>CM055121.1:142788829-143096329 GCA_029206835.1 Rana muscosa | reverse complement strand
CTATTTATATGCATCAGTTTCATTGCCAACGTTTACAATTTTTTTTTTTTTTTTTACTTTGTATTAGCCACACTGCAAACATCAGCACAATATCCCGAAAAATTTGCAATGTTAGAAAAAAAAAAAAGAAAATCCATTTAGAAGTGTTATTCAAATTGCTATTTCCTATAGAGAATTGTGTAAGCGTTAGCCGTCTAGATTGCCTAGAACACATCTGTAGAAAATACAAAAAAAAAAAAAGAAATCACTTACCAAAGTAATATATGCACCCAGCAGCTAATATTGCTCCGCGCACAGGTATATTGATAGATGACACAGAGAGGAAATGTATGCATTGTTCTAATGCTCAGACCACACAGAGTAGCTTCTGTAATGAAAAACAATTAATTATATAAGTTTAAAAATGAGAGGGGAGGTTATGGAAAAAAATCCTTCAGTGGTTATTTTCAATCAATAAATTGCATTGTTATATTGATTTTCTTAAACAAAATTCACA
Organism: Rana muscosa; assembly: GCA_029206835.1. NCBI lineage: Eukaryota > Metazoa > Chordata > Amphibia > Anura > Ranidae > Rana > Rana muscosa. The sequence continues at coordinate 143,095,833 of CM055121.1, read as the reverse complement.
ATAAATTCAAAAGCACTTAGTTACAGTGGATTTATTTATTATTATGCAGCCGTTAGACCAAAGAGGTGACTTCCCGACCACAGTTTGAGTGCACACACAGCTCTGCGTATACCACCCTGTATATGCCCATAGCTACTTTCTCTTCTACACTTTACTTATACCTTAAGATCTGTAAAACACAGCCTGCACTGTCAGAGTTTTTCATTTTTGACACATGTGAAAATGTATCTGGATATTAGTAGGAATTTCTAGAATCTAAAAGACCCACCAAGCCAAGGTTGGGCACCCATGAGTGATTTTTGTTAATGCCAACGTGCTACTAAAAAATTGCCCCAAATTGATCGCTAGTGATTGATATACATAGGGGTTGATTTAGGCAAATAGACTGTTCACTTTGCTAGAGAATTTTCCCCAAAGCTTAGTGAATGAGGTGAAGCTCTGCTGGCATTGCTTTACTAAAGGCAACTAGACTGTTCAGTTTGCAGGGGAATTTTAGTCAAAGCATAGTCAATGAGGTGAAGCTCTGCCGGGGTTTATTTACTAAAGGCAAATAGACTGTTCACTTTTCAAGCGAATTTTCCCCAAAGCATAGTGAATGAAGTGAAGCTCTGCCAGTGTTGCTGGGGTTGCTTTACCAAAGGCAAATAGACTGTTCACTTTGCAAGGGAATTTTTTCCAAAGCTTAGTGAATGAGGTGAAACTCAGCAGGTGTTGCTGGGGTTGCATTACTAAAGGCAAATAGACTGTTCACTTTGCAAGAGAATTGGCCCCAGAGAATGAGGTGAAGCTCTGCCGGCTTCTATTATCCAATCATGTGCAAGTAAAAATGCAGATTTTTTTTTTATTTCCCTTGCATGTCCAATAATCTCATATAGGTGTGCTGGTCAAGTGTTCACAAACATTTGGCCATATAATGTATTTAAAAAAAATGTCTGCTAGCCACAAGTAAAATGAGAAAAGAGAAGATAAAAAAAATTGGTATGGTCCTGTAATCACTTTTTGGGGTTGATTTATTAAAGGAAAAAAGACTGTTCACTTTGCAAATGAATTTTCCCTAGAGCTTAGAGACGGAGGTAAAGCTCTGTTGACTTCCATCATCCAATCATATGCAAGCAAAAGCTTAGTGAATGAGGTGAAACTCAGCAGGTGTTGCTTTACTAAAGGCAAATAGACTGTTCACTTTGCAAGAGCATTTTCCCCAAAGAATAGAGAATGAGGTGAAGCTCTGCTGGCTTCCATTATCCAATCATGTGCAAGTAAAAATGCTGATTTTTTTTCTTCCTTTGCACGTCCAAGAATCCCATATAGGTATGATAGTCGAGTGTTCAAACATTTGGCTATATAATGTATTGAACAAAATGGATGCTAGCCACACGTAAAGTGAGAAATAAGAAGATAAAAAAATCAGTATGGTCATGTACCACTCTATGGGGATGATTTATTAACCGCTTAAGGACCGCCGCACGAACTTATACGTCGACAGAATGGCACAGCTGGGCAAATGGACCTATATATACGTCCCCTTTAATTTGCCATCATGTGGTCGCGCGCGTGCCTCCGGCGCGCTCACGACCCTGACGCAAGCTCCGTGACCGTGCCCGCGGGACCCGCGGACTCGATGTCCGCCGGTGCCCCACGATCGGGTCACAGAGCTGAAGAACAGGGAGATGTCAGTGTAAACACAACATCTCCCCGTTCTTCCTAGTGACATGTCACTGATCGAAATGTTCCCTGTCATCGGGAACAGCGATCAGTGCATGTGTCACTCGTAGCCACGCCCCCTAACAGTTAGAATCACTCCCTAGGACACACTTAACCCCTTCAGCGCCCCTACAGGTTAACCCCTTCACTGCCAGTGTCATTTTTACAGTAATCAGTGCATTTTTATAGCACTGCTCGCTGTAAAAATGACAATGGTCCCAAAAATGTGTCAAAAGTGTCCGATGTGTCCGCCATATTGTCGCAGTCACGATAAAAATCGCTGATCCCCGCCATTACTAGTACAAAAATAAATTATTAATAAAAATGCCATAAACTATCCCCTATTTTGTAGACGCTATAACTGTTGTGCAAACCAATCAATAAACGCTTATTGCTATTTTTTTACCAAAAGTATGTAGAAGAATACGTATCGGCCTAAACTGAGGAAAAAAATTTGTTTTTTTATATATTTTTTGGGGGTATTTATTATAGCAAAAAGTAAAAAATATTGCATTTGTTTTCAAAATTGTCGCTCTATTTTTGTTTATAGCTCAAAAAATGAAAACCGCAGGAGGTGATCAGATACCACTAAAAGAAAGCTTTATTTGTGGGAAAAAAAGGACGTCAATTTTGTTTGGGAGCCACGTCGCGCGAGGTGACGCTCTGTTGACTTCCATCATCCAATCATGTGCAAGCAAACATTCCATTTTTTTTTTATTCTTCTTGCATGGGATTGGATATTCTTTACAAAGCGTGAATGTTCAACACATTCACTGGGGAAAATTATGTAGAAAGGTGATCCACACGCCAATAGTTGCTCTTAACAAAAATCTTCTCCTTTATTCAAGAACCACAGTACATAACCGCAGATACATTCAGTTGACGCATTTCAGCCTATGAGGTCTTAGTCACAACTCATATATGCACTCAGTGAAAGGGCTGTGGATCGGGCGCCCAGAAGCTCTTTCATCTGTATGTTGTATGGATAGCAGCACTGTTGCGTCTGTTTAAACAGGGGAAAATTCCCTTTGCAAAAGTGCAACTTCCTTTGCAAAGTGAACAGCCTATTTGCCTTTAGTAAATAAACCCTATAGAGTTGAACGGAATAGCGCTTGATTGCGTAAGTTAAGAGCACTGTGCGATCATTAGACTGTTCATTTTGCAAGGGAAGTTTCCCCAGAGCTTAGAAAAAGAGATGAAGCTCTGCTGACTTTAATCATCCAATCATGTGCAAGCAAAAAGTGAGTTTTTTTTTATTTTTCCTTGCATGGGATTGGATATTCTTTGCAAAGTGGGACATTTTTAACACATTCACTGGGAAAATTAAATAGAAAGATGATCCACACACCAATAGTTGCTCTTAAAAATGTCTCCTTTATTCAAGAAGCACAGTACACAACCGCAGATAAGATCAGTTGACGTGTTTCAGCCTTAGTCATAACTCATATATGCACTCAGTGAAAGGGCTGTGGATCGGGCGTCCAGAAGCTCTTTCATCTGTATGTTGTATGGGAAGCAGCACTGTTGCTTTTGTTTTAACTGGGGAAAATTCCCTTTGCAAAAGTGCAACTTCATTTGCAAAGTGAACAGCCTATTTGCCTTTAGTAAATCAACCCTATAGAGTTGAATGGAATAACGCTTGATTGTGTGAGTTAAGAGCACAAGTCATTAGACTGTTCATTTTGCAAAGGAAATTTCCCCAGAGTGTAGAAAATGTAGTGAAGCTCTACTGACTTCCATCATCCAATCATGTGCAAGTAAAAATTCAGTTTTTAAATTTTTCCTTGCATGGTATTGGATATTCTTTGCAAAGTGTGAAATTTCAACACATTCACAGGGGAAAATTATATAGAAAGATGATCCACACACCAATAGTTGCTCTTAAAAAAAAAGTCTCCTTTATTCAAGAAGCACAGTACACAACTGCAGATAAGATCAGTTGACGCGTTTCAGCCTTAGTCATAACTCATATATGCACTCAGTGAAAGGGCTGTGGATCGGGCGCCCAGAAGCTCTTTCATCGGTATGTTGAACACATTCACTGGCGAAAATTCCCTTTGTAAAAATGCAATTTCCCTTGCAAAGTGAACAGCCTTTAATAAATCAAACCCATAGAGATGAAAGGAATAGCGCTTGATCGCGTGAGTTAAGAGCACTGTGCGATCATTAACGTTTAATCCTTTCTACATGCTACGCTGTTTCCCAAGTGTATAGAATAATGTTTAATCACTAGTGATTAATGGTGGGCTAGAAAAATTCTAGTAGCACAATCACATGAAAAATAAAAAAATCGACCAACTGTGCTGAAACTTGAAAATGTAAAAAAAAAAAGAAAAAAAATCACGTTTATATACAGATAAAAATAAAAAATCGCCCAACTGTGTCGAAACTTGAAAATGTAAAAAAAATAAAAATAAAAATATACAAATAAAAAAGATCGCCCAACTGTCGAAACTTGAAAATGTAAAAAAAAAAAAAAAAGGAAAAAATTCACGTTTACATACAAATAAAAAAAAAAAAATCGCCCAACGGTGTAGAAACTTCAAAACTAGAAAAAAGAAAAAATTCACGTTTATATGCAAAAAAAAACTAAACAACACAGTTTGGATTATTTTAATCAAACTTTTTTAATAAGGCGGACAGCACCGGCAAAGTATAGAAGCCCAATCATCTGTTATATATATTTCATCGTTCTGATCGGTTAAAGTGAAGTCAGCTTTGGTTGTTAATGGTTACGGCACTTTGCACATCCTTATTACTACTGACACCACCTTACATAATCTTCAAGTATTTTTAATTTTTGTTCTTAGGTAGCTGATTGTAATGAATTTTCAGACATTATCGGCCATCTGGAGCTAAGGAAAGGCTGCCTGTTATATCTTTCTATGGGATCACTGGACAGGAAGTCAGCTGTGCACAGCCAAATATCTTTCCCCACAATCACCCAATTTATCTCAAATATCTTCCCGTCCGATAAGATCTCAGAACTTTTTTTCAGAAATATCTTTGAATGTCATTCACAAGTCCCTTATATAAATCTTCATGTATTTCCTGTAATTCTGATCTGCACACAGTGACACATTTGGTGAGATCTCTAGTATTGTGTATGCCATTTTCTCCAGAAATCTCTATAAATCACAGTCGTTATACTATGCACCCTTTTTTTCCTTTCTTTCTTTTTCAGGCTGCAGTAAATAAAGGGAATGTTAAAATAATTTCTCGCGAGTCAGTTTTATTGTGTTTTGCAGTGGGATGCCTGCAGGGATTTTATATCTGTCTCATAATTACGGACAGTGGGGCTTTATTCAATGGTCCTGGGGTGGCGTGTACGCAAATTGCGGTCTGAAAACCGGTGCTCATGTTGTCGCTTGTTATATCCTTTCTACATTACTTTGGCTTCATCATTATTCTTAAAGGAGAATCACAGTGAGGATTAAAATTATCGATTTCCTTGGGGGGGGGGGGGGGCAAAGATTTATTTGCATTTTTCTACAATTTCTACCCGCATTTCACCATTTGTTTGCAATGCAATACCGATCTTCATTCGGCTACAGAATTATTACCGAGTCTGGAAATGGACGCTGGAGGAATGAAATATCAGGTGTGATTTGGAATAATAAATATATTAGTAGTTGGGGCAAAACTTTGTTAACCACTTCAGCTCCAGAAGGTTTACCCCCCTTCATGACTAGGCCATTTATGCGATACGGCACTGTGTTACTTTAACTGACAATTGCGCGGTCGTGCGGCGCTGTACCCAAATAAAATTAATGTCCTTTTTTTCCAACAAATAGAGCTTTCTTTTGGTGGTATTTAATCACCTCTGCGGCTTTTATTTTTTGCACTATAAACAATAAAAAGACCGTCAATTTTGAAAAAAAAAACAATATTTTTACTTTCTGCTATAAAACATATCCAATAAAAAAAAATAAAAAAAATCTAATTTCTTATTCAATTTAGGCCAATATGTATTCTGCTACATATTTTTGGTAAAAACAATCCCAATAAGTGTATATTGATTGGTTTGCGCAAAAGTTATAACATCTGCAAACTATGGGATTTTTTTTTTATACTAGAAATGGCCGCGATCAGCAACTTTTAGCAGGACTGCGATATTGTGGAAGACAAATCGGACACCTGACAATTTTGACACTTTTTGGGGACCAGTGACACTAATACAGTGATCAGTGCTAAAAATATGCACTGTCACTGTGATTTTTTAAATTGTTTTTATTAGTAATGGTGGCGATCAGCGATTTTTAGCGGGACTGCGGCATTGCGGCAGACAAATCTGACACTAGGTGACACGTTTTGGGGACACCAATACAGTAATCAGTGCTAAAAAAAAAAAAAATGCACTGATCAATGTATAAATGACACTGGCAGGGAAGGGGTTAACATCAGTGGCGATCAAAGGGTTAAATGAATGCCTAAGTTGTGCTTACTAACTGTGTGGGAGGCGCTTTGACTAGCAAAAACACAGGATCAATACCTTCCCTTCTAACAGAACGACAATCAGCCTTGTTTACATTGCAGATTGTCGTTTTGCGCATCTGTACTGTCTAATGGGTGGGCACCGGAGGACATCAAGTCCGAGCCACTGGGTTCCCGCTATGTATAATCACAGCAGGAGCCAGATGACGTGTCAGATCACGTACTAGGTACATGATATGGCACAGAGCGGCAGCCCTGATGCAGTAAATGTACGCGGGGCGCTCGCTAAGCAATTAAAGCGGTTTTAAACCCAAAACCAAAAATGTAATATATTGCAGCTTACCAATCATTAGATGTGGTGGCTGGATCAGTTTTAATTTCTTTGCTTTTTCCCTCCATTTTCACCTTGTGATCTGGCCAATAACACACCTCCTGTATTAGTGAGACACAACTCTGGAGGAAGGAGGACAGGAGGCACAGCTGACAGCAGCATTGTCAGTCTAGGTGGAAAGGGGAGTGTTATTAGCAGATTTAACCACTTAATGACCGCCCACTGTAAATATACGTCGGCAGAATGGCACGGACAGGCACAATCACGTACCTGCCTTCGTATGGGTGGGGAATCCAATCGGACCCCCCTCCGGTACAGTGGGCGGCCGGAATCGCTTCGGGAGCGATCCGTGATGAGGGGGCCGCCATTCGATTCTGGCCACCCCCTCGCGATCGCTCCCGGCGAATAAAATGCTTCCTCTGCCTGTGTAATGTTTACACAGGCAGGAGGAAGTGATGTCATCCCTCATGTGGCACTCACATATACCGAGCGCCGCATGAGAGAAGACACAAAGGTTAGTGCACTAAACAGTACACTGACACCACACACATAGGCACATGATCGCCCCCCCAGGACACCCCCAGATCACCCCCCAGCCCCCAGTCACAGTGTCACTGATTGCAGTGACCATTTATTTACTGATCACTGCAATCAGTGACATTTGTGACTGTAAAAGTGTCACTACAGTTAGTTTTAGGTCCAGTGTAGCCCCCTAACCCCCCCTAATAAAGGTTTAACCCCTTTATCGCCCCCCAGGTAACCCTTTCACCCCCTAGCACCGCCGTCACTAAGCGATCGTTTTTCTGATCGCTGTTTTAGTGTCGGTGATGCCGATAGGTAGCCAGTTATTTTTTTTGGGTTCGCCGCAGGTTTTTATAGCGTCGGGTACCCCCATATATTACCTAATAAAGGTTTAACCCCTTGATCGCCCCCCCCAGGTAACCCTTTCACCCCCTTTTGCCAGTGTCACTAAGCAATCGTTTTTCTGATCGCTGTCTTAGTGTCGGTGATGCCGATAGGTAGCCAGTTATTTTTTTTAGGTTCGCTGCAGGTTTTTGTAGCGTCGTGTACCCCCATATATTACCTAATAAAGGTTTAACCCCCTGATTGCCCCTAGTTAACTCTTTCACCAGTGATCACCATATAAGTGTTACGGGTGACGCTGGTTAGTTAGTTTGCTTTTTATAGTGTCAGGGCACCCGCCGTATATAACCCAATAAAGGTTTAACCCCCTGATCGCCCGGCGGGTGATATCAATTAGGTTTTAGCGTCAGAGAGGGTCTGCGTCACACCCCAGGCAGCGTCAGGTTAGTGCCAGTAACGCTAACACCCACGCGTGAAGCATACACCTCCCTTAGTGGTATAGTATCTGAACAGATCAATATCTGATCTGATCAGATCTATACTAGCGTCCCCAGCAATTTAGGGTTCCCAAAAACGCAATGTTAGCGGGATCAGCCCAGATACCTGCTAGCACCTGCGTTTTGCCCCTCCGTCCAGCCCAGGCCACCCAAGTGCAGAATCAATTGATCACTGTCACTTACAAAACACAACACACATAACTGCAGCGTTCGCAGAGACAGGCCTGATCCCTGCGACTCCAGTGCTGTAGGAGGTGATTTCACCACCACAGTTAAAAAAAAAAGCATATATTCCGAAGCATTGGGGCAGCAGGGGCGGAGGAGCGATTTTGCTCCTAATGCTGCGTACATACGGTCGAAATTCCGACGGAGGCTTGCCCGTGGAAAAGTCCGACCATGTGTGTGCGGCATAACTTTTGTGGGAGGATGCCCCCATGCTTCGGCATATATAAATGGTGCATGTATGCCCATCATTAGAAGTGGGTGGATGAAGGGCGGTATTCTAATGGTGGGCATACCCACCGATCAATCTCTTTTTTCGTTCAGCCAACAGGCTGCATGAAAAAAAAGATTACAATACATGTCCAACAAGGACCAGCATGTTGCTGGAATTTGAATGTTTATACCAGAATGATGCCTGCGGGTTTAGGTATCATCTTGGTATCATTCTTTTCAGCCAGCGGCCGGCTTTCATGTAAAAGCAATCCTAGTGGCTAATTAGCCTCTGGACTGCTTTTACAAGCAGTGGGAGGGAATGTCCCCCCCCCCCCCGGATATAAAAAGCGCCATTGGGAAATTGGGAAAGCATTTTATCACACCGATCTTGGTGTGGTCAGAGGAAAGATATAGGGTCTAATAGACCCCAGTTTTTTCAAAAAAAGAGTACCTGTCACTACCTATTGCTATCATAGGGGATATTTACATTCCCTGAGATAACAATAAAAATGATAAAAAATAAATATATATGGAAGGAACAGTTTAAAAATAAAATAAAAAAGCAAAATTAATAATAAATAAAAAAAAGCACCCCTGTCCTGCCCTGCTCTTGCGCAATGGCGAACGCAAGCGTCGGTCTGGCGTCATATGTAAACAGCAATTGCACCATGCATGTGAGGTATCAACGCAAAGGTCAGATCAAGGGCAGTAATTTTAGCAGTAGACCTCCTCTGTAAATCTAACGTGGTAACCTGTAAAGGCTTTTAAAGGCTTTTAAAAATGTATGTCGTTTGTCGCCAATGCGTGTTTGTGCGAAATTTTAAAGCATGTCGTGTTTGGTATCTATGTACTCGGCCTAAGATCATATTTTTTATTTCATCAAACATTTGGGCAATATAGTGTGTTTTAGTGCATTAAAATTAAAAAAAGTGTATTTTTTCCCCAAAAAATGCGTTTGAAAAATCGCTGCGCAAATACTGTGTGGGAAAAAAAAATGCAACACCCACCATTTTAATCTGTAGGGCCTTTGCTTTAAAAAAATATATAATGTTTGGGGGTTCAACATAATTTTCTTGCAAAAAAAAAGAGGTTTTCACGTAAACAAAAAGTGTCAGAAAGGGCTTTGTCTATAAGTGGTTAGAAGAGTGGATGTAAGCTTCCTAATGTTGTGTATAAAATGCCAGAACAGTTCAAAACCCCCCAAATGACCCCATTTTGGAAAGTAGACACCCCAAGCTATATACTGAGAGGCATGTCGAGTCCATTGAATATTTTATATGTTGACACAAGTTGCGGAAAATAGATTTTTTTTTTTTTTTTTTTTTTTTTTTTGCACAAAGTTGTCACTAAATGATATATTGCTCAAACATGCCATGGGCATATGTGGAATTACACCCCAAAATACATTCTGTTGCTTCTCCTGAGTACGGGGATACCACATGTGTGAGACTTTTTGGGAGCCTAGCCGCGGAAGGGGCCCCAAAAACCAATCACCGCCTTCAGGCTTTCTAAGGGTGTAAATTTTTGATTTCACTTCTCACTGCCTATCACAGTTTCGGAGGCCATGGAATGCCCAGATGGCACAAACCCCCCCAAATGACCCCATTTTGGAAAGTAGACACCCCAAGCTATTTGCTGAGAGGTATTGTCAGTATTTTGCAGATCTCGCTTTTTGTCACAAAGTTTTGAAAATTGAAAAAAAATAAAAAAAATAAATGATTTTCTTTCTTCATTTTCAAAAACAAATGAGAGCTGTAAAATACTCACCATGCCTCTCAGAAAATAGCTTGGGGTGTCTACTTTCCAAAATGGGGTCATTTGGGGGGGTTTTGTGCTATTTTGGCATTTTATGGCCTTCGAAACTGTGATAGGTAGTGAGGAGTGAAACCAAAAATTTGCGCCCTTAGAAATCCTGAAGGCGGTGCTTGGTTTTCAGGGCCCCGTACGCGGTTAGGCTCCTAAAAAGTCCCACACATGTGGTATCCCCGTACTCAGGAGAAGCAGAAAAATTTATTTTGGGGTGCAATTTCACATATAACCATGGCATGTGTGAGCAATATATAATTTAGTGACAACTTTTTGTAATTTTTTATTTTTTTTTTGTCATTATTCAATCACTTGGGACAAAAAAATAAAATATTCAATGGGCTCAACATGCCTCTCAGCAATTTCCTTGGGGTGTCTACTTTCTAAAATGGGGTCATTTGGGGGGGGGTTTTGTGCTCTTTTGGCATTTTATGGCCTTCGAAACTGTGATAGGTAGTGAGGAGTGAAATCAAAAATTTGCGCCCTTAGAAATCCTGAAGGCGGTGCTTGGTTTTCGGGGGCCCGTACGCAGCTAGGCTCCCAAAAAGTCCCACACATGTGGTATCCCCGTACTCAGGAGAAGCAGCAGAATGTATTTTGGGGTGAAATTCCACATATAACCATGGCATGTGTGAGCAATATATCATTTAGTGACAACTTTTTGTAATTTTTTTTTTTTTTTGTCATTATTCAATCACTTGGGACAAAAAAAAAATAAATATTCAGTGGGCTCAACATGCCTCTCAGCAATTTCCTTGGGATGTCTACTTTGCAAAATGGGGTCATTTGGGGGGGGGGTTTTGTACTGCCCTGCCATTTTAGCACCTCAATAAATGAGATAGGCAGTCATAAATTAAAAGCTGTGTAAATTCCAGAAAATGTACCCTAGTTTGTAGACGCTATAACTTTTGCGCAAAGCAATAAATATACGCTTATTGACATTTATTTTACTAAAGACATGTGGCTGAATACATTTTGGCCTAAATGTATGACTAAAATTGAGTTTATTCGATTTTTCTTATAACAAAAAGTAGAAAATATCATTTTTTTTCAAAATTTTCAGTCTTTTTCCGTTTATATCGCAAAAAATAAAAATCGCAGAGGCAATCAAATACCATTAAAAGAAAGCTCTATTTGTGGGAAGAAAAGGACGCAAATTTCGTTTCGGTACAACATTGGATGTCCGCACAATTTCCAGTTAAAGCAGCGCAGTGCAAAATTCTGAAAACACCTCTGGTCCTTTAGCTACAAATTGGTCCGGGGCTTAAGTGGTTAAATACACTAACAAATTGAAGCCAAACTCCAGCTCACACTTTATATTCAGTTACAGCACTTTGTTTTTCTTTTGGGATAAAGGATTTACATGAAAAAATAACAGCTGATCATTAAAAGCACCCCTACCAGCATTAAACAGTTTGTCTCATCCGAGTAAACTGATACATTCTTCTGGAGAGCTTGTGCTTTTGGAAAACAACAGACTTGCTGGCTGGATCACCAGATGAAGATAGAAGAAAGAAAGCTTAAAAAAGAAAAACAAATGCAGCGATCACATCCAAGAATTGGTAAGTCGCAATATAATAATTGTTGGGTTTAATACTGCTTTAACTGTGTTAATCTGCACGTTGTAATAGATTCAAGTAGTAGGGCATTTGCAAAACAGTAAACCCATTAATTAAAATCTCATAAAAGTTTTAAAGTAGAACTATAGGCAAAACTTTTTTTCATTTTGGATAGAGTAAGGGAGGGTTGTAACCCCCGTCAGATTTCATTTTTTGCCATCTGTATCCCATTGGGGAGATTTCCCTTCACTTCCTGTCCTCTAGCCAAACAGCAAGTGAGAGGAAATCCCTGTGAGTTAAGGGAAATCCTTGATGACCCCTAGGTCACCTGAATTAGTGTCCCCATTGGAAGATTTACCCTCTGTTACTTTTCTGGGAACAACTGAAAATGTTGAATTCTTTTTTTACTTTCACTTTCAATGCTAAAGCAGAGCCCGTAGCAAAATAAAACAAAAAAATAAGCGCAGGGCTGCATGAACAGGGGCACAGGAGAGCCAGGCGAGCAAGAGTTAACTTTGCTGCTAGGCAACTAGAGGCTGCAGTGGATTGGGCAGATAAGTGTGGGGGAAGGAGTCACAACAGAAGCTGGAGTCAGGAAGTCAGGGGGACAGGATATCCGGCCAGCACACACGAGGAGAAAATCGTTAAAGCTGAGGTTCTGCGGTCCATATTTTTTTTATTTTTTATATTCGTTCAATGTTACAACGTTAGCAATGTAAGTACTCACGTCTGCGGCACTTTAAAACAGCCCCCGTCCGTTTTGCGATAAAAAAAAGAGTTTATAAAACTCTTCCTGCTTTTACCATTTTGCTTGTGGGCATCTTGAAGCCCACAAGCATATCCTTCCGGGTAGAGATGAATGCTTCTCTCCCGGCATTCATCTCCGGATCTCGAGCACGCGCAGTGTTGACGGCGAGCAGCGCCGTCAACACTTACTGGTTGCCATCACAACGGGTGCATAATGGCAAAATACACCTGCGTGCCCTTATCTAAAATGGCGGAATTAGATCCGCCCTCGTCACGTGACCGGCTAGACGAGTCACGTGACAATATATGAATGGAAGGAGGTTACATATTACTCCTCCGAAGCAGGGCAATTTGCTCCCAGGAGCCTCTGCGATATTAGGAGCAGAGGAAAGAACACGCCTACTCCCGCGGGAGGAAATCCCGGAAGTAGCAGTAACGAAATAACATCTAAAGAAAACTACTGAGAAAAAAAAAAGGTTAGTGCACTTTTTATTTATGTGATAAGAGGGACTGCTTTTGTTAAACCTAAATTTGTGGGTGAACCTCCGCTTTAAGGACAGAGCCCCCTTCCCTGTGTTCCTGCTGGATGATCCACGGCGCCTAGCTGGGCAGCTCTGCCAGATCGCAGCCATGCAGGGGAAGACTGTTGCAGCTCCAGCAGACATCCAGACGGGCTCGCCCCCCCCCCCCCAAGCTGCAGCTCCGCACATTCTCTGCAAGTGCAGCGCCAGACAGGGAGCCTGGACTTGGATCCTCCAGATCGGCCGGCCCGGCCTCCCCTGGCCGGATCGGGCTCTGGCGCGGTGAGGGATCCCTGGCGGAGGCGGAGCTCGGCGGGACGGGTATGCAGCCCTACCTCTCCCCGATCCCAGTGAGGTTACAGATCGGGTGAGGTCCCAGTGCTGGGAATGGGAGCTCAGGGTGGGCGGAGTCACGCTATGGGTCGCGGCCAGTTGGATCGAACGGCCGGAGGCCCCGTCACACCCAGATCCAGTCGGGATCCGAGGGCATCCATTACAGGGTGGCGTAGTGAGACCCCGCTCAGCAGCGAGGGGTGCAGAGGAGCCACACACACGGCCGGGCTCTCCAGTCCTGGGGGGGGGGCAGAGGCTGATACAGATGTCCCCCGTGGTGGTCGTCAGCGGTGGATTACGGAATGGCGGCTGTGGGACCTCGTCCTGGTCGGCCCGGTAAGTCATTATTTAATGCTATAACCTTCTTTGCACCTTTCTGTGTCACTTGTTTTGGGTTTTAGGGGCGGGCAGGCCCCCGGGGTGGGTCCCGGTGGCAATGCAGCCATTGTAGGCGGTGCCCCCCCCTCCCCCGCACAGGACGGCAGGCCTAGGGCCAGCCGATGCTACAGCCGTACAAGACCCTTTGGTCGGGCTGCGTTCTTTGGTGGGTTGGCATCGATTCGGGTTCCTGCTAGTCCTGCGCCTGGTCTGGGGACGGTGACGTCCGCGTATCCAGGGTCTTCAGGGGCTCCGGGGTCTCATGTTTGCTCCCCACGTAGAATCCACGAAGGAAGCTAGAACATGTATGGTATCTGTTCGCCTTCCTGATTCCGCCAACTGCGTAATGTATGTCTGTTTTTAGGGCCCCCCGGGGTTCTCCTGGCCGATTCTGCCTGATACTGGGTGTGCGGCTGTTTCGACGGTCCTCTGGGGGCTCACCTTGTATCTGAATCATGGAAAACAGTTGTCGGGGGGATTATATGGGGAGCTTCACGTGGCTCCCCCTGACATGGTTGCATTGGTTAGGGCGAACCCATTAGAGTCCATGGGGGCGGATAGGGGAAGCGGACGTTTGGCTCTTGGCTCCTGGCCTTCGCCAGCCTTGCGAGCATCTTCGGGGGAGGAATCCCTCGAGACTTGATCCCCTATTTTTTGCTATCTGGTTTCCATCAGCCAGGCCCAGAAGTTTTCCTGGGGGGCATGGTTTGTCTGCGATATGACATACAGTTTCGACAACACGGAGGTGATACGGCCCTCATTGCGCTGGGAATATAGGACATTAGTCTGTTTAATGTATCTTACGTCCTCACCGCGGTTTCTAATCCCCCTTTTTCAGTGTGGGCCGGGAGTCCGATGCCCCTCGGACGGCCGGCCACAAACACGGCGGGGTCAGTGTTGGCAGTTTACAGTGTTTAGGACGGGTTCGGCACCGGCTGACGATGCAAAACAGTAATGCTCTTCCTAAGGGGGGGCTCCTCCCCTGTCACGTGACTTTGGGGCTGGCAAGACTCATCCCGGTGAGACTGCAGAAAAAAGGCCGGACTTCAGTGAGGGTCGATAGGGTGGCCTCCTTTGCTAAACAAATTCCAGGATTGGCCCGCTGCTCGGCTGGTACATGCGGGTTGCGCGTGGGGGGGGGGGCTTTGGACTCCTTCCTCTCTTACCAAGATTCGCCCTGCGGCCGACAACTGGCGGTCAGCTATGTTAAACTCCGGAGTGGTTTCTTAAACTCGCTATGTAGTGTTCGCAGGGCCGCAGGCGCAGCCCGTTCTTCCTCCCCCCCCCCCTTTTGGATACTTTGGGGGGTATCGCTACTGTGTAATTTCGAATAAGTAGCCCACTATGTTTCGCCTTATCCGCCATCTTTCTTTTCGAAAGGCGGCTCAGTCAATTATGCCATCGATCCCGAAGAGTGTGTGGTGTCGTATTAATCGTTTGATGCTGCTGTTTTTTGGGTAAGGCTCTACAGTGAGGGGGCCCTCTTTATGGCCAGTACCGGTAGGGGGTCGGAACCGATATGTAGTCGGGCCTTTTGGTTGCTACATTTTCACTCGCGCAGTCGCCATCTCTTGGGTTGCAGATGGGGGGGTTTTTCGGTGGATCGCTGCCTGCTGATGGGCGGCTCCATCTCACGCTTTTCAAGACTTTAGTTGTTTCTCGAATGGGGGAGTGCGGCGCATGGCGGGTTTCTGTTCAGCGGTTCATTTCTTGTATGACTTTCTATGGGTTGGCATTTCCATCCTCTAATTTGTGGGCTGCTGGCTACGGCGCAGCACATAGCATAACATTTTTGTATTCTCCTTGCGGCGGATAAGACCGCAGCCACCGCAAGGTTGTCATGTTCCTGGGTATAGAGATTGATGCTCGTGCAATGGAGCGCCATCTGCCTGACGACGCACTTGCATGCTCTAGAGGAAGGGGTCTGTTTGGCTTTGACCTAACTCAAGATTCAGCTTCGAGAGCTACAGTCATGCCTCAGTAGGCTTCATTTTGCGTGTGGTCTTATGCCCATGGGGGAGAGTCTTTTGTCGACAGCCGTCCGCCGCCACTGCTGGAGTCCAGTCACCCAGACATTTCATGTGGCTGTTTAGGGAACACAAGGCTGAGCTGCGGAGGTGGCATTATTTTTGGGCAATTTCAAGGGCCGGTCCAGCTAGTGGTAAAGGCCGGTCAGCATCTCTGATCTTGTGCGTTTTCACGTAGTCGGCTGGACCCACTGCATATGGAGTAGTCTGTAGGGGGTTGGTGTAGTGCAGAGTTTTTTCCAGTTGTGGTTGCTCTGTCGCCCTGGGGAGACTTGTTGGGGCAACGGGACTGTTTGTCTTCACTTCAGCAATTCGGGGTGTAGCAACGCTTGTTTGGTGCGTTTTTCAGCAATCTGCTTTCCTGTACGCTGGGCACATTCCGGGAGTGGAGCTCACGGTGATGATGCTCTCTCCCGCTCTCAATGGGATAGGTTCTGGGAGACGGCACCTGGTGTGGATCACCACGTAACCCATTTACCTCTCTGGTGGGGGCGGTCGAACGTGGGAATCGCCTCCGATTCCATGTTAAGCTCTTTCAGCTAGTCGCCATGGTCCTTCTACGCTAAGGTCTGTAGGGCCTGGGGGTGACTAATACAGCGGGTAGGTGGGTATAAAGACAGTTCAAAAGTCTGACATTTGGCGATTCTTTTTTGTTTGTCTGTGTTTTCATGGCTGGCGTGTCTATTTCGACCAGGAACCGAATTTTGGCCGGTATGGCCCTCTGGTTTGAGTCTGCGGAGCACGCCCGATTTTACCAATGTTTGGGGAAATGGGGTACTTGAGGCTATCGATAGGGGGCTCGACGGCCGGGCGGCCACCGGCCTGCAGCTTTTGCTGGCGGACAATCATGGTTCTTGCAGTCGCCCGCGGTTTTTCCCTTCCGGTAATTTGTTATTCCGGACAGTTCGTGTTTTTTCTTTTGCGTTGGCCTTTTACGTAGCCCTAAGGGTGGGAAAATTGGTTAGCCCATCTATGGCGGCACGTGGGGTGTTTCTCAGCGGCGCTCGCCTGCTGCGAGGGGGTTTATGTTGGGCTGTTATACGTCGATCCAATGTGGATCAAGCCTACAAACGCATATTATTCGTTCACTCATAGGCATGGTGGCCGTGGTGGGGGTATACGCACGGCTCCGCACTGTAGGAGCTGGTTCACTTCTTGTTCACTTTGGTTATTTCGGCTTTCTCCATGTTTCAAGTTGTGACGGTTCTGTGGTGCTGCCTCACAGCTGTCGGTCTCATGGACAGTAGCTTTCCTTTCATTCTTTCTGCATCAGGGTGGCCCCTGAAGTGGCCCGGTGGGTATTGTATAACACGGTGGTAAGGCGTGTCGGCGGGTGGGAGTCAGACTGGTCCGAAATTTATGTTTACCCGAACTTAAGTTTTTCCCCGGGTTCCTGGGGTTTCTTCTTGTTGTAGTCTGTGGTGTGTTGTGTGTTATCTTTTCTTTCTGATCATGCTTTCCTCATGTGTATATTGGGACAGTCCTTTGTGCATTTGGAGGGTTAGTGGGGCTGACTTTGGGCCTAGTGGTCGTCAGCTGGGTTTCCCCAGATCAGGTGCCAGTATTGAGTGTATAGGCATTTTTTCTGGGTTGTTTTAAAGGAGCGGGGTGGTTCTGTAGGTATATGGTTGCTAGATGGGAATAGGCCCCCTGCCGTTTGGTCATATATGAGGGAGGCACTGAACTGGGGGTCGGGTCCAGCGGGCACCTGATACGGGGCCCTGATTTTGACGTGCTACGTTGCAGTTGTCGTTTCCGCACACGGTGGTAGGCTGGTCAGACATGGTCTGGCCGGGTCAGTGGTTACGCTGAACAGGGCCTGGGTTATGGCCAACTGGGAGGTTCATACTGCATGGCTGAGTTTTTCATATTTTGGCATTGGGAGCTCGTAGTGATACGTGGAGGTATCTCTGCAGCGATGGTCACTGGGTTTGCAGGACAGGATACAACAAGCATTATGTTGGGCGGGGCACAAAGGTGTGAGGTTTCACACTTTGCGCTGTGGCAGTTGGGTCTTTGGAGGCATTTTTAAAATAACCTGCTGTAATTAGATGATTGGGACACATCTAAGGTATGGGTCCCCGGTGGAATGCCAGTTATGGTGGATTAACTGGTAGTTACAATGGTGTATCTGCTGAATGTGGTTCGTCCCCGAGTCGGTGCATTGCGACAGGGACCGTTGGAAATAGTTTAAGCAGATACAAGGAAATATTTCGTGATAATTAACGCCTCCAAGGATCGGCAACCAAAAAGGTTATGTTTGGGTTTGTAATATTATATACATAATGGTTCATTTTAATAATATTATTTACATAATGGTTAATTTTAATAAAGGGGTCGTAAACGGCCATTTTACTCCCAACCTTTGTGTCAGTATATTATTGGCAATTATAGTGGGACAATTAAGATGGGGACACTGTTAGTTGGAGACAAAAAAGTCGGATACATCTGGGTTACCTTTTCATGGTTAGCAGAACAGAAATAAAAACTGACAAGCATTCTAATCCCGCTCTGCTCTATCCAAAAACGAAAAAAGTCTTGCCTTTAGTTATAATTGAAGCCCCCATTCACACAGAATCTGACTTTGAAATCTTGCGACTTCACTTGAAATTGCACGATTTCAAAGCTGCAGGTCAGTGCGACTTCAGGTGCGACTTGGCTGACATCTGTGCGACTTCATGCAAGTGAAGGAAGCTTTTTTTCAAATCGATGCGACACCGCAAAGTTGGCGTTGCACCGATTTTAATAGTTCCATTGCCGACAATAGGGTGCAACTTGCCATGCGGTTTGGACCTGTCAAAACGCATGACAAGTCACACCGGTGTAAACGGGGGCTTTGGGTAATGGCATTTCAGTTTTTTCAGTATTCCTAAATCTGCAGCTTTCATTTGGGGTGAGCTCGCACCTGAACCACACAGGAACACGATCCCCAATCTCCTGTGCCATTCAGTGCGATGTGATATTGCAGCCTATTCATTTGAATGGGCTCAAATCACACCGGATTGCACAATGCATTCATTACCTTTCAAAAATTCACCGCACCAAATCACATGGTACTACGGTACCATGCAATCTGGTGCAGGCAAATGCACTGTTTCTATGATCTGCTTGTGGTTGTACACCCAGTACAAACACTTTTACCTACAGGTACACCTAGATTAAGGATTACCTGTAGGTGTAGGAAATATCTCCTAAACCTCCACGGTTTAGGAGATATTTACAAGGAAGCCGTGCGCCAATGTCTACGGCGCATGCGCACTTTAGAAAGGGAAGATCGTGCCGTTCCTAAAGGGGTCCTGCCATGACTGGCGGCTCCTATGTGCGGGAGTGACGTCACGCGACTCCGGCCAGTCACAGAGCCGGAGTTCGCGGCCCCGGAAGAAAGAGGGCTGAAGATGAACGCTCGCTGCTAGTGGGGACAGCGGTAACATCGCAGGTTTAAGTTTCAGGTAAGTGACACATAATGGGCTACTTTGCGATGCATACTAGCCCATTATGCTTTACCTTTGCAGGGAAATAAAGAGGAAGTAAAAACCATCAGGGTTTACTTCCTCTCTAACGATGTATTGGCACCCGCAGCAGACCACAAAAGCAGTGCGTTTTGAATGAGGTGCAGGAAACGTGCACGGAATGTGTCTTTTCCGGCACAGGATTCCAATCGATACTCTACATAGCAGGATATAGCAGTAACACGCTAACACGTTTCAGTCGAAGCCTTGCGCATACCATAAAACATTAAAGCAGAACGTCAGTCATTTTTTCATCTTTCCATCTATTAAATCTTCTGCCCTTGTTGTTTTAACTTTGGATAGTAAAACATTATTTTTTCTGCCAGTAAATACCCTATACAGCCCTCTTCCTGTTTCTTGTCTGGTTATTAGCCAAGGCTTATGACATCATGCACAGCTCTCTCTCTAACTCTACAGAGAGTTTGCCAGGAAGCGAGGGGGGATGAGTCATAAGCGGGCCAATGAAAGCTGCAGAGCTGGAGGTGTGCCTGTGTAAATCCAGGAAGTGAACAGGCATCAGGTTCATCTGCCCACAGTTAAAATGGATGCAGCCAGACTCAGTGGAGGGAGAGTTCTGCAGCATATTTGGCAAGTACAGAATCACAGTACAGTGGAACCTCGGATTGCGAGTAACGCGGTTTACGTCTCGCTTTGTGAGCATTGTCTCGGAAGACGAACAGGATTCAAGCCTCTGGGGTGTGCAGTACCGCATTTGGGCAGAGGTGTGGGGGGGTCGCCCGTGATGCTGGGCACCCTCGGAGACAGTCTGTCATGAATCAGATGTGATCAGAACTGTGTGGACTGCACAAGTGAACCAGACGTATATAGGTGAAGAAAGTAATAATTTATTAATGAAATGTGAATAATATGTAACGCAACCACCTCCAATAACACACAGTGCACAACAAACCAATATTAGACAAGACCCCAAAATAACAATAATCAGACGAATAAATATAGCCAAAAGGGAATACCGGAATCGTAGTCTAGCTAAGCCATGGTCATAACGGGAGATCAGCAAATGGGGGACAAGGAGCATTGGACAGGGAGAGGGTAAAAGGGATCAGACAGCAGGGCAGGGATCCAGGGATCCAGGACTGATGGGAACAGGTACAAATAGGTTTGGGATCAGGATCAGAGTCAGGTTCAGGCAACAGGTTCAGGATCAAAGTTCCAATCAGGGCACAAGACAAAGCCAAGGCAAAGTGTGTTGAACTTGCCAGGTTTTTATACCATTACCTGCTATCAGGTTCAGGTGATTCCTGATTGCAGGAGGATATATCTGCTCCATCCTGCCAGGATCCACCCGCTGGTGGACGCCAGTACATCACATAACACCAGCAGGGAAAGGCTCTCCTGACAGTTCCAAACTGCCAGGAGACACCTGCTGGTGGACATCAGTACTGCACGCCAAATATCAGATGGTATTACCAGCGAGTGGAACCTTTCCTGACACAGTCGGAAACACTCAGAGACACTCTGTTCTCGAGTGTTTCTGAGTGTCTCTGGCACCTCCAGACCTCTGGCCACATGTGGTACTGCATAGACAAGCAGTGGCTGTGGGGCGGATTATCTGAGTTTCCATTATTTCCTATGGGGAAATTCGCTTTGATACACGAGTGCTTTGGAATACAAGCATTCTTCTGGAACGAATTATGCTCGTAATCCAAGGTATTGCTGTATATAGAAAATAATATGGAAAGTGGTTGGAGGGGAGCTTCAGAATGGCAAAGATGTTTTTTTTTTTTTTTTTTTTTCAAATTATGTGAGCAGACTGCAGTTCCTCTTTAACATCGCATTAATGTGTTACTGCTATATCCTGCCTTGTAGCCAATAAAGAATTGCTGCAATGGATGTTACCGAGTAGTCGGCTTCATTGTATTCAAGGATTATTGCTACATTTCAAAGACATCTGGGCCAGAGCACCGGTTTTCCAGTCTCCCAGGTAATTTACGGTACGGCACGTTTTCTTTGTTCTTCCGATGGATACTACAAGAGGCCATTTCAAGACACAAGGTTGGCATGATTCACTGGTGTCACCACTGGGAATTTGCCCCAGGAAATGCCATGCAGCCATCGCTGGATCGCATGCATGTAGGCAGGAAGTGGATAGAAAAAGCCTGAAGGAGATCTTTTGCTGCAGAATAAAAAAGTATTTTTTTCTTTAAGATGGTAATAGTTTATTACGATACACGGAGCTTTATATTGAATTTCCCAAAAAATACTTCATTTGTTGAACGTGCACAACACCTAAACTGGAGGTTACAAGCAGGCTACCAGCAGCTGAGGGCACATATCTAATACCTTATAGGAATGTGGGTGGGAGAGGTCCTAAATTGCTTGTCGCATTGGGGTTGATTTACCAAAACTAGAGAGTTCAAAATCTGTTGCAGTTGTGCATGGTAGCTAATCAGCTTCTAACTTCTATCTTGTTCATATAAAGTGTTACTAAACCCACAACAGTAAAATCAGTCTGTATATGCAGTAAAGCATGTGGTTCTCAACTCCTGTCCTCCGGACCCACTAACAGGCCAGATTTTAAGTATTACCTTGGGGAGATGCAAACTAGAATACTGCAATCACTGAGCAACAAATGATATCACCTGTGATGTATTTCAGTTATCTTGCAAACCTGGCCTGCTGGTGGGTCCTGAGGACAGGAGTTGAGAACCACTGCAGTAAAGCAGGCTTGTTATGCTCACTGTGGAACCTAAGGGGTTAATCCTCAGTATTGTGTAAAAAGGCTGTTTGATCCTGTCTTCTCTGATCCTCCCCTTCTTCCACTGTCTCCAACCCATCTCCTGATACATACAGTAGGTGCTCAACCTGTGGCCCTCCTGCTGTTGCGGAACTACAAGTCCTATCATGCATCTGACTTTGGGAGTCATGCTTATAACTGTCAGCGACTTGCAATGTCTCATGGGACTTGTAGTTCTGCAGCAGCTGGAGGGCCACAGGTTGAGCACCCATGTTAGTACAGAGCCTTTGGAGTCACTCGGCACATGCTCAGTTTAGTGTGTATTGCTAGAGAGTTTTTACTTTTTCTTGGGAGGGTCCTAATAGTACAGAGCCTTTGGAGTCACTCTGCACATGCTCAGTTTAGTGTGTATTGCTAGAGGGTTTTAATTTTTTCTTGGGAGCTAGCATGTGATCAGCACAGGGCCAATCATCACTGTCCTGGGTCAGGGGTCCTGCAGCCTCATAGGACAGTCAGAGTAGAATGAAAACTCCTTCTACCAGCTTTACCCAGACACTGATAGAAGTCACAAGACTGTTATATACTGCTGATGAGACCACCTGAAACCCGGACACATTATTGAGAATGGACTGTGGTTCCCCAAGTAACTGAGTACCACAACCACAAGTACACAAGTGTGCCCACTCCCAAACATGGACAGGAAAGGAGAGAGGGCTTGATCTCCTTCTGCTCCTCCTGCCCTTACCCCTATGTCTGCCCACCCAAATTCCAATCCCCGGTATTCTCCAATCCCCAGAAAGGGATGCGTGGAAATTTGAAGCTCAGCAGCCGGCAGATACATTGTGGATGAAACGTGTCAGGCTTAAGCCTCCATCCTTGGGTGAGTGAGCTCACCATCCAATGTCTGAAGTCTCCCCCTTCCTTTCTTCTCTCTCCTGCCTCTGAGCGAGTGTGTACACTAAGATAAAGGGGACTCTGATATGGGGGGGGGAGGGCTTTGGAAACCCTGATTTAGGGGAAATGCTGGGAACTCTAAAGTAAGTGAGAGCTTTGGTGAGCAGAAACCCCCTTACATCAGAGTTCTTCTTTACACCAGAGTCCAAAGCGTTCCCCCTTTAAATAAATTGGCGTTTGCCGCTAAAGTGTTCAGGTTTGGCTTGAAGAAAAGGTGGCAACCCTAATGCAGGGTCCTGGGTTTAGTAACATTTTAAGATTTGACAAAAAAAAAAAAAACTGGAAGCTGATTGGTTTCTATGTAGAGCTGCACCAGATTTTGAACTCGCCAGTCTTAGTAAATCAACCCCTCTGTGTATAATGTCTAGGTGGTTTCTGGACACCTTATTTTCCTGCAGGCCCAAAACGATTCATTGTCTAATTTTGTGAGCTATCCAGTGTTCTTAAAGCAGGGTTCCACCCGCGATTTATTTTTATTTTTTTTAAAGTCAGCAGCTACAAACACTGTAGCTGCTGACTTTTATTGATGCTTACCTGTCCTAGTCGCCCGTCATGTCGGTCCCCCGAGGCCGATCCCTCGATCCTGGCAGATCCCGGCGCCGCCATCCTCACTAAAGGAAACAGGCAGTGGAGCCTTGCGGCTTCACTGCCTGTTTCCTACTGCGCATGCGCGAGTCGCGCGGCGCTTTGTGAATGGGCGGCTGCTCTCTGGGATACACACAGTTCCCAGAAGGCAGCGCGCCCCATTCACCAGAAGACACTGTGAGTAGGAAGAGGAAGAAGACCTGCCGAGGACTAGGAAGAGGCAGATTAGGAACATCCGCATAGCAACCGCCTTTTCTGGTAAGTAAAAATGTTTTTTTTCAATAATTTTTTTTTGCAGGATTTTTGTGTATTTTTTTTTTTTTTTTAGGGTGGAACTCCACTTTAAAGAGAAGTTCCCAAGCTGTATAACATAGCTCTGATTTTTATCGGCCAAATTTTCGACAAGAAGACACAGATACCGGTGCGGTTAAGAACTTGTATGGAGTCTACTAGATCTATATCCTAATGCGCTGGAAGAGTGTAAATCATAGAGGATTTCATAGCTCTTTCAGTAGTTTTCTGTATGAAGTATGAGCAGCCTGGCCTCCAGACGTAACCTTTTAGAAAAAAAAAAAAAGACAGTGCTTTTATTTTATGGTGTAAAGTGCTTTTAGCTCCAGGGCTCAGGACGTGAACGTGGTCAGCAAATAGCTCCTCAATCTGAGCTTGATGTAGTTGCATCATGTGCTCCGGAGCAGCTTCTTGGAATCGGGAGGCAAAGGGGTTAATGGGTTTATTTCAGTGGAAAATGGCAAGATCACAACAAAAATCTCCACGCATGACTTTCAAGTCTGACACTTGCCATTATTTACTTAGAGATCAATCTATCTTCAAAAGACAAGTCAAAATATATGACTTTTTTCTGGAGAAAAAAAGGAATTGCATAACAATTTTTTTTTTAATAATTTGTTCACCTAGGGGTTGATTTACTAAAAGGGAAGTTGCATGTTGCAAGGGCATTTTCCCCAGGGCTTAGTGAATGCGAAGAAATTTGGTTTTGCAAAGAATACCTAATCATGTGAAAGGAAAATAAAAAAACTGAAGTTGTGCTTGCACGTGATTGGATGATAGAAGTTTGAAGAGTTTCACCTAATTCACTAAGCTCTGGGGAAAATTCCCATACAAACTGCAACTTCCCTTGCAAAGTGAACAGTCTATTTGCCTTTAGTAAATCAAACTTCATAGAGTGGTTACAGGACCATACCGCTTTCTTATCTTCTTATGCCCTGGTTCACACTGGTGCGATTTGACATGTCAAATTGGCGGCATCTGCCGGCAATGGCACCGTCCTAATCGGTGCGACGCCGGATCTGCGGCGCTGCACCGATTTCAAAAAGTAGTTTCTGTACTACTTTTTGCGATTTCGGCACAGATGTCTCTGTCATCGCAGCCGAAATTGGGACTGACCAGCGGGAGTGAAATTGTGCGAGTTCAGCTGAACTCGCACGGCTTCACTCCCGCAGCCCAGTGTGAACCTGGGCTAAGTGTCAGAAGCAGTTATTTTCTCAATAGTGTACAATATATGACCAAAAGTTTGGGGACAATTGACCATCATATCTATATGAGATTCTTGGACATCGCCTTCCAAAACTAAGGCCATTAAAGTGGACCTGCACTGTGGAAGCTGTGCTTATTAAAAAAAAAAAAGTAAGCAGCAGTATTGCCCGTAGACTCAGTGCAGCTCATTTTTTACTCATTTGGAATTTACTATGACTTAAAGTGTTACTAAACCCAGGACCCTGCATTCACTATATTTGGTCTCCCACAGTACACAGGACATGGAAATGCAATTGTTTTAGTAAATATAAACTGCTAAATACCTTTTCTCATTCGCAGTATATAGCAGTCTTGTGACTTCTATCAGTGTTAAAGCGTGCAGGAGTTTTCATTCTCCTCTGACTATCCTATGAGACTGCAGGACCCCTGACCCTCTGTCTGGACAGTGCTGATTGGTCCTGTGCTGATCACATGCACTCTCCCAAGAAAAAATAAAAACTCTCTAGCAATGCTCACCAAACTGAGCATGTGCAGCTTGTCCGCTACCCTCTTGTACTATTTGGAGAGGAGCTGGAGACACTGGAAGAAGGGAAGGACCGGTGAAAACAGGATCAAACAGCTTTTTTACACAATGCAGAGGATTAACCCCTTAGGTTCCACAGTGAGCATAACAAGGATGCTTCACTGCATACACAGATATACTGATTTTACTGTTGTGGGTTTAGTAACACTTTAAAGTGATATTAAAGGTTCCCGTTTATTTATTTTTAAATACCGTAACAAACATGTCATACTTACCTCCACTGTGCAGCTCGTTTTGCACAGAGTGGCCCCGATCCACCTGTTCTGGGGTCCCACAGCGTCTCTCACGGCTGGGAAGCTCTTTCCCAAGGGGGTCACCTTGCGGGCACGCTCCTGTGTCATACACTCGGGATCCCGTGGGCGCAGGATCGTGCCCACGGACATTCGGTGCTCAGGTAAGTAAAACAGGGGGGCCGGACACTGCAAGGTGTTTTTTCACCTTAAAGCATAGGATGCATCAAGGTGAAAAAACACGTAGGTTTACAACCCCTTTAAGTCCCAAACACATGGGCCAACTAATCAGCAGGTATAGTAGAACAACATCTGGCCTATGTGTACAGCTGCTTGTCCGACAGAAGGCAATTCCATGACTGTCTTCTGTTGAACGAGCATGCTGGAAAACCGTCAGCCGATCGGCAAACGGTGTGTTCTGGCGGGGAGATTTTTTTTTCCATTCAACCCAACCCAGCATGCTGAAAAAAACAACAAAAAAACAACAAAAAACTACCCAAGTACAGCGACGTCTTTTTTTCAGCAAGCTGGGTTGAATGAAAAAAAACTTAAAGTGGAGTTCCACCCTGATTTTTTTTTTCCCTAAAAATCCCCCAAAAAAATGAAAACAAATAATTGAAAAAAATAATTTTATACTCACCAGAAAGGGCGGTTGCTATGCGGAAGTAGCTCTTCTGCCTCTTGATCCACCGCGGTGGTCTTCTTCCTCGTCCTCTGTCGCGGTGTCTTCTGGTGAATGGGGCGCGCTGCCTTCTGGGAACTGTGTGTATCCCAGGAGGCAGCCGCCCATTCACAAAGCGCCGTGCGAGTCAGGCATGCGCAGTAGGAAACGAGCAGTGAAGCCGTAAGGTCAGGATGGAGGCGCCAGGACCGAGCGATAGCCGTCGGGGGCCCATCATCGCAGGCGCCTAGGACAGGTAAGTGTCCTTATTAAAAGTCAGCAGCTACAGTGTTAGTAGCTGCTGACTTTAAAAAAAAAAATTAAATTGCGGGTGGAACTCCGCTTTAATCTGAATGAAGTAGAGATGTAGATCTGCAGGTCCCTAGGTACAGCTTTCCCCTCCAGCAAAGAGAGCCGTAAGCAGCACAGTGATGACATCACCCAATCACATTCTAAGGCTACAAGCATGCAGGTGTTAGGTGGAGGAGAGATTACTGCCCCTGGACACAGCTGTCCTCTGTGCTATGGCTGCATATAAACTGGTCAATTAGATGCGGCCAGTTTGTGTGCGGCCAGAAACTTGATCGCTGGATGCACACAGTCTGCGTCCAGGATTGGTCAGAGGCCCTGTTCGCATGTAATTTACTCAGAGGGGCGGATACATGGGAACAGCGATGGAACTGTCCATTGATTTGTACAGACAGCTGCTGCTGCTCACACACACACAGGGGTTGATTTACTAAAGACAAATAGACTGTGCACTTTGCAAGTGAAGTTGCTGCAGAGCTTAGTAAAGGAGGGGAAGCTCTGCTGACATCCATCGTCCAATCATGTGCAAGCAAGAAAAAGGTGTGTTTTTTTTTTCTTCTTTGTATGGATCTTGAGACTAGCAGTCAAAGGCAAGATAAAAATTTTATAAGGCTAAGGGTACAGGAGTGCCTAGGCACAAGAAGTGCAACTGCTAATTTCAGGAGGGCTCCTTTTCTGCCCAATTCCTCTATTCACAGAAGCCACACTATAGCTTCTATGAATGAAAAACAACCTATGAATGGAGAATGGATCCAAAGATTATTAGTTATAGTAGAGTTTCTATGAATTGAGGAGGTGGGCGGGAAGAGCAGGCATAGCCAGGCACTCCTCAGGTCATCCTACCACCTCAGGCACTCCTCAGGTCACCCTACCACCTCAGGCACTCCTCAGGTCACCCTACCACCTCAGGCACTCCTCAGGTCCCCCTACCACCTCAGGCACTCCTCAGGTCCCCCTACCACCTCAGGCACTGCTCAGGTCACCCTACCACCTCAGGCACTCCTCAGGTCACCCTACCACCTCAGGCACTCCTCAGGTCACCCTCTCACCTCAGGCACTCCTCAGGTCACCCTACCACCTCAGGCACTCCTCAGGTCACCCTACCACCTCAGGCACTCCTCAGGTCACCCTACCACCTCAGGCACTCCTCAGGTCACCCTACCACCTCAGGCACTCCTCAGGACATCCTACCACCTCAGGCACTCCTCAGGTCACCCTACCACCTCAGGCACTCCTCAGGACATCCTACCAACTCAGGCACTCCTCAGGACATCCTACCAACTCAGGCCCTCCTCAGGTCTTCCTACCACCTCAGGCACTCCTCAGGTCATCCTACCACCTCAGGCACTCCTCAGGGCATCCTACCACCTCAGGCACTCCTCAGGGCATCCTACCACCTCAGGCACTCCTCAGGGCATCCTACCACCTCAGGCACTCCTCAGGGCATCCTACCACCTCAGGCACTCATCAGGGCATCCTACCACCTCAGGCACTCCTCAGGGCATCCTACCACCTCAGGCACTCCTCAGGACATCCTACCACCTCAGGCACTCCTCAGGTCACCCTACCACCTCAGGCACTCCTCAGGTCACCCTACCACCTCAGGCACTCCTCAGGACATCCTACCAACTCAGGCACTCCTCAGGACATCCTACAAACTCAGGCACTCCAAAGGTCATCCTACCACCTCAGGCACTCCTCAGGGCATCCTACCACCTCAGGCACTCCTCAGGGCATCCTACCACCTCAGGCACTCCTCAGGACATCCTACCACCTCAGGCACTCCTCAGGACATCCTACCACCTCAGGCACTCCTCAGGACATCCTACCACCTCAGGCACTCCTCAGGACATCCTACCACCTCAGGCACTCCTCAGGACATCCTACCACCTCAGGCACTCCTCAGGACATCCTACCACCTCAGGCACTCCTCAGGACATCCTACCACCTCAGGCACTCCTCAGGTCATCCTACCACCTTAGGCACTCCTCAGGTCATCCTACCACCTCAGGCACTCCTCAGGACATCCTACCACCTCAGGCACTCCTCAGGTCATCCTACCACCTCAGGCACTCCTCAGGTCACCCTACCACCTCAGGCACTCCTCAGGTCACCCTACCACCTCAGGCAATCCTCAGTTTAATCAGCCCCCGCCCCTGTAATTTCCAAGTGGGGGACTAAACCAGTAGACAGCAGCACAAGGGACACATTGACACTGATTATACTGTAAGTAATGTCCCTAGTGCTGATTTTTTATTTATTTTTTAAGACTTTGGAAGGCATTTGTGGCAATTTATACCCATTCTGCATTTGTGAGGTCAAGTACTGATATTGAATGAGAAGACCTGGCTCATAATCAGCACTCCAATTCATCCCAAAGGGGTTCAATAGAGACCTGAGTTTGTGAACAGAAGCACAGTCTTGATAGAACAAAAAATTGTGCCATTATCAGTCACTGAGCTATTCAGTACAACCCATTCTACTGCCAATGTTGGTCAATAGAGATTGCACGGCTATATGCTTGATTTCATGCCCCATGGGACTGAACTACCCAAACTCAGAGGCAAATTTTGTGCCATACAGTGTAACTTGAGAGGCTGTAGGCATACTTATAGTGGTCCATGGGACCATGCGGTGATGCCCACTGCCACAGAAGACCCATTCCAGCTAAAGCAACTATTTTCTTGCCCAACATTTAGGCTGCATTCACAATTGGTCACTCTGAAAACATAGGAAAAATTGCGCGTTTCTACCCGTGTTTTCAGAAACACAACAAAACGCGCAATGTGCTTGCAGTGCCGTTATTTTCTAATGGCACCTCAAACGCTTTGCAATTTTGGAACATTTGCCGGGTGAAATCACAGCAAAACACACATTGCCAAACATGTCTGGCTCAGTGTCAAAATTTGGTACATGAGCTTCTTTGGCACATTTGTCATATATACTGTAGGTCAGTCCATTCAAGTGAGTGGAAACACGTGAAAAACCTGTTAGAAAATGTGTGCATGAACAAGCGTTTCTGCTACACCTAGTGTGTATGGGGCCTTACAGAAACCACTAGCAAATATGAACTATTAGCTTATAAACAAATCACTGGCACATAATCAATGAACAAAAACTCTGAGTGTGTCCCCTGAGACCCAGTTATTCCCCATTTGGTGACAACATCATGCATTTTGGAGGCCATAAAGAAGGTGAAGCCATGCTGTTACTCATAGCCCGAATATAAAATATACCCCTGCCAGAGCTACACAACTTTTCCTGTTAAGCAGCGTGTTATTGGTTGTTAGGACTGTCCTGCATCCTAGCAACCAATCACCTGCTGATTAACTTGAAAAGTTAACTCGGGCAACACCTGCTCTCTGTCCAGAACGTTTCTGCCTCCTACTGTCAGCTCTGTGGGGATGACAGCGATGACAGTGGCTAGGAGGAAGAACCTAAATGGAAGAACCACAGCAGTCATGATGGGACAGTGCCTCGGTCCGTGCCCAGACCACAGTCAGCCATGTAAACTGCTCTAAGGCTCCATTCACACCTGATTGCGGCGATTACGCCCGTGATTACAAAACGCTGCAAAACGTGGACGCGCTTGCAATGCCATTACTTCTTAATGGCACCCCAATCGCACTGCGATTTTTCCGTGATTGCCGCGCGGTAAAAAAAACACAACGCTTGTCACTCACAAAGGAACATAAGCTTCTTTTGGGCGACAATATCGTGCATTGCGATAGGCCGTGATTGCAGCGCGATTTACCGTGTGACAATCATGGCAAAATTGTGGCGGGATTGGGGCGTCATTAGAAGTAATGGCATCGCAAACGCATCTCTCATTTTGCAGCAATTTGAAGACGCCCGATTCCGCCCGCAATCAGGTGTGAATGGAGCCTTAGAGCAGTTTACATGGCTGACTGCGGTCTGGGCCCAGACAGAGGCACTGTCCCATCCTGACTGCCGTGGTTCTGCCATTTAGGTTCTTCCCCCTAGCCACTGTCACCACTAAAGCCCCTTTCACACTTGTGCGACTTGTCCTGCAACTTGGGATTGCATGACAAGTCGTACCCCATGATTTCCAATGAGTACCGTTCATATCTGTGCTACTTCAAACTAGAACCTGCACTACTTTGGTCCGACTTTGATGCGACTTGAGGTCCAGAGACATCAAGATTAAACAGGCATTTCTTCAAGTCGCGTCAAAAATTGCATCAAATATGAGCGACTTTCAGGACGCACAAGTGGGAAAGGGGCCATAGAGATTACTTGATATTTATTATTTGCTCGTATTTGTATATGACTAGTAAAAATCGAACAGAAAATACCGCTTTCGTAATGATCGTACGATAATCTGATCATTAGTACACTTTCAAGAGCTGATCAAGACAGTTTATGTGAAATTATCCAAAGGGACAAGCACGAAAATTTCTCTCGTACAATACCAGAAAGAACGATTTTTGTTTAATCAGTACAGTATTCGTCCGAAAAAAATCGAGTGACCAAGACCACGCATGCTCAGAAACGAATGATACATTACAATACAATACAATACAACACATTACATCACTTTTGTTTTTTGTCATACGAGAGTTTTTGTAACTTTAATAAACTAATCATTTTCTATATGAGACAAAAAAACAAAAAACGACAATCTGATATACTCATCGTGTGTATGAGGCTTTACTGTCAGATAAGACATGTCTGATTGCCAGTGCTGATAGCAGACACCTAAAAAAATGCTGTATAACAAAGGCTCAGTAAGGGTCACATGAAAGTACAATAAAGGATTTGTTAACTTACAATTTACCTTCCTCCAGCCGCCAGGACAGAATGCCTTAGGTTGAACACCTCTGGGTTCAGCTCCCATTCCCCCTGGAGAATCCGATGACGGCTTAGATAGTCCGCCTCTATGTTGTACCTTCCCTTTATGTGTACTGCCGTAATAGAGGCAATCCGAAGCTCTGCCCAGCCCAGAATCCCTAGAGACAAGGTCAGCAGGGAGGGAGACCTGGTTCCCCCCTGATGATTTATGAAGGCCACCGTGGTCGCATTGTCGGAGAGGATCTGGACCTCCCGGTCTCGGATCCTTTCCTCAAACGCTTTTAGGGCCTCCCCGACCGCTAATAATTCCCGGAAGTTTGAGGAGGCGTGTCTCTGATCCTGATTCCAGGAACCCTGGGCTCGGAGTTCGCCTAAGTGGGCCCCCCAACCCCAGGAGCTTGCGTCCATCGTTATCCTGAGGGGGTCTGTCTGAGTCCATAGATGACCCACCTGCAACTTCTGAGGAAGAAGCCACCAGCTCAGAGAGTCCTTTACTACCTCTGGGATGGAGATTCTGTGGTCTAATGTTCCTCTTGTTCCGTCCCAGGAGGATAAGAGGAATTGTTGGAGGGGTCTGGAGTGGAGCTGAGCCCACGGAACCGCAGGTATACAAGAGGTCATTAGACCCAGTACCCTCATGATGCCTCTGAAAGAGGACTCCCTTACCTCCAACAGAGACCTGACCGCTGTTATGAGGCCCTGGACCTTCTCCTGGGGTAAACAAAGCTTCCTTTGTAAGGAGTCTATCAGGAAACTCAGGTAAATCTTTCTTTGGTCCGGGATCATCGAGGACTTCTCTCGGTTGATGATCCAACCCAGGGATTCCAAGGTACTCACAACCTTGGCAAGGTCTGCGAGGAGGAGATCTCGACTCTGGTTGTAAAGTAAAAGGTCGTCGAGATAAGGGACTATCGTTATACCCTCTAGGTGTAGGAAGGCAACCACCTCTGCTACGATTTTTGTAAATACCCTTGGGCTGGAAGCCAGTCCAAAGGGGAGGGCAGCAAACTGCCAGTGTTGAATCCCCTGAGGAGACCCGATTGCGAATGTGAGGAAGGCTTGATGTCCTGGAAAGATCGGGACGTGAAGGTAGGCGTCCTTTAAGTCGATCGTTACCATGTATACCTCCTTCAGAAGGAGTCTTCTGAGGGTGTATATGCTTTCCATGCGAAATTTCTTGTGACGCAAGGAGGTATTCAGGGGTCTCAGGTTTATTATCAACCGGTACTTGCCTGACGGCTTTGGGACAACGAAGATGTGGGAGTAGACCCCCAGTCCGCGTTGTCCCGCAGGTACCGGGACTACAACTCCCTGTTCTGCTAGTTCTGAAATGTTTTGCAGAAGACCTGCTGCCTTGAGGGGGTCCCTGGGGAGATGCGTTACTAGGAACTTTGAGGGGGGGATGAAGAAACTCCAGCCTGTAGCCCTCCTTTATAATGTTGAGAATATGAGGGCTCTGGGTAATACTCTCCCACCTGGAAAGGAATTGGGAAAGTCTTCCCCCTACCCTTACGTCACTTAAAGTCTTTTTCATTTGATTTTTGGTTGGAAAAGAGGATACCTCCTTTTTGCTTATCCTTTCCAACGCCCCACTTCCTATTACCGGCAGGCTTCTTGCTCGAGAAACGATTTCTACCCTGGGGGCCTCGAAAAAATCTTTTTTGGTCCCTTTTAGGTTTAGTGGGGAACTTTTTGCCCTTTTCGGTAGATCTTGATAGGGCTTGGTCCAGCCCTGTACCAAAAAGGAGTGAGCCCTCAAATGGGAGTCCACATAAGCGGGTCTTGGATGCGTTATCCCCATCCCATGTTTTGACCCATACGGCTCTGCGAGCCGAGTTTACGAGGGCACCCGTTTTTGCGGTGGTTCGCACGGTCTTAACTGCAGCATCTGCTAGGTATGCCACTGCGCTACCTATTACCTGTAGAGAGTCTAGGACTTCCCTGGACTTGGACACACGGGAAACATGTTCTATTAGTTTGGTTATCCATGTATCCGCGTTCCTAGCTATACAAGCTGAAGCCAGCGCGGGGCTCATTGCTGCCGCATTGGCTTCCCAGGCTCTACGCAAGGTCGTCTCAGTACGGCGATCCATAGGATCCTTGATATTACCTGCGTCCTCAAAGGAGAGGTCGGATTGCTTTGACACCTGTGCCAAAGAGGCGTCCAATCTGGGAATCTTAAAGAGTTTCTCCTCATCCTCCCCCTTAAAAGGGCACCTACGCTTCCAAGTTTTATATTTCAGAAGCTTCCTCTCAGGTTCCTTCCACTCTCTAAGAATCACATCATGGAGAGCCTGGTGAACCGGGATGGTTCTGGGTTGGGCCCTTACCAAGCCTCGGTACAATCTATCCTGTGCGGATACCTGTTCCGTCGGCTCCTGAATTTCTTCAGAGGTGTAGATTGCACCAAGGAGGCCTTCCATTTCGTCAGCTGAGAAGATGTGTCTTCCTGACCTAGAGCCTTCTTCCTCCTCCTCAGCCTGACTATCTATCAGGCCCTCATCGGATAGTCCCTGATCAGGGATCTCCGAATCCTCTTCTGCCTCTGAGTCCTGAGACAGGAGGGATCTCAGGGATTCTGGGTGTCCTCTCCCCCTGGTTGAGGAGAAAAACTCCTGTGAGGAAGGGCCCTCCCTGCTTGTCTGGGGCTCTGGTTCCTTAGCTTTAAGGGAGGCTTGAAAATCCTTAAGGGTGGCAAGCATCTGGGTTTGGACAGAGAGAAAGTCTCTCATCACCTGAGATGTTTCCTTCCCAGCCAGCTTCTGGATACATTTGAAGCAGAAGGGCTTGGAATGGGTTGAGGGTAATTTCTCGTTACAGTAACCGCATCTTTTGGAGCGGGCAGGGGTTCTAGAGGAACGACTGGCAACCCCCTGGGCAGTGACGTCCTCTCCTGCAATGTAAGGGTACACAGGAATACATTAACAACCAAAAAGAACCCTGTGACAGGCAAGGGGAAAGAGTCGGGGTACCATCCCCCATCATGACCCCTGCTGGCTGGGTTGACTCACCCCCTGTGGTCTCCTCTGTAGCCGCGGCCGTAGTCGGCCTCTCCTCATGCTCCATGTAGGTGAGATGCTCTGCTCCCGATCGCAGTTCCACTGGAGGAGAAAAAAGGGCGCCTCCTTCCTGGCGTCCCTCCGTTTTTGAATGCGGTAACAGACGCCGGCCGCCGCCATTTTGCCGGAGACCGGAAGCGGAAATGACACGGCACGCGATGGCGTCATCCTTGACGCTAGAGGACGAATGTCCTAGACGCCGGGAAAATGGCGCCGCAATGCTATGCACCTGCATAGAGCGGTGCCCTAAGCAAACAGACCGCGCGAGCGGACGGAGGAACCTGCCAGCCCCCCCCTCCAGGATGGACACCCAAACAGGTAGGAGGGAGGAAGGAGGATATCTGGCCCCTGAAGTCCCGGGTACAGCCCCGCACCTAGGGAGCTTCAGTGCTCAGGGAGGCTCTTCAACTGCCCTCCCTGAGAAGGAATGGGATACCCCCCAGGACGGACAAATAGAGTCCTGCTAGGCCCAGAGGCTTCCCAGGCATGCGGCTCAGCTCCCGGGGGGGGGGGGGACTTCCAGCCCCAGGCCTTCAGTCTGTGGAAAAAATAAATAAACGGTTTCGCTGTGGGGAAACACAATCAAGAACTGAGGAGCACGGGGAGGGGCGGGTGCTTTAACCTCTTTGAATTGATTGTGTTTCTTGTCAGGTGGAGCCAGTCATCTCTCATTGTGCCGTCCTGGAAGACGACTTGAGAAAATAAAAATAAATAAATAATAGGTGAAAACAGTTTTTTGCTTTTTTTAAATGCAATTGTTTATCATACGCAGTGCTTTGTCAAACAAGCTTTCATCCAAGGAGAGTTTACATGTACTTTAACCACTTCCCACCCGGCCTATAGCAAAATGACAGCCGGGTGTGATTTTTGTCGTTCCGGGTGGACGTCATATGACCACCGGACACCGCCGATGACCAGCCCACTGCCACTACTATTGGATCGCTGTGACCAATCGGAGCAAATCACATGACACAAGAAAAGCCGCTCCAGGTGAGTGAGTCTCTGGTTAATCCCCACACACACTAGTCAAGTGCTAGCCCAGCTCGCATGCTGTGCAACATAGGGAAATAATTCCGGACGGCTGCACTTCCAAAAATCCTTTTATTGAAGCTTCATAGGACAAGTGGTTAACAGATGGAGCAGGGGACAAAGAGGTAGACACGTTTCACGCAAATGTTAGCACTTAGTCATTACTGACTAAGCGCTAACATTTGCATGAAACGTGTCTACCTCTTTGTCCCCTGCTCCATCTGTTAACCACTTGTCCTATGAAGCTTCAATAAAAGGATTTTTGGAAGTGTGCAGCCGTCCGGTATTTATTTCCTTAAATCAGATGACAGCTGGAAACAATGGATGGCCATCCATTGTGTACAATTGTGTTTCTAGCTGTGATTGGTCACAGTGATCATATGGTACATGGACAATCACAGCCAATCTGTACCATGTGATTTAGTTGTGGCCAATCACAGCTAGCAACACAATTGTATACAATGGATGGCATGAAAGGAAGCAATCTCAGCAATACTCACTGAATGAATTTGTTTCATTCAGTACAAAATTAAGTACTGTCCGTGATACTTTTTTTATTTGCACTAACATATAATTTTTCAGGACAAGCTTTCGGGGTATGTCCCCTTCTTCAAGGTCCAAGCAGTACTGATTCACAATTTTTTTAGCAGAATGTTAAAACAAAGCAAGAAAAAAATCTCAGAGGGAAAGGAAAAAAAAAAACACATACAAATCAATGGTAATAAAGATAGCAGCAGAGTTAGTGAGATAAGACAGAGGGAGAGCTATAGACTTGAGGGGGGAGATGCTAGTCACAGAGGGGGTCATAAAACCTTAGTATAATGGGTAAGGAAACCAATGTCTAAATTTAGGCCATTCGTTTTTGTGTCAAAAAGAATTATCATTCTTAGTTCAAATGTTTTCCTTTCCTGGATAGTTCTGAAATTCCCTTTAAGAACTAAAACATTGAGGTCTTCTATAGTGTGGTCTGGTTGTGAGAAGTGATGTCCCACAGGTGTGCAGAAACTCTCTTCTTTATGTTCCTTGATGGTATGTCTGTGAAAATTCATCCTCGCTTGCAACTTCTGTCCTGTTTCACCAACATAAGATCCTTTGCCACACCTGTTGCATTGGATGAGGTACACAACATTACTGGAGGTACAGTTGTAGGATCCCATGATAGTGAAGGTCCCATTTGTGTGTGTGACACTTTTGGATGGATTGATCTGGTTGCACAGTTTGCAGCGTTTTTTATTGCAGGGTTTGCTTCCATTATTTGTGACTTCATAATCAGAGTGAAGTTTCCTGCTGATTAGTTTGTGTCTGAGGTTGGGTGGTTGTCTGAAAGCCAATAATGGGGGTTGTTGGAATATTTCTTTCAGAGTTTCATCCTCTGTTATAATGGGCTGTAAATCTTTGATTATCTTTTTGATCCCTTCTAGTGTTGGGTTGTATGTGGTGACCAGAGGTACTCTGTTATTTGTTTTTTTCTCTTTTTTCTCTTTCATTCAGTAAAAATGAATGCCAATACCAGTGAAAGCAATCATAATGTGTAAAAAAAAAAAAAATCCTGATCACTTCCCTCAGAGTAGTACATTGTTACTATGGTAAATCTGTATTGCTCTGGTCACAGTGTGTTAAAAAAAAAAATCTTAAAAAAAAAAAGAAAGGAAAATAAAATTAAAAGAAATTGAAAAAACTATATAAATGTATTTTTTACATACTGTCCCCAGTCAGTGTCCCCGATCAATGCCACATCAGTTAAATGACGGCGCTGTGCTATACCGGTGATAGTATGTAAATAAAAATGTTTTAGAAAAGTTTTTTTTTAATTTCTTAGTTTTCCAATAAATGTTGACAAAAAAAAATTACAACTTAAAAAAAACTTGCCATGCCTCTTACTAAATACCTTGGACTGTCTACTTTCCAAAAATGGGTCATTCAAAGGATTTTTGTACTGTCCTGGCATTTTCAGGCCTCAGGAATCGATCAGTACATCAGGATCGATCGATTTTCCTATATATACACCAGAGTTTGTGGACTCTATAACTTTCCTAAAGACTAAAAAAAAATACACTGATTTGGGTTTTTTCCACTAAAGAAATATAGCAGAATACATGTAGGCCAAAAGTTTTCAAGAAAGATTATTTATTTGAAAAATTCTATAAAAGAAAGAAAGAAAAACACATATTCTTTCCAAATTTTTCGCTCTTTTTTTGGTTATTTAGCAAAAAAAAAAAAAAAACTGTGGTGATTAAATTCCACCAAAAGAAAGCTCTATTTGTGTGAAAAAAATGATAAAAATGTCTTACGGGTACAGTGTAGCATGACCGCACAATTGTCATTCAAAGTGCGACAACGCTGAAAATTGTCCTGGGCAGGAAGGGGGTGAAAATGCCCGTTATTGAAGAGGTTAAAGAAGACTTCCAGTTAACATTAAGAAGAGATGCCACAAATCACTTTCAGGATGAAGATACAATGGCACAGATACTGAGAAAAACAAACAGCTTATAGGAAATGAGAAGTGCTACTGTGCAGCATTCATCCATACAGAATAGGAACACATACTGAGAATTAGTCTCAGCAGGCAGGACATGAAAAGTGCTACCAAGCATTAAAGTCACATTAAGCAATCCCCTTATTCTCCAAAAATAATCCATACACATTCACTAATTAATAGCCCAGTAATCTATTTTTGAAGAAATTGTCTCTTACTGTGTTTTTCTGCCTCCTTGTAATGTCCTCTGTGAGCTCCCAAACCCCTCCTTTTCCCCTCTTACTTTGTTTGACACGAGCAATGGAGGTTAGTTGTGGCCATGTGCTCTGCTCTGTGCACACTACAATCCCATAGTCCCTGGTCCATCTCAGGAGTACGCAAACATTGGCTACATTCCTACGTACATGGAGAACAAACTCATCCACCCTCGAATAGAAAGAGAATAGAGTTTAGTGTCTTTTTTAACCATCTTCCGACCGCTCACAGTAAATATACTTTAAGCGGCCAGACGGTACAGACACATGTACGTGACCGGCCTTCTTCAGGGTTTGAGGCGCACCCTTCTGCTGACACAGCACGAGTTTGGCAGCAGATTTCAGTCAATGATTTTGGCTGAAGCCTGCTGATTGGCTGCGTCCAATCACACACAGAGTTCTGTGTTTACAAAAACACAGAACTCTGTGTATGGGGAACAGCGATCTGGCTGTTTCTTCTCCTTAAAAAAACAGGGGGGGGGGGGGGGGGAAATAGCCAGATCAGAAAGTAAAAGCAACACACATTACACAGTGTTAGGCACACAGTTAACTCTTTGATGTTAACCCCTTCCCAGCCAGTGTCATTAGTACAGTGACAGTGTACGCTATTATTACTGATCTCTGTATTAGTGTCACTAGCGATGTCAGTGTCAGTTAGTGACCCTCCCAGATAGTGTCTGCTAATGCCATATTGCCCGCCACCCTATCACAGTCCCACTATAAGTCACTGATCGCAGCCATTACAGTATAGCGTCAATAGCTGTGTGAATTCCAGTATATAAACCATTGTTTTTAGATGCTATAACTTCCGCACAAACCAATTAATATACACTTATTGGGATTTTTTTTTTTTTTTACCAAAGACATGTAGCAGAATACACTTGGCCTATATTTATGAAATTTAAAAAAAAAAATTATTAGATATATATTTTATTTTATTTGTTTTAACATTTTTGGTCTTTGTTTAGTTTATATAATAAAAATAAAAAAAACTAAGTGGTGATTAATTACTACCAAAAGAAAGCTCTAGTTTTGTGAGCAAAATGATAAAAATGTCATACGGGTACAGTGCTGCATGACCGTACAATTGTTATTCAAAGTGCGACAGCGCTGAAAGCTGGAAATTGGCCTGGGCAGGAAGGGGGTAAAAGTGCCTGGTATTGAACTCTCTGATCATCGCAGACACTTTCATTTTACAGTATCAGCATTGTAATAACAATACAAACAATAGTTATATTTGACAATTCAATAGAAGCTTACTTGAAAAAATCTCCTCTCATGTTGTAAGTTCTGCATGTCTGCTGGCCATCTCTTTCCACAACTTCCTGGATTCCCTGCACATTTGCAGATTCTCCTCTGCTATTTACTTTCACTTTCTAAGCACTACATATCCCATGGTACCTTGCTTCCTGCGAGCAGTGCCGACTCCGCCTCCTGAAACTCCTCCTCTCAGCTCCTCTGTAGTTTAGAAGAAAGACTTTGTGAAATGTGTGAAACAGCAGTACCAACTCACAGGGCATAGGGAATACGTGTCACAGAAAGGAAATGTGCGGGGAGATTCACAAATTAAGATTACAAACTTCAAGATCATTCGAAATAATAGGAATTAATTGAAATACAATGTGAAAATAAACATATGATTTTACATTTTGACCATAGATAGATTAAGACTCCATGCACACAAGCATTTTTTATAAGCTAAAAAAACGCAAAAAAAAAAAATGTTGGATAAAAAAGGCTGATAATAGCGTTTTATTGTGCCAGCTTGTAGTAGCGTTCGCATTCTTTTAGGCTCCGTTCACACCTAGGCATTCTGGAGCGCGATTCTGCCCTCAATTCTCAAATCGCCACGAAAGGCGCTTGTGATCACGGTACTTTCAATGGCACCCCAATCGCAGGACACCTATTGCCCAAAAGAAGTTCCGGGACTTCCAGGCGACAATCGTGGCAAAATCGCGCTGCGATTAGGGTGCCATTGACAGTAACGGCATCCCAAGCGCATCCCGTGTTTTGTGGAAATT
The DNA here is from genome assembly GCA_029206835.1 of Rana muscosa. NCBI lineage: Eukaryota > Metazoa > Chordata > Amphibia > Anura > Ranidae > Rana > Rana muscosa. Next base: position 143,055,523 of record CM055121.1, on the reverse strand, counting down.
CGTGAAAATCCAAAACGCCTAGGTGTGAGCGGAGCCATAGCGTTTTTTACAGTACACAAAGAAAAAAAAAACTGTTGAAAAGAGCATTTTGGAGGGTTTTTTATGCCAAGAGAACACTCCTAAAAACTCCACAAAAAAATGTTTTTCTACTCCTACAGGCTGAAGCTAGAAAAACGCTTCTAGCATACAATAGTGTGCATAGACACATAGGATAACACTATTTAGCTTCTAGGGGCAGAAACAAAATGCTAATATCTTCTAGGAGCTTAAAGCGGAGTTCCGTCGGAAAAAAAAAAGGCAGCAGATACTAATACTGCAGCTGCTGACTTTTAAAATATGGACACTTACCTGTCCAGGGCGCCCGCAATGTCCTCACCCGAAGCTGACCCGCCCCTCGGCTCCCTTCTTCAGTAAGGGAATCAGGAAGTGAAGCCTTGCGGCTTCACAGACTGGTGGCTTCACAGCCTGGTTCCCTACTGCCCATGCGCGAGTCGCGCTGCATATCCTCTCTGGTCCCTGCTGTCTTCTGGGACCTGTGTGTCTTCAAGAAGACAGCGGGGGGGGATGGAGGAGGGGCCGGACATGGCGTAGATCGCCGTGGAGCCTGCGGCGATCTATGCCCGGAAGTGGGAGCAAATACCTGTATTAGACAGTTATCTGTCTGAAAGGTGGGGGGAGGAACCGGAAGTAACATTTTTGGGTGGAACTCCGCTTTAAAAAAACACTAGTGTGCATGGAGCCTTAAAGTGGATGTAAACCCTCTCCTATACCCAGTGAAGTGAACAACCTCAGATGATACACAGAGATGAAACAAATCTCCCTACATAAGTTTTACATTATATCTGCTGTCTTCAGCTTTCTACACTCTTTAGAATTCTGACGTGGTGTTGGAATTTTTACTTCCTCATTCCACACTGGGAGTGGAGTCTTGATTGAAGGAAAGGCACACACCCCCCTCCACATAGGCAGAAGGAGGAAATGTGTGCAGAGCTGTGCTGTGACAAGACAAGCTCTCTGCTAATCTATTTATAGCAACCTCCCACTGCACACATTTTTAGGCTGCTTTAATCTTGGTTGACGCAGAACTTGTCAGAAGTTATCATGCTGATAACAGAGGAACGGAGCAGCAGAAAGACACGAGATGTAGTGCTTTCGGAGAGAGATAAGTAAACACTACAGATATACGTGCCCAGTTCAACTTTCATGAATCGGGTTTACATCCACTTTAAAGTAGGTATAAAACCTAACTGGGGGATATTTCGGGTTTATAAGTGTCATAAATAATTGGCATGATTTGCTTAGAAAATGTTTTACTTTTTTTAATGCTTTTTTTCCCCCATATTTTCTCATCTTTTGCATCTCGGTGCTGCCTCCTTATCACCACTTCCTGTCTACATGCATGCACTCCAGGGGTAACTGCTTGTCCTTGCTCTGGATCAGTAGTCTCCAAACTGTGGCCTGTGGGCCAGATGCGGCCCTTTGCTTGCATTTATCCAGCTCATGGGGTGCTATTCCTTCACTGATATGAGGCACTATTCCTTCCTCTTATACGAACATTGAGGCACTATTCCTCCCAGTGACAACAATGGTGAAGAACTATCCCTTCCATTCATACCAATGTTTGGGGGCACTTTTCCTCCCAGTGACACCAAAGATGGGACACTATTCCTTCTATTCATAACAATGTTTGGGACACTATTCCTCCCAGTGACACCAAAGATGGGTCTTACTCCCCACTGTCACCATGTCTGGGAAATTGTTTACTTCCACTGACACCGGGCATTTTCTACTCCCAATGGCCACAGTCTCACCCCCCACCCCAAAGTCTAAAGCACAGTAAACTGTCTCTTTGCTTGGAAAGTTTGGAGACCCCTGCTCTGGTCCAATATCCAGATGGTCACAAGGGTGGGACATGCCTGAGCAACATGTGTCCCCATAGACACATATAACAGTGTGACCATCCCTATAGACACATGTAACAGTGTTAGTACAAAGAATAGTGCAGTGCTAAATATCACAATTAATACATCTCCTCATCCAATAAACCAATACATGAAAGATATAGTTATTGGAAAGTAAAAATTATAAAAACTTCATATATAAAATCAGGAGTCCAAAAAAGTGACAATGTGCATCAATGAATACTGAAAATCGGTGCCAGAAGTGTGACCTCCACCATAAGACACTCTTTGCAGCTCACCTCAACGATAGGACCCCGGAGTCAACAAAGGGTCAAAAAGGCTTTCCCTTACGGGCAAAATCCTGAAGAGTAGAGATAAACCTCTTCAGAGTGCAAAGCACATAGATCACAACATCAGCTCATATACAGGGGATCGCAGAATAAGATCATCAGTGTCCCAATATCCCAATATATGTCTAGCGCCCTCACCCCTTTCCTCCAGTCTCTTTGGCTCACTCATGAGAGGAAAAGGCGCAAGGTGCCACCATGCCCGTACCCCTCTGGTTTGCAGAGGTTAAGCACACTTGTTTTACCTACGGGTCTTGCAGCGAAGTTCTCCTCAAAGTTGGTTTCTGTCCTCAGTGTGCAAGGACAGAGTCTCTACAGGTCCTTCTCAAAAAATTAGCATATTGTGATAAAGTTCATTATTTTCTGTAATGTACTGATAAACATTAGACTTTCATATATTTTAGATTCATTACACACAACTGAAGTAGTTCAAGCCTTTTCTTGTTTTAATATTGATGATTTTGGCATACAGCTCATGACAACCCAAAATTCCTATCTCAAAAAATTTGCATATTTCATCCGACCAATAAAAGAAAAGTGTTTTTAATACAAAAAAAGTCAACCTTCAAATAATTATGTTCAGTTATGCACTCAATACTTGGTCGGGAATCCTTTTGCAGAAATGACTGCTTCAATGCGGCGTGGCATGGAGGCAACCAGCCTGTGGCACTGCTGAGGTGTTATGGAGGCCCAGGATGCTTCGATAGCGGCCTTAAGCTCATCCAGAGTGTTGGGTCTTGCGTCTCTCAACTTTCTCTTCCCAATATCCCACAGATTCTCTATGGGGTTCAGGTCAGGAGAGTTGGCAGGCCAATTGAGCACAGTAATACCATGGTCAGTAAACCATTTACCAGTGGTTTTGGCACTGTGAGCAGGTGCCAGGTCGTGCTGAAAAATGAAATCTTCATCTCCATAAAGCTTTTCAGCAGATGGAAGCATGAAGTGCTCCAAAATCTCCTGATAGCTAGCTGCATTGACCCTGCCCTTGATAAAACACAGTGGACCAACACCAGCAGCTGACATGGCACCCCAGACCATCACTGACTGTGGGTACTTGACACTGGACTTCAGGCATTTTGGCATTTCCCTCTCCCCAGTCTTCCTCCAGACTCTGGCACCTTGATTTCCGAATGACATGCAAAATTTGCTTTCATCCGAAAAAAGTACTTTGGACCACTGAGCAACAGTCCAGTGCTGCTTCTCTGTAGCCCAGGTCAGGCGCTTCTGCCGCTGTTTCTGGTTCAAAAGTGGCTTGACCTGGGGAATGCGGCACCTGTAGCCCATTTCCTGCACACGCCTGTTCACGGTGGCTCTGGATGTTTCTACTCCAGACTCAGTCCACTGCTTCCGCAGGTCCTCCAAGGTCTGGAATCGGTCCTTCTCCACAATCTTCTTCAGGGTCCGGTCACCTCTTCTCGTTGTGCAGCGTTTTCTGCCACACTTTTTCCTTCCCACAGACTTCCCACTGAGGTGCCTTGATACAGCACTCTGGGAACAGCCTATTCGTTCAGAAATTTCTTTCTGTGTCTTACCCTCTTGCTTGAGGGTGTCAATGATGGCCTTCTGGACAGCAGTCAGGTCGGCAGTCTTACCCATGATTGCGGTTTTGAGTAATGAACCAGGCTGGGAGTTTTTAAAAGCCTCAGGAATCTTTTGCAGGTGTTTAGAGTTAATTAGTTGATTCAGATGATTAGGTTAATAGCTCGTTTAGAGAACCTTTTCATGATATGCTAATTTTTTGAGATAGGAATTTTGGGTTGTCATGAGCTGTATGCCAAAATCATCAATATTAAAACAAGAAAAGGCTTGAACTACTTCAGTTGTGTGTAATGAATCTAAAATATATGAAAGTCTAATGTTTATCAGTACATTACAGAAAATAATGAACTTTATCACAATATGCTAATTTTTTGAGAAGGACCTGTATACCCCAAGTAACTCCAAGGTCCACACAAGTATATCACTCCAACGTAGAGCTTTATTTTCTTTGCACGAAGAGAGAAAGGTGTTAGAAGGATAGATAGCATTCAGGCACTTCTGGCTTTGTCGCCACTCGGCCCCGAGTGGGTATAGCTCACCCGGATAGCCACCAATGGCTAGCAGCCGGCTTGCAGCTCGAACAGTCAATCTAGATCCCTAATAGATGAGTCCAGGAGATTCTCTGCCACAGGATCTATAGTGTCCCAAACCTCCTGATGGTCCAGATTGTTAGGCCCCTGGGTTCCGGATGGATGACATCCCCCTGGAGAGTTACTGGGCCCCTTCCTTCACTGTGATCTCTCACCAGTCCTTCGGAACGGTCCTCCCCCAGCCTCCTCATCCAGAAACGGGTCTCCTCGCATGGCAGCACCCTGAGATTCTTCCTTCCGAAGCGGGCTTCAGCTAAAGGTGCTGGGCCCAGGGCTGAAGTTGCAGTCCCAGGACTAAAGGTGCCTGGGACGGAGGTGTACATGGCCCCATGGCCTGGAAGGCCATGCACTCGACTCCCGAACCCGCAGGTTCCCTCGGGTACAGGTCCCCGGATCACTCTCTCTCTAACAATGGCGTCTGCCCCTTTTGAATCCTCTCCCAGCATGCACAGCAGGCCGACCCCGCCCACCGCATGGCTGCCAAAAGAGGACACCAAATCGCCACTCCAACACCTGTGGTTCAACTCCGAGTACAAGTGACAGCGCCACCCATACTACCTAGGGGAACTGCAAGCCAGGTGAAGCAGCAGCAAGGCAGGGTCCAGTAATTGAAAGACTTGAGCCAACTATCACTCAAGTCACCCCTAAATTTGGCACAACATAACCTCAATTTAGGACCCCCGCTACATATGCAAATAAAGCAGTTAATATCTAGTGCTCTCTGGCATGTATTTAATATGATAAAAAGGAAGAATCACACTTACATACAAGGCATTTCTATTAAGTGCCAGCAAAAAAGCGTTCTGTCACATAAAACCACATGGAGTCAGCATGAGGAGACGGCCGTGGGTGACGTCAATCCCTCTTGCAAGCGTATCGTCCCAAGGAGCAGGACTTCATCAGCTAATTACACTGATAAAGTCCTGCTCCTTGGGACGATACTCGTCACTTTTTGGAATCCTGATTTCTATATGAACTTTTTATGATTTTTCGTTTACAATAACTATATCTTTCATGTATTGATTTATTGGATGAGGAGATGTATTAATTGTGATATTTAGCGCTGCACTATTCTTTTTTACTATTATTGCCTGGAATTTTTCTGTAAATTTGCCTTGATTGTTCAGCAGTTGTTTATATTATAACAATTTTTTTGCGCTGGTATAATTTTATTACATGTAACAGTATTACATGTGTAGCGCTACCCCCAGTTAAGAGAGTCGCTGAGTTTTGTTTCGGGCCCTGTATACAGCTCCGCCAACCCCCGGAAATCTACTCAGCCCACACTGGCACAGTTAGTCTAGGGATTGTTACCTCGTAACGGTCTATACCTGATTATACACAATCTGGCAGCATTGATAGATAACCACTATCTGCAAAGATGACACCAATACCCATGTAATAAAATATAACTGGATTTACTTTGATGTAAAGATTCAAAGTTAAACACATCACATAATATACATGCAGAGCCCTGCAGCAATAAACATATACCTCAGTGATAGTGCAGAGTGATCACCCGCCACGTGCAACTATCTTTTTTTTCAATGCGCAATATGGCGCAGCAACAAAGTTTTAACCCCCACCCTGGTCAGGCCTGACCCAGATTAAAACTCAGTCCCTTATGAGAATAATTCTTTGCATGCAACTTGAACGGTGGTGCACTTTCAGGAAACAATATTTGTAATCCAACGGTAGTAAATTAACAAGATGGGCCAAGGCAGTCACTAGGCCTAACAAAGTAAAAGGGTAACGAAGTGAGCAAGTGCTCGCTCACCACTCCGGACGCGATCCCAGTCCGGGCTTCCACCACTGTGTATCCGCACACAGTGTCTCCAACGGCCGGGTCTCCGGTCCAGCTGATGTCCGCAAACTCAAACAGAAACAGGTGCCACCCAGGCTCCGCAGTGGGGTGGAAGGCTCTTTGGTTGGTATGCAAGGCCCAGGCTTCAGGCCTTACACAGCAGCAGATCCGCACAGGGAGTCCTATTGCTTGCAGCGCGGTGTCCAAAGAGGCCGAGCCTAGCCTCGCCCTCTTCTTATATAGCCCCACCCATGAGTCTCTGCGGTGGCCCAATGCACCCTGGGTGCCGAAAGGGGTTCTGGGTAACGTAGTCCAGGTGCATTAAAGGAGACCTCGCTACACATGTAACAGTATGACCATCCCCATAGACACATGTAACAGTGTGACCATCCCCATAGACACATGTAACAGTGTGACCATCCCCATAGACATATGTAACAGTGTGACCATCCCCATAGACACATGTAACAGTGTGATTATCCCCATGGACACATGTAACAGTGTGACCATCCCCATAGACACATGTAACAGTGTGATTATCCCCATGGACACATGTAACAGTGTGATCATCCCCATGGACACATGTAACAGTGTGATCATCCCCATAGACACATGTAACAGTGTGACCATCCCCATAGACACATGTAACAGTGTGACCATCCCCATAGACACATGTAACAGTGTGATCATCCCCATGGACACATGTAACAGTGTGATCATCCCCATAGACACATGTAACAGTGTGACCATCCCCATAGACACATGTAACAGTGTGATCATCCCCATGGACACATGTAACAGTGTGATCATCCCCATAGACACATGTAACACTGTGAACATCCCCAAAAATTACAATAACATGTTAAGGATTATATAACAGATTAGTGATTTGGGTTTACATCTACTATAAAGCATTGCATTCCTTGGGTCTGCTAATAATAATCCACCCACAAGTGTGCCAATTATTTTTATAGCAATTTCTCCTTGCTCTTTCTTTTTTAGTAAATCAGGCCCATTGCATAGCTATGCCCTTTAAAATGGGCAGAAAAAAATCCAAATCCGTCCATTTGTTCTCTAACTTTTCAAAGGATTGATGAGCCCCGTGTTTTCTCAGTTTACAATTCTCTTACATTGGTTTAAACCTTGCTCTTCTCTGGAATAGATTTTATTTATTTGTTGCACAAATAGGGATTCAAATTTTTTTCTTACCTTCCCTGACAGCCAGGCAATCATAATGAACTGCAGGAGGTGCCATAAATATGCAAATAACACAGAAATGACTGGTTTTACTGATTCCACCTTTGAGTGTTGGAGAACTCATCCGTTCAAGTGTCATTGCTGTTAAGAGATAAAGACCTTTACTTAATAAGGAAGAGGAATGTACGTGTAGCGATACCCTCAACTTAAGAGAGCCGCAAGTTTTGATTTTGGGCCCTGAGTACAGCTTCCTCAACCCCCCCGGCAATCTGCTCTACCCGCTCTGGCACAGTTAACCCACAGCAATCTCACATAAACAATCACTTATGCTTTAAATGTGGGTGTGTGAAATTGATAACTCAGACTCATAGACAATGTTGTAAATAATAACTGACTTTACTGCTAGTGGTAAGATAAAAGGGGATAACATGCATGTAACATTTGGTTCACAACACATAAGCAGGTCCCTGCAGTTATAAATCACAATACTGTGTGCGTGTGTACCAGCAATGGAAAGGGGACGGAACGCCACGTGGGGCGACCGTTACCTAAACACCCTGTGGTGTGATAACTAACTTATAACTATCTAACGGATCAGGCCTGATCCCTAACCATGAAACTCAGTCTTAGAAGAAACACGAATCTTCACCGGCACAGGATCTGTAAAGGTGGTGCACTTGAAGTATTCAAAACCATGTATTTGTAATCCAATAGGGGGGGGGGGGTAATTCTCCCACACCGGAGGTGTTGGGCCTCGGAAGTCTAGTAGGCACAAAGTATAAAAGTAACAGTTTAAAGATGAGCTTTCGCTCGCTCACCACTCCGGAACACTTCCCTCAGTCCGGAACTTCCACCGGCTGTGTCGGTCCTCGTCCACAGCAGCTTCTACGATCGGATCCCCGATCCAGATAACTTTAGAAGAGATGAGTCTGGATGCCACCCAGGCTCGCAAAGGGGGGTGGAAGGCTCTTTGGTTCGCTCCACAGGCCCCAGGCTTCAGGCCTGGAACAGCACAGATCCGCACAGGTGTATCTCTCTCTGTCGCCCCGTGTCCAAAAGAGAAAGAGCTAGGCCTCGCCCCCTCCTTATATTCCTCCCCCCCGACTCCCCTCTCTCTGGAATTTCCTGTCTCTGATTAAAGGGTAACACCCCGCTACACACTCCCCCCACTAAAACTCTTTGGTCCCCAAAGATAAACATTTTAACAACATTTCTGAACCATTTTAGAGAGTGCGGAGTATGATGTTGGTACAGGGAATTGCCACCAAAACTCAAAGGTGGGATTCCCTGTCCCACAGGTCACACTGGCATGAGTGGCCTGCCTAACTGTGCCAGAGAGTGAGCTGGGGTTGCCCTCCACCAAATGAACAGTGGAAGGATTGGAGCACTCGGTACTTCTTCTAGCGGTGGTAACAGAGTCCTCTGAGCTCTTTCCCAATTGAGGGTAGGTTAACTTCATGGGAGGCCTCACGACTCTGCGAGCTCTCTGCTCCCTTGGGACTTCAGGCTCTGGTGCCACAGGCTCTGTTTCAGGAACACTTTTTGACATTGTCACTGGTTCTGGGGCCTCTGTCTCTTCTTCATCTGAGTACAGGCCCAGAATATCTTCCCAGCATTCAGGCACGCCACTGGATGGAATGAACTCTGTAGCTTCTGGGTTCAGGGTCCCATCCTGCATATCCTCAGTGGGTGGAAGGTCTATGGTGGGATTTTCCGGGGTTGGGGAAGGCCATAGCCACTCCAGTTCTCCTCTCCCATCTTCACTTGATTGAGAAGCCTGTCCACCTCTAGATCGAGAGGTCTGAGACCGAGTGTTGGGTCTGGGAGTATCCAAGATGGAAACAGATTCCGGTAGGTTCCTCACTGGAGGTATCCTGACTGCTTCTTTAAGCGGGAGTAAGTGGTTTCTGTGCCAGGTCTTTAAGGGTCCCACTCTCCCCTCTGGCTTTAACTTGTACACCGGTAGTCCAGGGAGTTTCCTACAAATAATGTAAGGCTCAGACCTCCACCTATCAGCAAGTTTGTGCTTCCCTGGGATCCCTAGGTTGCGTAGCAGAACACGGTCTCCAGGCTGCAGGTCTTGCACTCGAACCTTCAAATCATAGTTCCTTTTATTTCGGGCCCCTCTTTGGTCTGAGGCCGCTTGGGCTTGTTCATAGGCCGCTTTCAAATTATACCTAAGTCTGTCTACATATCCTTTGTGGGAGGTAGCAGAGGTATAGTCTAGAGAAATGCCAAAGGCCAGATCCACTGGCAATCTTGCTTCTCTCCCAAACATGAGGCGATAGGGAGAGTAACCCGTCACATCACTGGTGGTGCAATTGTAGGCATGCACCAAAGTGGATATGTGTTGACTCCAATGCTGCTTCTTCTCTGTCTCCAGAGTCCCAAGCATGTTTAGCAAAGTCCGGTTAAACCTCTCAGGCTGAGCATCTCCTTGTGGATGATAAGGGGTAGTCCTGGTCTTTTCCACTCCCAGGGAGTCCAGTAGGTTCCGGATCAGACGACTCTCAAAGTCCCTTCCTTGGTCGGAGTGGATTCTCTGTGGTAATCCATAGTGGACAAAGTATTTTTCTAGAAGCACCTTAGCTACAGTGGAAGCCTTCTGGTCTCTAGTGGGGAACGCCTGTGCATAACGGGTGAAATGATCGGTTACCACCAGAACATTTCCCAATCCACTCAAATCGGGTTCGAGGCAGAGAAAGTCAATGCATACCAGATCCATTGGGCCTTGACTCTGTAGGTGGCCCATTGGGGCAGCTTGATGGGGTAGAGTCTTCCTCTGGATGCATCGTGCACAGGAGTGGCAATATTCCTCCACTTCAGCCCTCATACAGGGCCAATAGAACCGGCTTCTGACAAGTTGGAAGGTTCTTTCAGCTCCCAGGTGACCATGCTGGTCATGTAAGGCAACCAGCACAGTCTCTCGGTGCTTCTCTGGGAGAAACAACTGCCATTTATCCTCGGAGCCATCAGAGGGGCCCCTTCGGTAGACCACTCCCTGATGGACCTGTAGCCTGTCTAACTCTCTCCTTAGCAGACGAGCCTCCTTGGAGGGGTGATGTCGAAGTTTCTCTGGACTCTCGTTTTCCAATGCTTCAAAGACCAATCTCCCCATGGGGTCTTCCAATTGGTCGCACCTCAGTTCCTTCTTAGACAGCTTCGGTAAGCATTCCTCTTCAAGTTGAGTCACCCCGCAGTAGTGTTTTGGGACTCCCACTGTGGTAACTCCTATCTCCTCGGCTCTGGAGCCCCCTCTGGCTTGAAATTCAGCCCCCTGACAAAGGGCTCGCACTCCCTCCGGTGCTACCTGAGTCCAGTCCTCCCAGTCATCAGCCATGGTATGAGATCTTCGGGACAGGGCATCTGCATCCCTATTTCCAGTCCCTGGTCTGTATTTAAGACTGAAGTTGAACCCAGATAATGCAGCCAGCCACCTGTGTCCTGTGGCATCCAACTTGGCAGTGGTGAATAGGTAAGTCAGAGGGTTGTTATCTGTTTTTACTGTAAACTCTGCCCCATAGAGGTAGTCTCTTAGTTTGTCCACCACTGCCCATTTGAGGGCCAAGAACTCCAACTTTTGAGTGGGGTAGTTCTTCTCCGAGGGGGTCAGACTCCGACTCACATAGGCCACTGGTCGCAGTTGCTCTTCATACTCTTGGTAGAGCACTCCACCGAGGCCTTCATGACTAGCATCAACATGTAACTCGTATGGTCTGGTGGGATCAGCATAGGCCAATACTGGGGCTGTGGTGAGGCTCCTCTTCAGGGTTCTGAAGGCCTCTTCACACCTGGGGGTCCACTGATCTTGAACCGACTCCCCGGGTCTTCTGGGTCCCTGGCCATCCTCTTCCCCTTCAGTCTTGAGCAGTTCATTTAGGGGCTTGGCAATACGGGCAAACCCATCCACAAACCTCCTATAGTAGGAGCAGAAGCCCAGGAAAGATCTAAGTTCAGTGACTGTTGTGGGTCTTGGCCAGGAGGTAACTGCCTCCAACTTCTCAGGATCAGTGGCCACCCCCTTTTCAGACACTATGTGTCCCAGATAGTTCACCGAGGACTGGTAGAACCGACACTTCTCGGGGGAAAGCTTTAGTCCCTCTTCACTAAGCCTTCTCAACACTTTCTCCAATCGGGCCTCATGTTCTTCCAAAGTTCTCCCGAAGACAATGACATCGTCCAGGTACACAAGGACTTCTATGAGGTTCATATCTCCGACAGTCTTCTCCATGAGACGTTGAAAAGTAGCTGGGGCCCCAGATAGGCCCTGAGGCATTCTATTAAACTCAAAGAACCCCACAGGAGTTATGAAAGCGGTCTTTTCTTTATCCTCTGGGTGCATGGGAATTTGATAGTACCCGCTCTTGAGGTCCATCACGCTGAACCACTTAGCTCCAGACAAACTCTGTAAGGCGTCCTCTATCCTTGGCGTGGTGTACTGATCAGGGGTGGTCCTCCTGTTGAGAGTTCTGTAGTCAATGCAGAGCCTCAGCGACCCATTCTTCTTCCTGACCACCACTATTGGAGAGGCATAAGGGCTTCTGGACTCTCGAATCACCCCAGTCCTTTTCAGTTCTGCAAGCTGTTCTCTCAGATCCTCCAGATCTGCCAGCGGAACCCGCCTGACTCTCTCCCTGAACGGTTTGTCTTCTTGCAGGCGGATGCGGTGGGTAGCACTCCTCGCACGCCCCACATCGAATTCATCTTTTGAGAAAATCTTCTCCCATCTAGTCAGCTGGGCCTTGGCTCTCTCCTTCCAGGCCCCAGGCAAGTTCGGGTTCTCAATGGAAAGTTTTTCCCAAACATCTTCTTCTTCACCCGCTTGCTTCACTTCTGACCAGCTGACTGGGACAGCAGGACTCACCTGTCCCAGCAACATCCGGGCAGGTACCTCTATGGCCCTTCCTGTAGAGTTCCTTACACTCACCAGGACTCTTCCCCTGGCTTTCTTCAAGGCCTTGATTGGAATCACTTCCGGTATCACTTCCAGGCCTGAGTGATCTTCCCTTGGGTCGGATTCCAGCATGACAAAGGGGCCAGGCTGCTCCCAGGTGAGCTTCACAGTGGCCTTGAGGCAAGCCACCTGTCCGGGCTGCAGCACTACTCCTTCTCTCCCCAGTCTCCACACCTTCCCTATCCCCTCTCCTGGGGTCTTCTGCTCCAACACTAACCGTTGGTAGGCTGTCTTCAGCATGGGATGGATGTTTGGATCTTGATGGCTCCTCATCTTCACCAGGGGCGTCAGAAGTCTTCTCACTAGATCCGTATTGGTGCCTATGATGGACATCTTGCTGGCCCCGGGTGGTCTAGGACACACAACTGCCAGGGTGTCGAACACTTCTGTCTTCCCAGCCACAGAGGGGTCGAATGTCAGCTTTATGGGCAGATAACCATCATAGGGGAACCTCTGCGTTCCCAGGCCCCATATCTCCAGCTCTTCTATCTTCTGTATAGGCAAATGGCTTAAGTGCCTATCGTAGAAGTCTCTGTACAACAAAGTCACTTGAGCTCCAGTGTCCAGGAGGGCCTTCGTATATACTTCTTCTACCTGGATAGATACAGTGGGGGACGGGCCGACCAATTCTTCTGGGTACGGCCGGGTTGAGGTCACTTTCTTCTGAGGACTTGTCTTCATCCAGTTTGTTTTTGACTTTATTCTCTCTTGAGCCCGGTATGCATTGACCTTCCCCACCCTAATGGGAGTACAAACCCGCTGAGGGATGTTATTGTCTCTTGGTTGTAGGCATTCCTTCTTGGGAGTGCTAAATTTCTTCTGAGGGGTCTTGTCCCCTCTCTCTGGTATGTATCTTGGTTGAGAGACCCTAGATTCCTTCTGAGGAGTTTTGTTCTCTCTCTTCCTTCTATTCAGTTTGGAGCTCACTGAAAGAGATGGGCACCCGGTTGACTCCCTCACCGGGGCCCTCTGGCGTTTCCCGCCGGCTGGCGATTATCCATTTTCTTCTTTTTAGGACTGGAACACCTACTGGCAAAGTGGCCACTGCCTCCGCAGTTGTAGCATAACATCTCTTCTCGGTCCCGAGTGGGACTCGGTATTGACGTATCTGGGAACAACTCCTTTCTGGGGCTTGGTTTCTCTGCTCCACCTTGACCTTTCGCCATTATAGCAGTCATCATCTCCATCATCTGGGACATCTGCAACTTCAAAGTGTCCACCTCCGCTCCCCTATCGGGAGTCATGGCCGGTGTAACTATAGCTACCGGCTGTTTGACGGGCTCTATCAGGCGTTCTTTTTTTTTTTCTTCCAATATAGCCTCTTCCTCTCTAATCATTCGGATGAGGTCAGGGTACTCCAGATTCTTCCCATCCTGCCGGGCACGCAGTGTCCATGCAATTGGATCCATGGGTTGAGCTCCCCTCACTACCTGTTGAGCACGGGCCTCATCTACTTTCCCTGGGCTGATCCCCTTCTTTAGGATCATCCTATGCAGTATTTTGTCCAGGCGTCCCATATAGTCTGATAGTTTCTCACCTTCCTTCTGGTAGCAATGCTCCAGCTGATAAGCAAGCTCCGTGACTTTCTCTGTCCCACCAAACACATTCTGTAACACATCGAGGCACTCTTGTGCAGTACAATCTGCCTTGCTCATCTTCAGGTTGCGTACGGCCTCTAGAGCAGGCCCTTTCAAACTTTCCACAACCCTCTGTTTCTTTCTGCGGTCCGGAACTTCCCATTCCTCTAGTGCCTGAGTTGCGCTGTCTAGCCACTCCTCAAATCCCTCTTCTTCCAAGGGTACTGGTTTCCTCCCTGAAAACATCCGGAGTTTCCTGTACCCCGACATCGGGTAATCTGTGGGCTCTTTCTTGCACTGAGCTACAATCTCCCCCAGAACAGCGCATAATTCTGCACTAAGGGTGCCTGGGCTTGTCCTGGGACTCTTTGTGTCCTTCTGCGGGGATGACGGGGAAGATGGCTGCGGTGACAGTGTTATTTTCGTCTGAGGGCTGTCTCTTGTGCGCGGCAGCGCATGCAGCAAATGATAGACCTGATCGTCCTCATCTTGTATGCTGTTGCCTCTAAACTGTTCAGGAATTTCTGCCTGCCATTCCAGTAAGACATGTGAAAGTCCCCCATTAGTTTTCACGTCTATCACCCATGGTTTGTGAATCGGTGATAGGGACATTATGAGTTGTATCATTGCTTGTGTCTGCCATATCCCCGGGAGTTCTATAACTGCCGTCCTGGCTGGGTCTACGCCCCATCTCTTGTACCACTGTCCCACCTCTATCGCGTCCATGCCGGTAGCTTCTGGCGGTTTCACCGCTGTCTCAGTAATCCCGGATGTACGAGCCCCCACGTGTAGCGATACCCTCAACTTAAGAGAGCCGCAAGTTTTGATTTTGGGCACTGAGTACAGCTTCCTCAACCCCCCCGGCAATCTGCTCTACCCGCTCTGGCACAGTTAACCCACAGCAATCTCACATAAACAATCACTTATGCTTTAAATGTGGGTGTGTGAAATTGATAACTCAGACTCATAGACAATGTTGTAAATAATAACTGACTTTACTGCTAGTGGTAAGATAAAAGGGGATAACATGCATGTAACATTTGGTTCACAACACATAAGCAGGTCCCTGCAGTTATAAATCACAATACTGTGTGCGTGTGTACCAGCAATGGAAAGGGGACGGAACGCCACGTGGGGCGACCGTTACCTAAACACCCTGTGGTGTGATAACTAACTTATAACTATCTAACGGATCAGGCCTGATCCCTAACCATGAAACTCAGTCTTAGAAGAAACACGAATCTTCACCGGCACAGGATCTGTAAAGGTGGTGCACTTGAAGTATTCAAAACCATGTATTTGTAATCCAATAGGGGGGGGGGTAATTCTCCCACACCGAAGGTGTTGGGCCTCGGAAGTCTAGTAGGCACAAAGTATAAAAGTAACAGTTTAAAGATGAGCTTTCGCTCGCTCACCACTCCGGAACACTTCCCTCAGTCCGGAACTTCCACCGGCTGTGTCGGTCCTCGTCCACAGCAGCTTCTACGATCGGATCCCCGATCCAGATAACTTTAGAAGAGATGAGTCTGGATGCCACCCAGGCTCGCAAAGGGGGGTGGAAGGCTCTTTGGTTCGCTCCACAGGCCCCAGGCTTCAGGCCTGGAACAGCACAGATCCGCACAGGTGTATCTCTCTCTGTCGCCCCGTGTCCAAAAGAGAAAGAGCTAGGCCTCGCCCCCTCCTTATATTCCTCCCCCCCAACTCCCCTCTCTCTGGAATTTCCTGTCTCTGATTAAAGGGGAACACCCCGCTACATACGGAACAGATTAACCAATCCAAAATCATCATTTATTGTTTAGGGATTCTAAATGGCTGAAGCTGGTTGCTATAGGAAAGGCTAACCGTATATGGCCCAATAAAAGCAAGCAATATTCCTAATTTACATATCTAGAAGACATGCAGCGCTTAACCACTTCAGCCCCGGAAGGATTTACCCACTTCCTGACCAGGGCATTTTTTGCGATACGGCACAGCATTGCTTTAACTGACAATTGCGTGGTCACGCAACGTACACAAACAAAATATATGTTCTTTTTTTCCCACAAATAGAGCTTTCTTTTGGTGGTATTTGATCACCTCGGCGTGTTTTTTTTTTTTTTGCACTATAAACAAAAAAAGACCCGCAATTTTGGGAAAAAAAACCAAAATTTTTTACTTTTTGCTATAATAAAATATCCAAAAGAAAAATGTAAAAAAGCTAATTTCTTCATCACTTTAGGCCAATATGTATTCTTTTACATATTTTTGGTAAAAAAACAAAAACGCAACAAGCGTTTATTAATTGGTTTGCACAAAAGTTATAGCGTCTACAAAATAGGGGATAGATTTATGGCATTTTTATTATAATTTTTTTTTTTTTTACTAGTAGTGGCAGTGATTTTTAGCGGGACTGCGACATTGCGGCGGACAGATCGGACACTTTTGACACTTTTTGGGGGACCATTGACATTTATTCAGCGATCAGTGCTATAAATAGCCACTGATTACTGTATAAATGTCACTGGCAGGGAAGGGGTTAACACTAAGGGGCGATCAAGGGGTTAAGTGTTCCCTAGGGAGCTGTTTCTAATTGTGGGGGGAGTGTACTGACAGGGAGTAGAAAGAGATCGCCGTTCCTGATCACTAGGAACAGCAGATCTCTTTCTACTACCCCGACAGAACAGGGATCTGTCTGTTTACATTGACAGATCCCCATTCTGGCTCTCTGAGGAGCGATCGCGGGTTGCCGGCAGACATTGCGGCTATGTGCATCGGCTCCGGCATCGCGGCGCCTCCCCCCCCCTTACCTCTTAAAGTGGGCGACGTACACCTACAGTGGTTAGCACAGCCGTGCCAACCTGCTACAGTATGACAGCGGCTGGTTGGCAAGAGGATCCGGGCTTACGCATTTCGGCCCAAAGATGACATCATCAGAGGCATACCAAGCAGCCGCAAGCACGCATTATATATAGAAGAACCAGAAATGAGATGCCAGAAGCTATGTGTAGTCACAAGTGTGTTCCAAGGACCAGAAGAGATGCTCTGTACCCTTCCTAATACTAGAGATTGATGATGAAGACAACAACAATGTAATACAGTGTTTCTCAACCTTTTTACCAACGATGAACCCCTGACAAAGGGTTTGAGATTATGGGGAACCCCTAAAATAGCGTTCAGATCTACAGTTCACTGAACATTGGTGTGATTAGCAAGCTGTGATATAGCAACAATTATTTTAAGAAATAACATTAAATACTATGAATAAATATTAGAACTGACCAATTTTATGTGAAACTTGTGCCGTTTTTCTTCTGCACAGATGCTCAATTCTGGGTTTAACTTGAGATAAGCAGTGTACAGGGGGCAGCAGGACAGAGCACAGGAAGTCAGGACACAATACAGGGGGGGGGGGGGGACAGCAGGGCACATTATGGGGCACACCAGGGCACATTACTGGGGGACACAGCAGGGCACACAGTAGAACATTGGGCACATCATAGGGCACACAGCAGGGCATAGGACACACAGCAGGACTTGGGGCACATTATAGGGCACACAGAACACAGAGAACATCGTGGGGCACTTAGTAGGACATAGAGCACACAGTAGAACATGGGGCACATCATTGGGGCTCACGGCAGGGCATGGGGCACACCATGGGGTAAACAGCATAACATGGTTCACACTGCAGGGCCTATCACAAGGCACATAGCAGGGCATGAGGCACACAGCATGATACGGGGCACACAGCATGGTACAGGTCACAACAGGGCACACATTAAACCGGGCGCACAATATGGTACAGGGCACACAGCAGTGCACACAATATGGTGCAGGGAACATAGCAGAGTACAGGGCACACAATATTATACAGGGCACACAGCATGAAACAGGGTGCACAACATTATACAGGGCACACAACATGGTACAGGGCACACAGCAGGGCCAATAACATGGTACAGGGCACATAGCAGGCTACAGGACACACAACATGGTACAGGGCGGTGCAGGGCACACAGCACGGTACAGGGCACACAGCAGGGTACACAACATGGTACAAGGCACACCAGGGCACATAGCAGGGTACAGGGCACACAAAATGGTACAGGGTACAGAGCACACATCATGGTACAGGACACACGGCATGGTACAGGGCACACGGCAGGGTACACAACATGGTACAAGGCACAGCAGGGTACAGGGCACACAATATGGTACTGGGCCCACAGCATGGTACAGGGTACACAACATGGTATAGGGCACAGCAGGGCACATAGCAGGGTACACAACATAGTACAAACCGTTGCAGGGCACATAGCATGGTACAGGGCACAGAGCATGGTACAGGGCATGTGGCACAGGGAGGTGCAGGGCACACAACAGGGTGCAGGGCATGGAGAACACAGCAGGGTGCAGGGCACAGGCACAAACCAGGGTACAGGACATGGGGCACAGGGAGGTGCAGGGCACGGGGCAAACAGCAGGGTACAGGGAACAGGGCACACAGCAGAGTACAGGGAGGTGCAGGGCACAGGGCACACAGCAGGGTGGAGGGCACAGGCACAAAGCAGGGTACAGAGCAGTGCTGGGCATGTGCACACGGCATGGTACAGGGCACAGGGCACACAGCAGAAATAAGGGCATGGACACAGCAGGGTACAGGCACACAGCAGGGTACAGGGCACGGGCATACAACAGCAGTTTAAAATCCAAAGTAGCATGGAAAGCGACTGTAATAAGACCTCTCATAGTGCGATCCTTCCCGCCGACCCCTCCTTTCCTCCCATCCACCCCAGGTGATGTCACATACAAGCACCTGGGGTGGATGGGAGGAAAGGAGGGGCCGCCGGGAAGGATTGTACTATGAGAGGTCTTATTACAGCCGCTTCCTGCGCTACTCTGCATGTTGGCTTAGACTCCATCTACCCGTCAGCTGTCTGTGATTGATGGGGAGATCACCGCAAAACCCCTGGGGACTTCTCGCGGAACCCTGGTTGAGAAATACTGATCTAATATCTCCATCAAACACGTAAAAAATAAATTCCCATTTTTTGAAAATTATTAATTTAAATAGCACCAATCAGGCTATTCTTTTATGCGTGTTACGAGTGAACAGAAACAATCACTATCGAACAAAGACTTTCCAACACATTGCAAACTCTTTTTTCAACCTCTAAATTGTTGTTTTTCTATCTGGAGAACAGGAAACAAATCTTTTAATCACAACTATTCTCACAACTATTCATCAGCTGATTACAAAAGAAGGTTGCAAAAGGCAGAGAAAGCATGAGAATCATTTGAAGACAGTGTCACTGCCTATCGTCTTCAGTGAGAAATCTTCCAAGACTTCCTGCTCTCTAGCACCTTTGTTTCCTCCTCCTATGCTCACGTCCAGGACTTCTCCAGCGCTTTTCCCATCGTCCTCAGCAGTGGCGGCTGGTGCTCAATTTTTTTTTTGGGGGGGGGGGGGGCAGCAAACAAACCTGGTCCCCTCACAACCCCCAACCACCCCACAGTTGCTCACCCAATCGCCACTTTGCTCGCCCGCTCTCCCATCGCCCACCAGCCCCACGCTTACCCCATTCAGATTGTGGCTTCGGCAGCTTCCCCCCTGCATCTCCCCCGAGTTCCGGCGTTCGCATCTCCTCCCAGCCGATCGGGTCTTAGGACTCCCAGCCAATCGGATTCAGGGATTTCCGGCCAATCAGGTCTTAGGACTTGCGGCCAATCGAGTATCAGGACCTGCTTCCTGATTGGCCGGGAGAAGAAGCAGGAAGACATTAGCGAATATTAATTCACACAAGTAGGTGAACTCACCCTTTTTGAAGCCAATTAGAGCCTCAGGCTTTAATCATGTGCTTCAAAAAATATAAAAAAACATTGAAATCCATGCGTGCGTCACCCTGCATGGAGATTAGGGGCCGGGTGCATGGATTAGTGGGGCGGCGCCCCTACGCCTCTTATAAGCGGCCACCACTGGTCCTCAGTGTGTCATCTCATAGGGCTTACCTCATGATCGGCGGGTGCCGGCGGACATCGAGTCCCGCTGTGTATAATCACAGCGGGAGCGAGTCGCCGGTGGCGCTCATGTGCGCCCCCTACCTGAAAGTGTCACATCATGTATATATACGTGATCTGCGCACAGGTGCCGCCCTGTAGCAGTAAAACTGCTATAGGGCGGACCTCAACCAGTTATAAATGATCACATTTCCTCAGTGCTCAGCTGCATAAGGACTACGGGAGGAGAAACAGCAGTACACTGAACTTCCCAGTGAAAGGCTGTGCAGGGGGGGGGGGCGTGTCAGAACAAGTCTGATCAATCGAGGAGAGCAGGCTGAGTTCCCAGCATAGCTAGAGAACTGATTACACCGTGCTCTTCTGCCTAGTGTGGTCAGTTTTTAATAGGAAAGCAGAGAGACTGGCAGGAACTCCAGAGATTTCACAAAAAAGAAGCAATACAAAGATAACAGGATACTTTTTCATACAAGTACAGCAGGATTATATCAGGAATATGAAATGTTGGGTTTACATACTCTTTAAATCCATAAAGCAATGAATAGCATTCAGGGTGGGCACAGACCAGCAGATTAATATTATATTATTATTACACAGGATTTATATAGTGCCAACAGTTTGCACAGCACTTTAAAAATTAAAGAGAGACAGTACATTTACAATACAATTCAATACAAAAGGATTAGGGGGGCCCTGCTAGTGGAGCTTACAATCCAAGAGGGAGGTGCAGCACGTGGTACAAAAACGAATAGCTGTGGAGGAGGAGTTTATGGAGAAGGTTGATGTACAATTTTGAGGCCGGGGAGGGGTAGGCTTTGCTGAAGAAATACGTTTTCTGGGATTGCCTAAAGCTGGACAGTGTGAGACAACCGGACAGACTGGGAAGGTTTAGAAGGAGATTGCTAAGTTGTGCATCACCACAGGGTGACACTGTGGATGCACCTAGTATAAATGTGCCAACGTCCCGATATTCAATGGAAAGATGTATATTTAGACTAAAGATGGACTTTAAACGGCACACAGATAAATATTGTAAAAATTCTAAGGGTTTTATTGTTGGTAGAAAAATATAATTGAATTTAGGTAAAAAGTACATTAATATAGGACACTGACATTATATAACAGTTATCTATAATTGATAGAGGGTCCCATTTACAAGACTCGACACATCTCCCAAAAATTACATTTACATGTAAAGTATATAAGGTAAGATAGAATATTGTATAGCCAACAAACAAAAATGAGGAGTTGGACGGTATGCACGAGAGATGGCTGGTTTTGTTGATGGGTCCAATAAATTCAAAGATAAAGATCTTGCTTTCGCTCGACTAGTTTCGCGTTCCAAAACGCTTCGTCGGGAGCATAGTATTCTGTCAAGATTATACATAAACAGTTCAAAAAGAGATACTTCAGTTAATACAATATAATTTTAATACTTGTATCTAGAATAGAACTGATAAAAAACACATTATAAAGAAAAAGCTAATATACATTAATTAAAAGTTTTCGACTGACCACAGGGGGATAAAACACCCACCACCTATAGACTGCCACCACCGAGACTAGTCAGACAGCAGATGGAGCATGAAAGTAGCTGTGCAAAGTTACTTTCCCTTTTCCCCTCCCCCCCCCCCCCCAAACCCCCCCCCCCCCTTCTCTCTTGTCCCACTTCCTTACAACTTTGCACAGCTACTTTCATGCTCCATCTGCTGTCTGACTAGTCTCGGTGGTGGCAGTCTATAGGTGGTGGGTGTTTTATCCCCCTGTGGTCAGTCGAAAACTTTTAATTAATGTATATTAGCTTTTTCTTTATAATGTGTTTTTTATCAGTTCTATTCTAGATACAAGTATTAAAATTATATTGTATTAACTGAAGTATCTCTTTTTGAACTGTTTATGTATAATCTTGACAGAATATTATGCTCCCGACGAAGCGTTTTGGAACGCGAAACTAGTCGAGCGAAAGCAAGATCTTTATCTTTGAATTTATTGGACCCATCAACAAAACCAGCCATCTCTCGTGCATACCGTCCAACTCCTCATTTTTGTTTGTTGGCTATACAATATTCTATCTTACCTTATATACTTTACATGTAAATGTAATTTTTGGGAGATGTGTCGAGTCTTGTAGACTGGGAAGGTTGTTTTTCTTGCTGGAGAGGAAGCTGTACCTAAGGACCAGCTGTGCCAGAATCTCCCTGCTTTTGCTTCATTCATTCTGTGGATCTGTGCTTCCTTCTCCTGTTGCTCCTTGAATATTACCCCACCAGTTATCAGATCAGCAGTCATTGAGGAAAAGCTCTGATATGGGGAAGCAAGACCCTGCCTCCGCCAAGATGGCTACCTCCACACGGAATCACAATGCAAAACAAGATTTAGTAATAGGGGGAAATATCAGCTACAGGGAGTCTACAGGCAATTCTGGTAAATTTTTCTTACACTTTGCTTGCTTTAATGGGCACAGCTTCCACAGTGCAAGTAATAGTTAAAAAGAATAAACTATACAACATTAAAGCCAAGGATCAGCATATTTATCTATTATAGGTCCTTATATAGCGTTGTCAATTTACGCAGAGCCTCACATGCACTATATTACCAAAAGTATTGTGACACCTGCCTTTACACGCACCTGAACTTTAATAGCATCCTAGTCTTCCTGTGTAGAGTTCAATATTGAGTTGGCCCACCCTTTGCAGCTATAACAGCTTCAACTCTTGTGGGAAGGCTGTCCACAAGGTTTAGGAGTGTGTCTATGGGAATGATTGACCATTCTTCCAGAAGCGCATTTGTGAGGTCAGGTACTGATGTGGACGAGAAAACCTGGCTCGCAGTCTCCACTCTAATTCATCCCACAGGTGTTCTATTGAATCGAGATCAGGACTCTGTGCAGGCCAGTCAAGATCCTCCACCCCAAACTTGCTTATCCATGTCTTTATGAACCTAGCTTTGTGCACTGGTGTGCAGTCATGTTGGAACAGGAAGGGGCCATCCCCAAACTGTTCCCACAAAGTTGGGAGCATGAAATTGTCCAAAATGTCTTGGTATGCTGACGCCTTAACAGTTCCTTCACTAAAACTAAGGGGCCAAGCCCAACTCCTGAAAAACAACCCAACACCATAATCCCCCCTCCACCAAATGATTTGGACCAGTGCACAAAGCAATGTACATAAAGACATTGATGAGCGAGTTTGGGGTGGAGGAATTTGACTGGCCTGAACTTAACCCAATAGAACACCTTTTGGATGAATCAGAGCGGAGACTGCAAGCCAGGCCTCCTCGTCCACAACAGTGCCTGACCTCACAAATGAGCTTCTGGAAGAATGGTCAAACATTCCCATAGACACACTCCTAAACCTTGTGGACAGCCTTCCCAGAAGAGTTGAAGCTGTTATAGCTGCAAAGAGTGGGCCACCTCAATATTGAACCCTACGGACTAAGACTGGGATGCCATTAAAATTCAAATGCGTGTAAAGGCAGGTGTCCCAATACTTTTGGTAATATAGTGTATTTATTGCACATTCACATCAGTCCCTGCCCTTAAGGAGCCAACGATCTAAGATCCCTAACTCACATTCATACTTACAAATACTGGGGCCAATTTAGTCAGGAGCCAATTAACCTTCCAGCATGTCTTTGGAGTGTGGGGGGAAACCAGAGTACCCAGAGGAAACCCACGCATAGAAAACATAAGGAATTTAAAGTGCTTCTTTCACAACAGTTTTGCTTTAAACCTGAACAAATGAAATACATATAAGGTAGTTGTTTTACCTACCAAACGATCTGTGCTTTGTTCATCCAGTCCTAAGATTTACCCATCTCTGCAACACAGCACAACCAAACAGATGTCTCTCATTTTTCTCTGTTACAATTAAAGTGTATGTTAGGACAAAGCAAAAAAATCATATTCAGTACAACTTTCGAATACATGCAAATTTCCCTATGTTTTATTCCATTTAAGAATGCTGCAAGTAGAGTAGGAGATAACCAAGCAGACTGGGGTAGGAAGTTCCAGAGGATGGTAGGAGATCTGGAGAAGTCCTGATGGTGACTATGGAGGAGGTGATGAGGGAGCTAGAAAGCAGAAGATCTTGGGAAGAGCAGAGTGGACGGTTTGGGTGATATTTCAAAATGAAGTTGGTGATGTAGGTTGGGGCAGAGTTGTGAATGGCTTTTCATGCTGTAGTTAGTGTAGCACCCTCTACCATAGGTAGGTGCTAGATGTGTAGTGTTTGAGGTTCTGTCAGAGCAGGTAAATTTAAACAGGCCTAATGCTGCGAGCTAGGCCTGTTTGTTTTTGATCTGGGGGCAGGGAGTGGTTAGTGTAGCAGTGGGTGTGACTGACATGTGCTTCAGCTCTTGGGCGTCTCCCCTGCTTTCAGTGAGAATGTTCTGGAAGAGGGGCAGGGCTGAGAGTTGGAGTGGCATGTAGTACATGTGAGGAGCCCTGACCAATCCCCAACTAAGATTGGCAGGGGGGAGGCCTCCTACATATACTCACAGTCAGCCTGCTGGGGAGGAGTTGTCGGCTGGGTGAATTGAAAGATGGAGTGCTAGAGTGCGTGCTGGAGAGACACCCTCATCTGGGGGGGTGTAGATTTGGCGGAGGAGCTCGGGAGCTGGGAGGGAGCCTCTCCTTACACGGTCACGGAGAGGTGTCCTGGAACAGGAGCTAGAGGAGCAGCTGGTCCGCACGGTCCGGGTAAATCTTTCAAGAAGGACTCAGGACAGGAGTCGGTGAGTGAAGCACAGTGGAGATCTGGAAGAGGCATGTCAGGGGAGCTGGATGCAGAGCCAGAGGAGAGACTGTGAGGTGTTGTGTCAAGTCTCTGCAGTCTGAGGACTCAGAATTTGCAAGTCGGGCTTGCTGGGATTAGTAGTCCATAGTTAAGTATGCTTTATTAATTAAACGTTCAGGGCCATCAAGAAGGGGTACTACAGGCCCCTGGCCTATTATTCATCAAGTGAAGTTTTAGCTGGGAATTATTCAGAGTGAGGCCTAGTCTGTTCAAGATGGGAAGATGGAATGTCTAATGCTGTGACAGGGAAGTGTTGCGCAGGAGGTGAAGAGTCCTGGAGGTAGAAGTCTGCAGGGAGAGTGCAGAGGAGGGAGAAGTTCTGAGGTGAAAAAGTCTGTCCAGATTAGAGTCCACCATTTTTGTTCTGTGAAGATAATGAGTAACCATTTGCCAGTGTGAAGCCGGATCAGCTCCAGCATTGAAAATACCAATTTGTTCTATGGGCATCCCATATCCCTTCCCCAAACCAAGTTAAATCCCCCAAATAAAACAACAAAACAAAGCAAAAGACTTGTCATTGTCTACAAGTGTGACGTATGGATGTCTGGCAGCAGGGTGAATATGCGTGGATGTTAGTAACTAGTGGCAACACACCGCTACATTAGTATTATGAATTTTTTTACATTGAGCTAATGGAAACCAGTGAGAGGATTGGCAGAGAGGGACGGCAGCCATAGATCGGTAGGTAAGGTGGATGAGTCTAGCAGCAGCATTCATGATGGAGTGATCCGCACAGTGGCATGCAGAATGCTTGATTGACAACTAGTGACACCTCTTCTTCTTTCAATCTGAGCGCTGGCATATAGGGGATTGCAAGAGGCTGATACCAAGTCAAATTGAACCACCTATTGAAGATACATTTAAAAAATAGGATTTTTTGTACTCACCGTAAAATCCTTTTCTCTGACATCCATGGACTGACACGGTGTCTCTTTACACTTTACACGTGGGTTATGTCCCTGCTTGCAGGAGAAGACCTAGGCAGAATGTGAGATGCTATACATACATTCTAAAAGCCAGAGCTGAACAGCCCCACCCAGGGGGCGGTCCCTCCGGACATAACCCTCCCACTACAGTCAGCAGACTTCAGTTCGTAACAAAGCAGTACAAACTTAAAAAGGAAGGGTGGGTGCCGTGTCAGTCCATGGATGTCAGAGAAAAGGATTTTACGGTGAGTACAAAAAATCCTATTTTCTCTTACCATCCATGGACTGACACGGTGTCTCTTTACACTTTACACGTGGGATGTCCCAAAGCAGTGTCAAGAGGGATGGGAGCAGTATAAATGGAAAAACCAAAAACTTCACTCCAAGGAAGCAGAGCTCCTCAACGGAGGAGTCGCAACTTTAAACAGCGGCCTGCAGCACCCTGCGGCCGAAGGAAGCATCCGAAGATGCAGCCACATTAACCTTATAAAACTTAAAAGGCATGAACAGACGACCATGTCGCCGCCTTGCACACTTGTGCAACCAACGCTTGATGTCGGAAAACCCAGGAAGCACCAATTGCCCTGGTGGAATGCGCCGTAACTGGAAAGGGAGGCACCCGCCCTTTGAGAGCATAGGCTTGAATGACGGTTTGTCTGATTCCCCTAGAAATTATGGCAGACGAAACCGCTTGGCCCTGTTATGGACCAGAGACAGTCACAAACAGTGAGTTGGACTTCCGAATAGAAGCAGTAGCAGACAGGTACACCCGTAAGGCTCGTACCACATCCAATATGTGCAGCGCAAACTCTCTGGGATGCGATGGGTGAGGACACAAGGACGGGAGGACAATGTCCTCATGTAGGTGAAAGGTCGACACCACCTTTGGCAAAAAGGAAGGTCGCGGGTGCAACACCGCCTTATCCTTATGGATGACTAAATATGGCGACTTGCAGGACAAAGCCGCCAACTCAGACACCCGTCAAACAGAAGTGATTGCCACTAAAAGGCCACCTTCTGAGACAAGACAAGAGGGGAATATCCCGGATATTCCCAAAAGGAGGTTCCTGGAGTACCGAGAGCACCAAATTCAGATCCCACGGTGGGAGAGGAGGCTTGACAGGAGGGAGCACATGGCGAACCCCCAACACAAGGTGCTAACCAAGAAATGACCCGCTAGAGGTCGCTGAAAGAAGACGGCCAAGGCCGAAATCTTATCCTTGATGGTACTCAAAGCAAGCTTTTGGGTCACTCCACACTGCAGAGGACGCAGGATTCAGGGGACGGAATACGTCCGAGGACGCCAGTCCAGCGCTTCGCATATGGCGATATAAGCTTTCCAGGCACGGTGATAGATCTGCCTGGAGGAAGACTTCCGTGTCCTTAACATAGTAAAAATGACCGAGTCCGAGAGACCTCGGTCCCTCAACACCTGGCTTTTAACAGCCCTGCCGTTAAAGCCAGAGACTGTAAGCCGGATGAAACATAGGACCTTGAGACTGAAGGTCCTCCCTCATCGGCAACCGCCAGGGAACGTCCGCGACGAGACGTACCAGATCAGCGTACCAGTGACGCTGAGGCCAATCTGGAACAATTAGGATCACCGGAGTTTATATCAGGCAATAAGGACCCTATGGGGCCACCAACGCATCCGAGGCATCGCCCAAGGATCCCTGGATCTGACCACAACCTCGACCCTTTCGATTGAGTCGAGAGGCCATCAGGTCCACATCCGGCGTGCCCCACCGTCGGCAAAGGAGTTGAAATATGCAAGGACCACTCTTCTTGGTCTGGCGTCTGGCGATTGGCGACTCAGATAGTCCGCCTGCCCATTGTCTATGCCCAGAATGTAAATGGCCTACAGAGCCGGCACGTTTCTTCCGGCCCACCTCAGGATACGGACTACCTCGGAAGCCGCAGCTGAGCTCCGAGTCCCCCCTTGATGGTTTACATACGCCACCGCCGTGGCGTTGTCCGACTGGCTCCTGATGGAGCGACCCCGTACTCTCTCCGACCTGAGGAGAGACACAGTCCGATGGCCCATATTTCCAGAACAGTGATTGGTAAACGGGCTCGTCCGGAGTCCAAGGCCTTGAGTCGACAGGATTCCCTAGACTCCACTAGCAGAAGATCGTCCAGATAGCCCACGACAGCAATACCTTGCGGTAACAGAAGGCTAGAACCGGAGCAAGCACCTTGGTGAACACCCTTGGTGCCGAGGCTAGGCCGAAAGGAAGAGCCACAATCGATAGTGGTCTTCGCTGATCGCAAATCGCAGAAACTTCTGGTGACTTGCGCAGATCGGAACATGCAAGTAGGCGTCCTTGAAGTCCAAGGACGCCAGAAGAAAATCCCTTTGGTGGAGTGTAGCGATCACCGTGCGAATGGATTCAATGCGGAATTTCTGCACCTTCTCGAAGGCATTCAGGGCCTTGAGGTCCAGGATAGGTCGAACCACGTCCTATTTTTGGGACGACAAACAGATTCGAGTAGAATCCCTGAAAACTCTCCTGTGACGGAACCGGCACAATCACTCCGGACCTGATCAAATCCTGTACAGCCCCCAAGAGGGCTGCCCGACAGGTAGGAAGGAGAGGAAGATTCGAGGGAAAGAATCTGTCTGGGGGCCAGGATCGGAATACTATCCTGTATCCTGAGGTGACCACCTCGCACACCCACCAGTCGGAGAATCGGGAGGACCACCGATTCGTGACCTGCGAAGTCGTCCCCCCACCCCAGAGTCGGGCGGAGGCAAGACTTCACGCGGAGGCAGGCTTGGGAGCTGCTTGTTTGGCTTACGCACCCAGGGGCACTTGTGCCCACCAGCCGCACTGCCGTCAGTCTGAGAGGGCCTACCCGTTGACTATGACTGACGAAAAAACCCTGTTTTGCTTGAAAGGAAGGCCCCCGTTTGCGGCGGGCCTCCTCACCCTTGCTAGTCTAAGGAAGAAGAGTGCTTTTACCTTCCATGACATCCATGACGATGTCATCCAGAGCAGCACCGAAAGGTCTACCACCTTTAAATGGTAGATCCGTCAGGAGCTTCCTAAGGCTAGGTCAGCAGACCAGCATTTCAACCAGATAAGACGACGCAATACCACCGCCGAGACAGAGGCCCTGGATATTAAAGGGGCCGCGTCCAACGTGGCGTCGCACACATAAACCAGGCCCTGAACCAGTTGGTGGGCCAGAGCAACTGTGTCTGGAGGAAGAATATGCTCCTGTACAGCTAGGTGCAACATTTTTGCCCAACCTGTAAGTATTTAAGACACAAGGGTCGCTGCTACCACAGGCCGTAGGGCGGATCCCAACAAGGCAAACATGGCTCTGCTCACCACTTCTGACCTCCTGTCAGTGGGGTCCTCAAATGCAGGAGTCCCCTCCATCGGGAGAGTGATGGCCTTGTTCAACCGGGCGACTGGAGGGTCGACCACTGGGGGAGAAGCCCACTTTTTAAGTAGGGCATCTTCAAGGGGTATCTGATAGACAAACGCCGCGGGACCATAAAAAAATTCTTCTGCGGCTTTTCCCAGACCTATCAATGAGCTGGTCAAAGAAAGTACATATGGAAAAACCTCTTTAGAAGGCCTGGCCTTAAAAGAACCAAAGGAGACTGTCCGCCTGAGGTTCTGCATCCGCAGCATTTTAGCTTGAGAGTGTCCCTCACCGCAGTCATGAGTACACTAACAAGCGCCCTGTTATTTACTGACTCAGAACTGGAGTTTTCCTCATAAGGAATGTCCTGTTCAAAACCATCCAATACATTCAGAACTAGGGTCCTGAGCGGTAGTGGCTAGGCCCATATCTGAATCAGCGCACTGCCCTCATGTAGTAAAGTGGGGAGAGGGCGCTTTTTTGCTCCCTTGCGCTTGCACACAGCTCCCATCCTGGTCAGAAATGATTCCAGGACCGCCCACAACTGGTCCCTAGGGACCGCAGGTGCTGAAGCACTGCCTGTTGTCCACTGACATTTAGGGGAAGCTGGTGACAGAGACTCCATATTGCCCCCCTCTGAGGCTCCTCAGATAAAAAGTCCACCCACAGGCTGTGCTGACTGAGGAGGGGGCGCCCAGGGGACTCACCAAACCGGACCAGGGACCGCTCAGTTCCGCTGTCTGTACCGCGCTGTGTCAGCGCTGGTGAGCTGTGAGGAGATTCGCGCTGTTACAGTAGCGCTAGAGGCCAAAACTAGTGCTGAAGAGCGCGCGGGCTACAAGAAAATGGCCGCCGCACTTCACTGAGGCGATCCGCGGCAAGATGGCCGCCATGACGCAGCTAAAGTGAAAAAACAGCACACACACACAGTGCCACTCGGCGCTCAGGCCCCAAAACACACAAAAAAAGGCCCCAAGCATATCTGCAGACCAGCATGAGCCCCTCCAAGAACAGTGTGACCCCCAGGCACCCCACACAGCACAGCGCCAGCAATGGTGACAGAGAGTGACAATGAAATACAGGGGGAGACAGGGAAAATCCCCCACAGAGAAACACACAGCTTTTTGTACTCACCTGCAGGCAGGAGAGACTACTTACCCGTCCCCTGAGGGACCCACTGGTGTGTTTCTGACAGGACTATCACAGTGCAGTACTGAGTAGCTGTCGGCCTGGTCCACCGCGAAAGATACAGTCAGTCAGGAACTGTTCAGTCTTGAGAGGACCGTGGGAGCATGAAAGAAAACCCGGCCACCCCTGGAGTCATGGGGCCTGTCGTGAACTGAGTCTCACGCACACAAGGCGAGGATCAGCACGCTCGATGGTCGGACAGGGAAGACTACGAGGATATCTTGTACCCAACCTGTTGCCCAGCCGACAGTTGATAGAAGATTCTCAAAAATAAAATAAAAAAGAATTCCAGAAAAGGAATAAAAATAGGTCAGGAGACTGGCTCCTGAGAGAACCAAGTCTTCTCCTTCTGCTAGGCAGAAAAAAACTGAAGTCTGCTGACTGTAGTGGGAGGGTTATGTCCGGAGGGACCGCCCCCTGGGTTGGGCTGTTCAGCTCTGGCTTTTAGAATGTATGTATAACATCTCACATTCTGCCTAGGTCTTCTCCTGCAAGTAGGGACATAACCCACGTGTAAAGTGTAAAGAGACACCGTGTCAGTCCATGGATGATAAGAGAAATGACGTTTATTGATGTATTAATGACTATACTGTACAGCTTCATTAATGACTGCCTTTTATACCTGCCTGGAGTTCAGCTTTAAATAATCTAACTGCAGGTTTTTTTCATAATTACTTCCTAATTTACTTTGTCTGAACATGAGTCTGACAGTTGCTGCTCCACACACTGCCTGACCTTACGAAATGTATCTTAGCGAGAGCAGAGTATGTGAGGTCAAGCAGTTAACAGGGTGGCAAAAGCCCATGTTGTCCTAAAGGAAAGGCCCTCCATGGTTTGCTATTCTGCATCAGCCTGATATAAGCCGATGTAAGACACCCCAGAACTGTCATTTACCGTGCAGCTACTAAATGTATCCATTCAAACTATTTAATCAAGAAGCTGTTTGATCTTATCTTTATCCGTAAGCCAACTGTCAACCTGCACCCGACTGCATATTATATCATCTATAGTAGTATTCAAGCTGGGATGATCTGATCATTAAATGTATTAACCATTGGAGTGCAGCCATCATGTTTAATCTAGCATAGCTAAAATTAGTTTTAAGAAACCTAATCGTTATATCAAGAGAGAACCATCCTTTAGGTTAAATACAAATTATGAACAGTTTATATATGTAGTACTACCCCCACAGGAGCTGCTGGTTTAAAGTTTTGGGCCTACCGTTACCTTTTCTGTTCACCGCACTCGTGTCAGGGATCCCTCTTGAAGAGCTTTCATAAATGTTCACACCAACAATTGGATATGGTGCCAGAATCTTTCAGCCGTCCGGCAGCACTGTGAGGCAAACTGGATGGGATGCGACCTTCAATTGAGTCCCCAATTGTTCCGCTTCTTCCCGCAGGCAAGACCGCGTAGGACCATCCCTAGACTAGTAGGCCCCAGCAACTCCTGAGCCTACTTCTCAGTTGCAGAGCCTCGGGCCAGCAGGCCCCAAGGCCAAAAATGGCTCGCACATCCCTAAAGCCAGGAGGGCCCTCAGGTCAGGATCCGGCAACGACGCCCGGCAACGAACCCTGATAGAGCGGTCTCTGTCTCTTAACTACCCCCTCCCAGAATGCACAGTGGGTTGACCACGCCCCCTGAGCCACTTTCGGGAAAGGAATACCCAATACACCTAGCCTGCTGCATTTCCAACCCTGACCTGTGGTGACGGTGACACCTACTGTCAGGTAAAACACGTGCAACCCAGCTAGACTGAAACAGAGCCAAACAATTTAGCATAATCCTTCTGAGCAGAACTACAGCTCAGATAACTAAATTTAACATATAGCGTCTACCCAACAGGAGTAGGGCGCTACATATATATGTAGCGGGGTGTCACTTTAGTACAAAGACTACTATACCCAGTATGCGGCGGGATACCCACAGTGCAATGCCCGGCGCAAGGTCTGCTGGGGAAGGACTATTTAAGGAGGGAGGAGCAACACGCGGGTCTCTTTGGACACCGCCCTCCTAGCAAGTGGAGCCTACGTTGGGGCCTGTTGCTCTGGACTAGGTCAGAGAGCCTGGGCCTAGTGGATCCGAAGAGCTTGCTGATCTTCACGGGAGAACCCAGAGTCGACTCATCCATCAATCTCCCTCGGATGGTCAAGAGGATCGGAGACTACGGGTGTCGTGAGACTGTGTGCTGGAGCCCAATTACAGAAGTCGGTTGTACGGACTGGTCCGGTCGGGTGAGAGAGCACTTGCTCAGGATTTATTGACTATCTTTTAGGCCCAGTATCCCTTGGTCAGGGCCCACCGTTACCAGAGTATTACATTGCACGCCAGAGGAACAGTGTGTTGTGCAGCCGGAGTTAAGTTTCTTACTGCATGCCGAGTAAATAACCACTTAATTCCTTTGGATTACAAATAACCTATAAAGTGCACCACCATTGCTAGTGAAGATCCTTGTCAACGGAATAACTGTGTGTGAAATAGTCAGGCCTGACTGTTCAGCAGGGAGATATTGTTTGGGCGCCATATTGGCCACGAGGGGGAAGCTCACGAGCGTACTTTACTAAAAGACATTCAGTGTGTATTAGAACATAGTCCTTGTTTATTTGCTTGACATTTAATATTGCAGGGCTCTGCATAGGTAAATGTTCCATTGTCTAACCTTATATCTTCTACTCAGTAAAAGTATTTGTGGTTAAGCAAACACGTCGTGTGGCGTACTGTCTATTCCAGCTGAAGTAGTCAGCTTAGGTAACTTGATGTTAACTGATTGTGTGTGCTTTATTGCGGAGTGGTGATTCCTATAGCGTAACGGGTTTCACACTTCCATTTGTGCTAGCTGTGCCAAGGGAGGTTAGAGCCAGTTCCTGGCGGTTGACAGCAGTGTGTTACAGGCCCAAAACTATATCAGAGAAGCCCTCTTAGCTTGGGGTATTGCTACATATATACTGCTGTGTGTGTATGTGTATGTGTATATATATATATATATATATATATATATTGCTGAAATACATACATAGGGGTTGATTTACTAAAGGCAAATAGAGTGAGCACTTTGCAAGTGCATTTGCGCTAAATTTCCCCAGAGCTTTGTAAATATTGTAAAGCTCTGCTGATTCTCATCATCCAATCATGTGCAAGCAAAATGTTTTTTTTTTAATTCATTTCTCTTGCACCTGATTGGATATTCTTTACAAAGTGAAGCTTCACCACATTTACTAAGGAAAAAAAGTGCAACTGTACTTGCAAAGTGCACAGTCTTTTTGCCTTTAGTAAATCAATCCCATACATACCGTATATACTCGACTATAAGCCGAGATTTTCAGCCCTTTTTTTGGGGCTGAAAGTCCCCCCCTCGGCTTATACTCGAGTCAGCGAATTTTTTCCATTGTAAATATTACCTGTAAGGAAGTTGCGGCAACTGCAGCGTCCATCGTTCGAATTCCGCGGTCTCTTCCTGTTCCTTCCGTGATAGGCGAATCTCATCAGACACTCTCCGCCTATCACGAACGTTCTCTCATCCTCAGTTTTCCAGCAGACGTCTGTGATTGGCGGAACACCCAACACAGTGTCTGCTGGGAAAACTGAGGATGAGAGAATGATCGTGATAGGCGGAGAGTGTCTGCTGAGACTCGCCTATCAAGGAAGGAACAGGAAGAGACGGCGGAATTTGAACGATGGACGCCGCGGAATTTGAACGATGGACGCCGCAGCTTCTTTACAGGTACTATTTACAATGTAAAATAGGGAACAGCGAGCTAGGGAACCGTGGACAGTGAGGCATCGGCTTATACTCGAGTCAGTAAGGTTTCCCAGTTTTTTTGGCAACATTAGGTACCTCGGCTTATACTCGAGTCGGCTTATACTCGAGTGTATACGGTAGTTTATGGCAGAATGCAGCTCCATAGATTTTCTTACTCTAGTGTCACTCACCAGCCCTCCTGGCTGCGACCGGTGGTTCCCTCCTGAAGACTTGCCTGGCAACACTAGCTCCTGTTGTCCTCTCTGGTTAATCTCTGTGCCTCCTGTTCAGATCCTTTATGCTTTCCAGAAAGGCTCCATCTTGCACTCGAACCCTCAGGCCCAAGTTCACTCCCCCCCCCCCCTCCCAGACTGGGGAGCGCCTTCAAAGGCTCAGACAAACTAGTGCTCATCTCCAGTTCTTCCACCCGACAACTCCTCCCCAGCTGGGCTGACCCTGGGTATTTCAAGGAGGCCTGCCCCCTGCCAATGCTAGTTGGGAATTGGTCAGGGCTCCCTGAGCCCCTCCCCACTTCCACTTCTCCTTCTCCTTTCTAGAATCCTCTAGAAGTAAGAGGGAGGTGACAGGGAGGTGATGCTGCCTGTGAATCACAAGCTCTGCTCTAGGCCACTCCCAGCCCACACAGGTCAAAACAAACAGGCCTGCTTAAATTTACCTGCTCTTCTCAAAAACCTACTTCTAGCATAGGGTGACCAGACATCCCCGGTTTCAGGGGACAGTCCCCGGATTGAGGACACTGTCCCCGGACCAAGTCTGTCCCCGGTTTTGTCCCCGGATTGGATTTGAACAGGGGCTGGGGCAATTTCAAAGACAGTCAGTGCAATATAAAAAAAAAAAAAAAATCAGAATTACACCCCCCGCTTTGCCGCTCCTACAAGCTTGGGGGGGGGGGTGTAATTTTTTTATTATCTTTGCCCCTTTCTGATGATCATGTGCTGGTCGGAGCGGAGGGAATATTTCTTCAGTTTCGGGTGCATGCCCATCCAGCTCCGCTCGCATGTTCTTCTGCCTTGGCTCAAGTCCTGGCCTACCTACCGATCTCCTTGCCTTCCCTGGTGGAGTGATCTTCCTCCGCTTCCCACCCAGTAGTAGCCGGAACCCGGAGAATAAGACTTGACAGGCTGTGAGGCGGCGACGGGCAGAGAGTTGCTGATTGCTGCCATTACTAGTAAAAAAAATAAAATATGTCCCCGGTTTTCATTTAAAAAATCTGGTCACCTTATTCTAGCACCTACCTAAAGTAGAGGGTGCTACATGTAAAAAGAGGGGAGAGAGAAGCAGCACTGCTGCAGATGGGCCCAGCACTGGATCAAGATCAGGCTCAAGTAGGGTTGCCACCTTTTCTTCAAGTTAACCCTGAACAATCTAGCGGCGCATGGCAATTTTTCTTTTTTAAAGTATAAACTATAAATATATTTTGCAATTAAATAACATTTCTAATCATATGAAGTTAATCACAAGAGTTTCCCTATTACATTAGAGTCCACAGAGTTCCAATTTTACATCTGAACTCAGTCACAGACAGGGATGGATGGTGAGCTCACTCACCCCTTGGGAGTCAGCACCTCTCATCCAGATGTATCTGAGGCTGTTGAACTTCAAATTTCCAGCCCACACTTTCCTTTTCTGAGGCACAGCGCTGGGGATTGGAGTGTAGGCAGACACAGAGGGGTGGGGACAGGAGGGAGAGGAGCAGATCGAGCCCTCTCTCCTCTCCCGTCTGTGTGTGTGGGGGAGGGGGGATTGTTAGTGTTGGCTTTGGGCAGTGGGAAAGAGAGTGTAACAGACACTCTCAGCTTAGACAACTGCAGCCAGCAACCCTGCTGGGAAGCCATAGTCCAGTCTAAATAATGTGTCCGGGTATCTGGCAGTTTGAAACCCGGACACATGATTCCAAACCCGAACTGTCCGAGTGAATCCCGGACAGGTGGCAACCCTAGGCTCAAGTAAGTATTGGGGGGGGGGGGCTGGGAGGAGCTGGCATCAAAAAATTATTTACTTTAATGCAGATAATGGATTAAGGTATAACATAAAAAAAACGTTTACCTTTACAACCACATTAAACACGTTAATGTTTTCTGCAAAAACCATCACCACGTGCAATGCAGACCCTCTAATGCCAAGCATTCCATAAGCAGGCGTGTACCTTACAGTAATGGATCATTTTTACCATATACATTGCAATGTTCTCAAGGAAAAAGCATGATCATACATTGTTACAAAGTGTATAGAAAACCCTGTGCCTTGGTAAAATGATGTGAAAATAAATACAAAATTAACTAGTGTCAGCTGCAGTAATGATGTACGCCAAATGGCAAAACAAACCAGTGAAAATAAAAGATACAAAAACGACGCTTCCTACTAAAATTACAATCCACCAAATAAAATTAGTCAAAGAGAACTAATAACAAAATCT
Organism: Rana muscosa; assembly: GCA_029206835.1. Taxonomy (NCBI): domain Eukaryota; kingdom Metazoa; phylum Chordata; class Amphibia; order Anura; family Ranidae; genus Rana; species Rana muscosa. The sequence goes on along the minus strand of CM055121.1, from coordinate 143,019,159 downwards.
CACAGAGACCAGCAATGTGCATACATAACTAAACTTCAACAAAGCATAAGTAAAGTCCCACAGTAATCCTTTAAAGTGATGTAGTGCTCTTTAAATAATGTAGTAGTGCTCTGTTCCACTCGTGCTCATAGTGCCCCACATATCAATGACCACCTATCACAAGTGTGGTCTGCTGTGCTTTGTGGGGCATTATCCTTGCTGGTCACTGTCACTTGAAAACACCACTTCCTGATAATGACCTTTTATGGGTGAAACGCGCCGAGCCTATTCTGCGTCACCGTGATGCAACTTCGGCTGACGTCATTTCTGGGCACTGAGCCGCTCCGTACTTCTGGGAGTGGAGCGAACACCAGCTGTGACCCACTGCTCACAAATGCTGTTCACACCGGGTGCCAGGTACAATAGGTACTTCTGAATGTGAGTGTATTTTTACTCCTTTTTTTTAACCAATAAATTATGCAAATGGTTTTATGCAATGAGGTCTTTCGCTGTTATCCTTCCCTCTGAGTAACTACCCGAGGAACAACAAATGGAGGTGGTGTTTTAAAGTGATAGCGACCAGCAAGAGGAATGCGCCACAAAGCACAGCAGACCACTCTAGCAATAGGTGGTCATTAATATGTGGTGAGTGCAACTCCATGTGGGACACTATCAGCACGAGTGGAACAGAGCACTACTACGTTATTTAACCACTTAAGCCCCGGACCAATATGCAGCATAAGGACCAGGCCCCTCATTTGGGTACAATGTAGCATGAATGAGTAATTGTCATTCAAAATGTGAGAGCATTGAAAGCTGAAAATTGGTCTGGGTAGGAAGGGGGTGAAAGTGCCCAGTAATGAGGTTCTTAAAGGCAAAATGTAATTTTTTTTTGCTTTTAACCACTTAAGCCCCGGACCATTTTGGCTGGTTTAAGGACCAGGCCACTTTTTGCGATTCGGCACTGCGTCGCTTTAACTGACAATTGCGCGGCCGTGCGACGTGGCTCCCAAACAAAATTGGCGTCCTTTTTTTCCCACAAATAGAGATTTCTTTTGGTGGTATTTGATCACCTCTGCGGTTTTTATTTTTTGCACTATAAACAAAAATAGAGTGACAATTTTGAAAAAAATTCTATATTTTTTACTTTTTGCTATAATAAATATCCCCAAAAAATATAGAACTTTTTTTTTTCCCTCAGTTTAGGCCGATATGTATTCTACATATTTTTGGTAAAAAAAATTCTAATAAGCGTTTATTGATTGGTTTGCGCAAAAGTTATAACGTTTACAAAATAGGGGATAGTTTTATGGCATTTTTATAAAAAAAAATTTTCTTACTAGTAATTGCGGCGATCAGTGATTTTTTTCATGACTGCGACATTATGGCGGACACATCGGACACTTTTGACACATTTTTGGGACCATTGTCATTTTCACAGCGATCAGTGCTATAAAAATGCACTGGTTACTGTGAAAATGACACTGCCAGGGAAGGGGTTAACCAGGAGGGGGCGCTGTAGGGGTTAAGTGTGTCCTGATGTGTTTTACTTACTGTGGGGGGGGGGCGTGGCTTAGCGTGTGACGTCACTGATCGTCGTTCCCTATGACACTTTACACTTATCTCTCCCCTTTTTTCCTCTCTGTGACCCGATCGCGGGACACCAGCGGCGATCGTGTCTGCTGTTCCCGCGGGGACGGTCACGGAGAAGAGGACCAGGTCGCGAGTACATCGGCGTGCGGCGGTCCTCAAGTGGTTAAAGAGCACTACATCATTTACAAGGATCACTGTGGGACTATACTTACTTATGATCATGCATTGATTTATAATGATTTATTAATATAAGTGTAAACATAACTATACTGTATCCACAGTGAACACATTTTAATGCTTTAACCACATCCCACCCAGTCTATAGCAAAAGGACGGCCAGGTGGTAGTTTAATTGTTGTGACTGGGCGTCATATCATGTCCTTCAGAATATGCAGCTCGTGTGCGCCCCCAGGGGCACTCAGCGCGCTGATCGGTGGTGCGGTGTGTCACACGAACACACCGAATCTCCGATCACGGTAAAGAGCCTATGACATAGGCTTTTTACCATGTGATAAACTGTATCCAATCACAGTGCAGGTTATCGGCATTCCTCTATTCATGCTGAGAGCGTGTGAGTAGAGGAGAACCGATAAGTGGCTCCCCTGACAGTGGGGGGGGGGGGGGTCTGGGCTGATAATCAGTGCATTGATTATCAGTGCAGTCCCATGATGGCTGCCAGTACCCACTAGTGATGCCCACCAGTCATGCCAATCAGTGCCCATCAGTGATGCCTTTAAGTGCCCATCATTGATGCCTGTCAGTGCCTTCTCATCAGTGCTGCTTATCAGTGCCCATCAGTGCCCATAAAGGCTGCCCATCTTTGCCACCTATCAGTGCCGCCCATCAGTGCCCATCATTGCTGCATACCAGTGCTACCTCATCAGTGCCCATCAGTCAGTGCAGCCTCATCAGCACGCATCAATGAAAGAGGAAAATTACCTATTTACAAAATTTTGGAACAGAAACTAAGAAAACCTTTTATTTCCCATAATTTTTGGTCATTTTTAATTTGTTTACCAACAAATAAAAAACTCAGTGGTGATTAAATACCACCAAAAGAAAGCTCTCTGTCTAAAAAAAAAAATGATACAAATTTGGGTACAGCGTTGCATGACCGCGCAATCGTCATTCAAAATGCGACCGCTCTGAAAGCTGAAAATTTGCCTGGGCAGGAAGGGGATGAAAGTGGCTGGTATTGAAGTGGTTAAGTATGACTACAGAAATTTTATTGGCAATAGACAAAGCATTTCAAGGTCAAAGAACACTTCATAAGCTTTGGGCCCCAAAAAAAATAAAAAAAAACGCAAAAATATCAGCTTATTCCTTATGACACTTCAACTGATATTCATCTTGTGCACTCATATTTAATGAAGTGATGTTTGATCATGAAATAGGTTGTCTAGTGCCAATACAGTTTCCATTCTCATCAAAGAAGCTTCAATTACCTTCATTAGTGACACCTCTGCATTTATTCTCCATCTACCTGTCAGGAACCACACACTGTTCACTGTGCTCATTGTTTTATGTATTTAAAGTGAGTCTCATTTATCCATGGTAGTTATAGGGAATGATATATGATTTTTAAAGCATATCTAAACCCCAAAACAAAGCTTATCTGATCTTGTATGTGGTAGCTGCATTACTCTTCTTTTTATAGTTTTTTATTTTTATTTTCACTTGATATTCCTATGAACAACATATTTTCTGTTCTAGGGTGACTACGCTCACTACTTCACTGTATCGATGGAGGAAGCCATGGCTGGACTTCATTATTTGTTTCCATTTTATATTTCCAGTTCCAGGAAGTGACAAGGATGCTGCTTTTCTGGCAAAAGCAACAGGTATTTCTATACTGAAACTCTGCACTCTATGCTAAAAATATTTGTAGCCAACCCCCGCAGGGGCCGCTGGTTTAACATTTTGAGCCTACCGTTACCTTACTGTTCACCACGTCCGTCTTAGGGGTCTTCCTTGAAGAGTTGTTCACAAATGTCTGCACCAAACACTTAGTCCCTTTTTCTCAAGGGTTTTTATTAACCACCTGCCTACCGGACACGAAATCCCCCTTCCTGCCCAAGCCATATTTCAGCTTTCAGCGCTGTCACACTTTGAATGACAATTGCGCGGACGTGCGACGTGGCTCCCAAACAAAATTTGCGTCCTTTTTCCCCACAAAAAGAGCTTTCTTTTGGTGGTATTGATCACCTCTGCGGTTTTTATTTTTTGCGCTATAAACAAAAGAAGAGCGTCAAGTTTGAAAAAAAAAACACAATATTTTTTACTTTTTGCTAGAATAAATATCCATAAAAAAAAAAAAAAATGTTTAATTTTCCTCAGTTTAGGTCGATACGTATTCTTCTACATATTTTTGGTAATAATTGATTGGTTTGCGCAAAAGTTATAGCAGATACAAAATAGGGGATAGATTTATAGCATTTTTTTTTTTTACTAGTAATGGCGGCGATCTGCGATTTTTATCGTGACTGCGATATTGCGGCGGACACATCGGACACTTTTGACAAATTTTTGGGACCATTCACATTTATACAGCGATCCCTGCTATAAAAATGCATTGATTACTGTATAAATGTGACTGGCAGGGAAGGGGTTAACACTAGGGGGCGAGGAAGGGGTTAAATGTGTTTCCTAGATGTGTTCTAACTGTGGGGGGGGAGGGGACTGACTGGGGGAGGTGACTGATGGTTGTCCCTATGTACAAGGGACACACCATCGGTCCCCTCTCCCTGACAGGACGTGGATCTGTGTGTTTACACACACAGATCCACGGTCCTGCTCGGTAACTGGGCAATCGCGGGTGCCCGGCGGCCATCGCGGCCGCCGGGCATGCGCATCGGGTGCCCAGTGACAAGGTGGGTGCGCACGCGCGCCCCCTAGCGGACTTTAAAGGCGGGACGTCATATGACGTCCGCCCAGGATAACAGTGTCTTCTTGCTGCCGTCAATTGACGGCGGCCGGTTGACAACTGGTTAAAGAACTCCAGACAGAGGGATGGAGGGTTGGGGAATATTCAGGTACCTTGCTTGCGGATCACGGGTACTTCCTAATCCAGAGGACAACAGTTTTCCACGCTGGATCTAGCAACCACCGGATAGGCCTCTCTCCCTGACCTAGCAGCCGGTGCGGTGTTCGGTCAAAAGTCTCTGCCACAGGCTCGAAGTATATACATAGTCTCTGCCACAGACTTGGGCAATCACACACTTGGTAAAGTTCTGAAAACATAACACACAGTACCAGGATCTTTCAGCCAGCCGGCAGCACTGTGAGGTAGATTTTTATCCGGATGCGTCCTCCAATTGAGTCCTCAATTGTTCAGTCCCTTCCCGCAGGCAAGGCGACACAGGACCATCCCTGGATAAGTAGGCCCCAGAAACTCCTGGGCCTACTTTCAGTAACGGAGCCTCTCCCAGAATGCACAGCGGGGTGACCAATCCCACTGAGCTGCTTCTGGGAAAGAGGTACCCAATACATCCAGCCTGCTGCATTTCCGACCCTGACCTGTGGTGACAGCGACACCCACACTCAGGTGGAAAAATGTGCAACCCAGCTGAACTGGAACAGAGACCAATAATTTGGTACAATTATTCTGAGCTAAACTAAATTTACCACTAGCGCCTACCCAATAGGAGCAGGGCGCTACATATTCTTAGCCTGTCAGAAAAAATAATACAGCCATCATATCTGAAGACTGGAAAACTGCAATGTATCACACTTTTGTTCTTACCCTGAGATGATCTTTAATAGAGAAAAAAACGAAAGTTTCTTACAAAAATTAGAAAGCAGATAGCTGTGTCAACCACCAATTGATCTTCCCAAGGAAAAAGCATTCTACAAATATTGAGCATATTTGTGATTGTGCCTGTGGAAGAGGAAGGGTTGGGGCGCTTGGGGCAGTCTCAAGGGAGCAATGGCAGTCAGCCAGAAAAAAAGTTATCCCAAGCAATCTATACTTTCCATAGCAGACTTAATGTCACATACAGTACCTGATAGGAGACCAAAATTAGGATGGTGACCTCTTTTGTATCTCCAGGCCAAACGCCCTTTGAAAGTGAGACAAGTGGTGCTGTGGTACAGCAGGAACACAGATGCCTGAAGATGCTGCTTGCAAAACTTCAGACCAGGGATGCCATCCAGCAGAAACCAGCAGAGTGTGAAGAGTAGGGACAGGTGGGCAGTCAGTGAAGTTACAGGAAGCACCAGAAGATGTTAAAGAGGATCCCCCCCCCAAAAAACAAATCAGCAGGTACAACTACTGAAGCTGCTTGTAGGCAGGTGCAGTCTGTATCCCCCATTCTAGGTGGCGCTTGACCGAAGCGGCAATGCAGCGGGGGAAGGAAGTTGTAAGGTTCCTCTATGACTTCCTGCGGTCACAGGGAGACAGCCGTCGGATTGGACGCTGGTGCCCTACGTGACCTCTGTGGCCATCTGGGGTCTGGCGGAGTCTAATTAAGATTTGGCGTGCTTTATGCAAGTGGTTAATATAGTGATATGTTCCCTGTCTGTAAGAGAGGATGCTTAGCAGCAGGGAAAGGTTCCTGAAGAGTAGGGAAAGTGCAGGGATTACGCCATCTCCTCGTAGGAAGCCATTCCAGGATCTTGATCCTCTGCTACTGTTTGTAAGTGGCTCCGGTCGGCTGTTCCTTCCTATCGGGCCTGTTTGTATGCTGATGGAACTCCTCAGCCTCTGAGTGTATTCTTTACTGCTGGTGTACCATGCTGCACCCTACCCACCTGCTGACTTTTATTAAAAGGACACTTACCTGTCCAGGAATCCAGCGGCATCCTCACTCTTCACCAGACTTCAGGTCCCTGGCATGTTTTCTTTGGGAAGCCGGCTGTGACTACTTGCAGTTTCACATACAGCTTCCAACTGTTCATGTGCGAGTCGTGCTGCGATTTATGAATGGTTCTGTAGACTCCTGGGACTTAAAGGGCTGCGGGCAAAAAGGGGTACCAGGTACCCGCTCCCTCAAAAAAAGTGTCCAAAAGTTGGAAAAGAGGGGGGAGGAGGCAGAAAAGTGGAATGTCCCCTTTAGGGTGAAGTTCTGCTTTAACAAAGAACTCTGGCTTGGCAGTGGGTTCAGGACAGCTGGGTCAGCAGATGACACCAGAAGGCGGGCATCAGGAGCACTCATAGAAGTCCGCAGCTGTATGTTAGAGTAGGCCAGAGCAGGCACCCCGAAAGGTGGTGTGGGACCGAGTCTGAAGCAATAACGATCAGAGAGTGCGGTACAAAATCATCTGTAGGATCAGATTCAGAAGAAAAGTCAAGGTCAGAAACTGGATAAGCAGATGTACAGAGAAGGATACTAAGGTAGGGTGACCAGACATCCCCGGTTTCAGGGGACAGTCCCCGAATTGAGGACACTGTCCCCAGACCAAGTCTGTCCCCAGATTGGATTTGAACAGGGTCTGGGGCAATTTCATAGACAGTCAGTGCAAAATAAAAAAATAAAATTCTGAATTGCACACCCCCCGCTCCGCCGCTCCTACTAGCTTGGGGGGTGTATTTTTTTCCATTATCTGTGCCCCTTTCTGATGATCATGTGCCGGTCGGAGTGGAGGGAATATTTCTTCAGTTTCGGTCGCATGCCCATTCCGCTCCGCTCGCATGTTCTTCTGCCTTGGCTCAAGTCCCGGCCAGCCGCCTGCCTGCTTATCTCCTTGCTTTCCCTGACGAAGTGATCTTCCTCCACTCCCCACCCAGTAGTAGCCGGTGCCTGGAGAGTGTGACTTGACCGGATGTGAGGCGGGCAGCAGCGACGGGCAGAGAGTCGATGATTGCTGCCATTACTAGTCATTTTAAAAATCTGGTCACCTTATACTAAGGCAATTCAAGAGAAGGCCAAGATGATAACGAGACAAACAACAGAGCACAGGTCAGGGCACACATAATGTGCTGAAGACCAGTCAGCACTGACACTGTGTAAGGCTGTCCCTTAAATAGATTATCTGGCACCACTGCTGACACTGGGCCTGCACACACGCACACACGTGCATAATGTGAAGCACATAAATGCACACACTCCTGGGTGCAGGTGCACAGCTAGCCACTGCTCTACGTGCGGGGCCAAGAGTGAAGACACAAACAGGCTGGGCGAACAAGTATTCCCTGATTCTTATCCAGGGAGTGTCATAGAAGGGCCAAACCTGCATACTCAGTCCAGTCGGGCAAAAATTAAGCAGTGTCTGTAGGCACTCTAAGGAGTAACCGATGTTTATCACTATGAAACAGGAAGCATGTAAACCCAACTAGTACCGATTATCTGCTCTGCGGTGTGCACAAGAAAGTTACTCCACACCATGGCCATTGCATCTCATTGATGAAATAGCGTCTGTGGTGTGGAGCCTGCGGTATGTTTCTCCGTGCTCTCTCTGGCTAACACTGCAAAGAAAACTCCCTGATTGGAGGAGAGACAGGTTACGTGACCGGGCTCTACTCCGGACTTTGTTTTCCTGCTGTTCATTTTATTAGCACTAGGCACAATTGTAAAGCATACCACTGTGCCCAATAAATGTGTGCTTATATTTTTTTAATGTAGCGGCTATACTGCTCCATGGGGCCCTATGTTTTATCTTTCAATTAATTTAACGTTAATAATACAATAGGAGGTTCACTTTGATGGACATTCCTTTTTTTCAACCGTTTACACTAAGTAACTTTGTAAAAGAACTGATTTACGAATAGATCCATTCTGCTGGAAATTGTTTCATCCTTCACATGTTACAGATGTCTGGTGATAATACAAGAATAAAAGAAACAGTAATTCCGATTCACATTTTATGGAATATCTGTAACATGCAGCTGCTACAGAAGTCCTCTGTTCACGTGTCAGATTATTGGTGTAATCTATAACAGATCTAGCTTTGTATGGCTGACCTATATGGTATTCAGTGCCTTGAAAAAAGTATTCATACTCCTTGAAAGTGACATTTTTGCTCATTCTTCTGTGAAAAATATCTGAAATTCTGTCAGATTGGATGGAGACCAGCAATTTTCAAATCTTGCCACAGATTCTCTATTGGATTTAGGTCTGGACTGTGACATTCTAACACATGAATATGCTTTGATTTAAACCATTCCATTGTAGCTCTGGCTGTATGTTTAGGGTCGTTGTCCAGCTGGAAGGTGAACCTCCACCCCAAGTAGTGACGGCTGGTGCTCTGTTTTTTGGGGGGGGCAAACAAACCTACTCTACCAGGTCCGCTCTTACACCGTCCAGGTCACAGATGGCTTCCCCGGCTTCTTCTCCCGGCCAATCAGGTCTTAAGACCCGCTACCTGTCCTGATTGGCTGAGAGGAGAAGCAGGAAGACACAATGTCACAAGTGGGTGGGCTCGGGCCGCAGTGCTCTGCGCCCCGAGCCCAACCTTTTTGAAGCCAATTAGAGCCTCAGGCTCTAATCATGTGCTTCATAAAAAATAAAAAATAAATAAACTTGTAGAAATCTTTGCATCCTGTGCCCCTGCACCCCTTATTGACCGGCCGCCGCTGGTCTCAAGTCTTTTGCAGACTTTAACAAGTTTTCTTCTAAGATTGCCCTGTATTTGGCTCCATCCATCTTCCCATCAACTCTGACCAGCTTCTGTGCCCCTGCTAAAGAAAAGCATTCCCACAACCTGATGCTGCCAGCACTATGTTGCATGGTGGGGATGGTGTATTCAGGGTGATGTGTAGTGTTAGGTTTCCACCAAACATAGCGTTTTGCTTTTATGCCAAAAAGTTACATTTTGGTCTCATCTGACCAGAGCACCTTCTTCCACATTTGCTGTGTCCCCCAATTGGCTTCTCTAAAAATGCAAACGGACTTCTTATGGCTTTCTTTTAACAATGGCTTTCTTCTTGCCACTCTTCCATAAAGGCCAGATTTGTGGAGAGCACGACTAATAGTTGTCCTGTGGACAGATTCTCCCACCTGAGCTGTGGATCTCTGCAGTTCCTACAGAGTTACCAAGTTCCTCTTGGGTGCTTCTCTGATTAATGCTCTCCTTGCCCGGCCTATCAGTTTAGATTGACGGCCATGTCTTGGTATGTTTGCAGTTGTGCCATACTCTTTCCATTTTCAGATGATGGATTGAACAGTGCTCTGTGAGATGTTCAAAGCTTGGGATATTTTTTTTATAACCCAACCCTGCTTTAAACTTCTCAACAACTTTATCCCTGACCTGTCTGGTGTGTTCCTTGGCCTTCATGATGCTGTTTGCTCACTAAGGTTCTCTAACAAACCTCTGAGGGCTTCACAGAACAGCTGTATTTATACTGAGATTAAATTACACACAGGTGGACTCTATTTACTAATTAGGTGACTTCTGGAGGCAATTGGTTCCACTAGATTTTAGTTAGGCCCCTTTCACACTGCTATGGTGGGTGCGTCGGCCGTCAATTTCGCAGCGCTATTCGCCCGCTAGCGGGACGCTTTTACCCCCGCTAGCGGCCGAGAAAGGGTTAAAACCTCTGCAAAAGCGCTGCTGCAGCGGCGTTTTGCTGGCAATATAGCCGCAGTTCCCATTCATTTCAATGAGCAGGAGCGGTGGAGGAGCGGTATACACACCGCTCCTTCACTGCTCCAAAGATGCTGCTAGCAGGACTTTTTTTTACCATCCTGCTAGCACACCACTCCAGTGTGAAAGCCCTCTGGGCTTTCACATTGGAGAGACAGCAGCAGCTCTTTCAGGGCGCTTTGTAGGCGCTATTTTTAGCGTTATAGCGCCTGCAAAACGCCACAGTGTGAAAGAGGTCTTAGGGATATCAGGGGGCTAAAAACAAATGCACGCCACACTTTTCAGATATTTATTTGTAAAAAAAATTGAACACCATTTATCATTTTCATTTTTTTTTATTTACATTTTGGGTTGTAACATGACAAAATGTGGAAAATTTCAAGGAGTATGAATACTTTTTCAATGCGCTCTATATTACGAACTATTGGGAAATCTGAACAGTGCTTTTTTACCTACAGCTAATACCTTCATCCAAATATAAGAAGGCAGACCTAGCCCATATTTTATAGAATTCCAGCGTAAACAAGCAGCCAGCGTGAAATGAGGCAGAACGATGTACTAAATGAACCTAGAGTATACCGTGCCATGTTTTTCTTCTTTTAAGTTTAAGATCAATAAACGGCACCAACTGTTTGTTTCATTCCTTCCCAGACATTGTCTAACACGCAGAAATGACACTGCAGCTCTGCATATTTTTCATGCCTCCAAACAATGTGCATAAATATGTATATACGAATATATTGTCGCATATTTACCTGCAACGCGTTTCGCCTGCAACCCACTGACAGATAATAACACAGCGATAGTGATGGCATCTCGCAAAAGTAAAAAAAAAAAAAAGGGGGGGTTTTCTTGAGTCCGTTTTACAATGAATAAGCATCGCTGATGAACAGCTGTGGATGCAGTACATATCTTTACAGATGTAAATTTCTATACATGCATCACATACACCTTTGTGGTTGGCAGCCTTTGTAGTTTTTTTTTTCATTTCAGGCACAAACTGCGAGGCATGCTCCTTTTTTTTTTTTTTTGTCATCACGTGTCTGATTTGTCTCTAATGTAGCCTAATAACAATTTTAGCATTCAGATGAAGCGATTTCAGCCTGTGACTGCCTTTTCTATTAGATTTGATTTTGAGAAGCCCCAGTGGGTGCCTCGAAGGCAGACATCTATCTGTGAGGCTGCAGCCGATTCAATAGAAGCCTGAGCTAACCTTGACCTTTCACTAGACCCTGCTCCATCTGGTGCCAGGCTGTTTTTTTTTTTTTCCTTCTTCCATACTCCTTCTTGCTTCGTACATTGATCACGGGCAGAATGAAGCCTCTTATTTCCTCCAAGGGCTAGGGAGACTAGAAAGGACAGCACATTTCAATATATGGAAATGATAAAGCCTCTTATGCAATCATAAATCTACATACAGCCCTGTGATTTGATATTTCGCTCACCTCCATCTATTTCTCCGTCTATGCCTAAGCCTAGACACACATCGCAAGACACAACTGGGCTCACATTATTCACCAGGAAATGGGGGAAACAGCAGTATTTACCGAGCGTATATGTATAATGCTTTGGTAATATAATTCGTACACGCTTCATTTTTTTTCTTTTTTGCCGTGTTTACGGCAAGCTGGAAAAAAAGCAGGCGCCGGTTATCAAACTTGATCAAATGTACGAATGCAAGCTATAAGATGAATATTATTTTTAAGGCTCCGCGCTGTCACAAATGTATATAATGAGGTCTTAAATAAGGAAAAGGAGCTACGTAAGGAGTGAGCAGAGATGTGCTTCATTAGTTGCCTTTCCCATATTATAAAGTCAAAATGGAATAGGGAGCTTTTGCCCTACAATACCTATGACATTGATTGCCTGCTCATATCTCTAATATGTTTTTGTCTTGATCAAAGCCAGAGATGCAGAATAGCAGGGAGGGGGGCGAGTTAAGAGGAGTCACATGGGCAGACCATGGGCAGCAGCAGCAGCTCAAAGGAAATTGACTGACTGGCCGCTTGGGCGCATTTCAATATATGGAAATGACCAGGGGCTTCTGCAATAAATCAACAGCCAGCACTGTCATTTTCTCAGTTTTGCCACATTTTCCGATCCCTTTCCCTTCTCTTCTCTCTGCAAGCTTTATGGGGAAACAGTCTTTTCTTCTGTGTCTGCTGTTAATTGGAGCTCGCTGTCAGGGATTTCCAACATATGCAGTATAGTTGTAGGGTTGATTTTTTATTTATTTTTTGCTTTGTTTGATGTCTGCATTGCATACATTGTGCCGTATCTGACACATGCTTTCGTACGCTCAGGATGCAATAATAGAAAAGAGCAGCTATTTATTTAAAGGGTCGGTCCTTTCTAAAATGAAATTTCATTTTTTTAATAGAAGCTGAAAAGTTAAAGGGAACCTCGCGTACGAGAAAAATGGGGTTGATTTACAGAAGGATTAGCAAACGTTCACTTTGCAAGGTCAGTGTTCATTGTGCAAAGAAAAGGTTTAGCTAGCTTGGTAAACTGTGTTCAGTGTAACCGCGCAGTCATGTGAAACCAAAAATCCTGATTTAAATGATTTAATATTTATGATCCTAATGATTTCCATCTTAAAGCAGACATAGCTTCACGCAGATTTTGTTCACACTTTTATTTTTAAAACATTTTAAAGCAGTGGTAAACTCTGCTTTTGAACTTGTACCTACCTAAGGCTCACCTGTAGGTATAGTGAATATCTCCTAAACTTACACTGTCTAAGACAGTGGTTTTCAGCCTGGGGGTCGGGACCCCCCTTGGCAGGGTTGCCAACTTTCAGTAAATTTACAAACAGTTCTAAAATCCATAATTGTTGTATCTGTCCATGAATGTCAGTTACGGACATGCAACCTACATGTCCGTAATGGACATTCAAAGGACAGATGCAAAAAGTACAGATTTTACAAACTGTTTGTAAATTTACTGAAAGTTGGCAACCCTGCCCCTTGGGGTCGAATGATGATTTGCCAGGGGTCACCGAATCCTGGGCTGTTCCTGAAGCCCGCACTACTCTCCCAGCCTTTTTGCAGCCACCCAGCTTGGCTGTTCCTGGAGCCCACGGCCGCCCACTCAGCCTCTTTGCAGCCCCCCAAAAAGTTCACGGCATGGCTGGGGGGGAAGAGACTTTTTATCCACTGAAGTCTATTGAGCCAAAAAACAGAAAAAAGTCCCTGGCCCTTTCCATAAAATGCACAGATGTGAACTACATTCATAGGAAATCATGTTAAATGGACTGTAGTGTGTTTCTGTAAAACTAAAAAACACGCTAAAAAATGCATAGGTGTGAACCAGGCCTCAAAGGACCAGAGCCAGCAAACCCGGAATGAGGACCAGGGGAAGATGGAAGCCCTGTCAACGGTGACAGCCCGCCGCTTGAGGGCTTTGGTCTAAGGTAAGTATTTCATAATGTGCTAGTATGCAATGCATACTAGCACATTATGCCATTGCCTGGAGGGCTTCGTTCCAAGGTACTTTTAAGTACACTATCTTGTCAAAAGTATTGGGGCCCCTGCCTTACACACACATGAACTTTAATAATATCCCAGTCTTAGTCTGTAGGGTTCAATATTGAGTTGGCCCACCCTTTGCAGCTATAACAGCTTCAACAATTCTGGGAAGGCTGTCCACAAGGTTTAGGAGTGTGTCTATCAGAATGTTTGATCATCCTTCTAGAAGCACATATGCAAGGTCAGGCATTAATGTTGGATGAGAAGGACTGGCTCGCAGGCTCCAGATAAGACTAAAGATAAGACTTATCTTTAGTTTTATCTTTAGTCTTTATTCTTATTAAAAACAATATTTTTCTCCCTGTTCATTTGCATTTTATTATACTTTAATATTTTGTATTGGATTATTATGTATTTCTTATTTGTATATATTTCGCTTTTGTAGCCAATATTTGCCTTACAGCTCCTGAAGAAACACAATAGCGAAACATGTAGAGTCCAACAGGCATTTATATTTATATAGCTACATTCAGCCCTATATGTACAGTATTATAACACTGTGATGATTGTATTATGTAGATCTGTATCTTTGAGAGTTTACCTTGGTTTACTCTTTTTTATATTCTGATATTAAAAAAATATTTTTACTGTATAAATGTATTTTTTTGTCGTATATGTGGCACCATTAAAATCCTGCTCTTTACCTTTTCCTATATATATGTGTAGCGCCCTGCTCCTGATGATCAGGCGCTATGTTACATTTAGTGGGTGTCTGAGCTGGTAGTTGGCTCAGACTTTGTAATGATGGCTGTGGCTGTGTTTGGAAGGACTTCCCATTGTTTGCCTGTAGGTGGCGTTACCACCCCAGGCCAATGTTGGAACACAAGCAGGCCAAAGTGTATTGGGTGTCTTTCCCCGGGAACAGCTCAGTGGGAGTGGTCTCCCCACTGAGCATGCTGGGGAAGGGTACTTAAGGGGCAGATGCCATTTCTCGTGGCTCTCTTCGCCTCGTGGCCCTCCTGGCTCAAGGTATGCGTTACTGGAATTTCAGCCTCGGAGACACGCTGGCCTGAGGCTGCATCTATGCCAGGTAGGCCCAGTTGTCCTGACTGGGGCCTACACTTTGAAGGTGATCCTGTGCGGTTCGTCCTGCGGGAGGAAGACACTCAGTGGAGGAAACCAGTGGAGGACCTGTCCTGGAGAAGACCAAGCGGAAGGCTGGTGTCTTGAGGAAGGCCTGGGGACCTTATTGAAGCATGCACCGTAGCTTAAGTTAACTTACAGTTTTCCGGGTTGGCTTAAAGGCTCTTAAACTGTAAGGCTGGATATTTGGGTACTAAAATCCTGTGGCAGAGGATCGTTGAACAGTTCAATGTAATCGTTCTAAAGGTCTGTGGCAGAGACTGTTATTTCTTTATTTGTTCGTGCATCATCCCGGCTGCTAGGCCAAGTGAGAGGGGCCTATCCGGGTGAGCAATACCCACTTGAAGGAGAGTGGTGAGTGTGACTTTGAAGCTTAGAAGTCTTCCCCAGTGATCTGCTGTATGTGCCTGAACCTTCCCCTAACCCTCCATCCCTCTACCTATGCAAGTTGTTTGGAAATAAAACCTGATGAAAAGGATTCATACTTGTGCTGACATTGAACTTTCTGTAGACTCTAATCCCCTAGACAATGAACAGTGAGGTAAAGTGCAAGGCCCAAAATTAAACCAGCAGCTCCTACGCGGGGTGTGCTACATATGTAAACCCTTGCCCACTGCCTTTGCAGCCACGTGGTTTTACTACCCCTTAACTGATAGCATATACAAGCCCTTATACTGCTGAACCCCACTCTGTTTCTGGAAAACCAACACAGTAAAGATGTGGTGGTCAGCAAGAACCACTGAGCACAGTGAAGGATACATGAGGTTGACACTCTGGGAAGTGTCGGTCTGGAGGATGGTTGTTTAGTAATGTAGCCACCCGGTCCTACTCACCCGGCGGTGTCCACACACCCGCAGACACCGATTTGTTAAAGGGATCTACTGGTTTTGTTACTTTGGGTCTGCAGCAAAATACCTCCCACGAGTGGATCCTTTAGCTCCGTTGTCTAGGCACACCAACGACTCCTTGGAATAAGGCCAATGTCCACACTTGAGTAAAATCTAATCAGCAAGGCTTTATTCTTTTTCTGCACTTTCAGTTAAACTTGAAGAAAAGCAAAAGTAGAAGAGTTGAAAGACGTAGGGGAAGGTTCAGGCACGCAATACCCAAGTCCAATATCTACACTGGTCGCCACTCAAGCCTGAGTGGGTATTGCTCATCCGGATAGTACCTATAAGAGCAGTCCTAGCAGCCGGGATGGAGCAAGGACATCAGAGATTATAAATTCCCCTTTAGTTTGGCCTCCAGACCTCTCCCCGAGACAGCAGTACCGTCGCTATCTCCGCCGGGACTGTTCTTCCCCTGAAACTCCTTCCCTAAAGATGGGCCCCCTACAAACGGGCAGCCTGGGAATCTTCTCTGAAGCGTAGGCCCTAGTCAGCGGAGCTGGGCCTACAATGCAGCAACAGGGCCTCAGGCTGAAGGTGCCCAAGGCCTAAGCACTCTAGCGCACCTCGTGCCATGCGGGCCACTAGGCACACTCACTGGACCAGAGGTCCCCCCTGGACGCCCTGGGGTCCCCCTGGAATCGCCTCACGCCAAATGGCGTCTGGCCCTTTTGTACCCTCTCCCAGCATGCACAGCGGGTAGACCACACCCACTGCACGGCTGCCGAGAGAGAACACTCAAGGTGCTGTGATACCCCCGTAATCCAGCCCGTGCCGGCGGTGACAGCGCCACCTGCAGGCAAAGGAGAATAACACTGCTGGGCAGTATCAAACCCCGAGCAGAACAACAACCTGAACATAATTGGTCTGAGCCCAACTACTGGCTCAGACTGCCATTAAATTTCAAATAGCGCCCCCAAACATTAGGGGGGGGGGCGCTACAGTAACAAAACAGCATTCAGCTGCATAGGCTACAGGGAAGGGAACTATCTTGTTTTTTCCTTTACAGAACAGGTTTTGCTTAGAGTTTTCACTTATGTAACAGGGTTGCTTTAAAAAGTAAGGATGCACTAATTATGATAATTTAGACAGTCCTTATACTTGTTCCAAAGCACACTTGAAGCTAAAGTGTCAGTGTGACAGCCAACAGGGAGAAGTCAGCCTACATACTCTAATTTTCTCCTGACAGATCTACTT
Source organism: Rana muscosa (assembly GCA_029206835.1). Classification (NCBI taxonomy): domain Eukaryota; kingdom Metazoa; phylum Chordata; class Amphibia; order Anura; family Ranidae; genus Rana; species Rana muscosa. The sequence continues at coordinate 143,002,373 of CM055121.1, read as the reverse complement.
CTTCACAAACGTATAATCCTTTGCAATGCATTACGGCTCGCCTACTATTGCATGTTACCCAGCATTCAATAAACCAAAACATCTTTTAGCTTTGGATAGAGTAGGGAAGAATTAAGACCTCTGTCTGTTTATTTTGTTTTGTCCGAGTATCATTGGAGCCTTTTACCTTCATTTCATTTACCAGAGACGCAACAGAGGTTTGAGGAAGACCCCCAAAGCAAGAGAAATTCCTTTCCAGGACAGTTGTCCACGGAACAGGTGTTCCCACTGAAAGATTTCCCCTCACCTCTTGTTGTAGGGACAACTCTAAAATGTTGGATTTCCCCTCACTTTCTTTCTCAGTGACAGAATATCTCATCAATGAGGACACAGAGAGCAACAAAAACATGAGAGGGTCTGACCTTTTCTCACGCTATCCAAAATGTAAAACAAATGTACTTAGTAAACTTTAACCCTTAGATGCCAACCGCAATATTTCATATGTCGGTGGAAGCGGGAGGGTTTACACATTCCACTGTCAGCTTTCTGATAAAAGCAATCAGGTGGCTGTACAGCCACCCAATCTCTTTCGGTGACCACCAGAACTGTGCCACCCCCACCATGTTTCCTGGGCCCTGCTGTTCCACCTGCAGGCTACGGACCTGCACAGTGAGTATCGCCGGGTGCAGGGGAAGGAGACCAATGAACATGTGTTTGCTAATCTCCCCTGGTTGAAAAGAACTCAGAATCGAGGTGTATAATGTAATTTCCATGTTAAAAAAAGCTAATGAAGCGTGAAAGATATCTCATTAAAGAGAACCTGTCACAAATAGTTTATGTAATTTTGCTGCGATTTTAAAGCAATTTAGCCGTGATTTTAACACCATTTTAGGCTGCATTCACACATGATCGCAGGCAGAATCGCCACGATTCCGCCCCTCCATTTCGACGCGGTTGCAATGCCATTACTTCTAATGGCACCCCAATTGCTCCACAATTTTGCAGCGATTGTCACACAGTAAATCACACTGCAATCGCAACAAATCGCTGCGCTGTCGCCCAAAAGATGGTCATGTTCCTTTTTGAGCGTTAAGCGTAGCGCATTGCAATTGGAGCGCCATTACATTAGAAGCAATGGCATTTTGCAGCTATTTGAAATTGTGGGGCGGATCATGTGTGAATGCTGCCCAACTGTGCTTATTATTATTAAACAGGATTTATATAGCGCCGACAGTTTACGCAGCGCTTTACAACTTGAGGGTAGGCAGCACAAATACAACACTTTAATACAGTAGGAATCAGAGGGCCCTGCAAATTAGAGCTTACAATCTAAGAGGGAGGGTCAAGAGATACAAGAGGTAATAACTGTGGGGGATGTGCTGATGGAAAAAATAAATGTACTGTTAGGTGGGGGCCAAATAGGCTTTTCGGGAGAGATGAGTTTTCAGGGATCGTCTGAAAGTAGACAAAGTAGGAGATAGTCAGATAGGTAGAGCATTCCAGAGGATGGTGGAGGCTCGGAAGAAGTCCTGGAGGCGAGCATTGGATGAGGTGACAAGGGAGCTAGAGAGCAGGAGGTCTTGGGACGAGCAAAGAGGACAAATTTAGTTGGTATTTTAAGACCAGGTTAGAGATGTAGCTGGGGGGCAGGTTGTGAATGGCTTCGTAAGTTACTGTTAATATCTTGAATTTGATTTGATTTGATTTGTTGGTTGAGTAGCAGCTAATGGAAGGATAGGCAGAGAGGGGTAGCAGACGCCGAGCGGTTTGTAAGGTGGATGAGCCTGGCTGCAGCATTCATGATGGAATAAAGGGGGGAAAGCCTATTTAAAGGTAAGCCAATGAGGAGGGAGTTGCAGCAGTCGAGGTGAGAGATGACCAGGGAGTGGATTAGAAGCTTTGTGGTGACATTGGTTAGGAAGGGGCGTGTCTTGGAGATGTTGCGGAGGTTGAGGTGGCAAGCTTTGGACAAAGATTGGATGTGGGGCCAAAAGGATAGTTCCGAGTCCAGGATTACACCTTGGCATGGGGTTGATAGTTGAGCCATTGATTTTGACAGAGAAATCAGGGGAAGTGGCATGTGGGGGAGGAAGTATCATGAGCTCAATTTTGGATAGGTTGAGTTTGAGAAAGTGATGCGACATCCAGGCTGATACATCTGTTAGGAAGTTGGTGATGCGTGAGGAGACAGATGGAGTGACTTGGGGGGTGGGGAGGTAGATTTGGGTGTCTTCCATGTAGAGATGATATTGAAAGCCATGGGAGCCAATCAACTGACCCAGGGAGGAGGTGTAGATTGAGAAAAGGAGAGGTCCAAGAACAGAACCTTGGGGGACCCCAACAGAGAAAGGAAGAGGAGAGGAGGAAGTAGAGTTGTAAGTGACACTGAAGGAGCGGTGGGATAGGTAGAATAAGAACAAGCGAAGAGTACAATTACGGAGACCAAAAGAGTGGAGTTATTTTTTGAGGAGGAGGTGGTACACTGTATCAAAGGCAGCAGAGAGGTCCAGGAGAAATAGTACAGAATAGTTTCTGTTGGTTTTAGCCGTTAGTAGGTGGTTGGTGAGTTTAAGGAGAGCAGTTTGGGGATCAAGAAGTTTGTTCATAGTCAGATGGTCGCTCAGTCGGTTGTAGACCAGTCTTTCAAGGAGAAGGAGAGTAAGGAGATGGGGTGTAGGTTGTTAAGATTGGTGGGGTCCAGTGAGGGCTTTTTAAGGATAGGGGTGACTAGCGCATGTTTTAGAGAGTTGGGGAAGATGCTAGAAGAGAGGGAGGGATTAAAAATGTAAGTTAGAGAGTGTAGAATCGAATCAAGTCACTTGTAATCAACAAGTTTCAGAAAAAGGCTTGGTCTTTAAGTGGTTAAACTGACCTCATTTACAGACCGAAATTCATCCCTTTGATCTAAAAGAACTAAATGTTACTTTGTATCTCTTCTCTATCTCTGAGGAATGTTGATAAACATTTGCCTACTTTAATTTTTTGACAGCTCGGCTCTGCACTGTTTACATAGAACCGCTGAAATTGCTGATTAGTAGTGATGAGCCGAACACCCCCGGGTTCGGTTCGCACCAGAACCCGCGAACGGACCGAAAGTTCGAACGAACATTAGAACCCTATTAAATACAATGGATGCGAACGTTCGAATTCTAAAGTGCTAATTATAACAACTATTATGCATGTTATTGTCCTAAAAAGGGTTTGGGAACCCGGGTTGTGCACCAGGGGACATGTATCAATGCAAAAAGAAGTTTTAAAAACGGTCGTTTTTCGGGAGCAGTCATTTTAATGATGCATAAAGTGAAAAAAAAAAAGTCAAATATTCCTTTAAATATCGTACCTGGGGGGTGTCTAAAGTATGCCTGTGAAGTGCCACGTGTTTCCCGTGTTTAGAACTGTCCCTGCACAAAATGACACTTCTAAAGGAAAAAAAAGCCATTTAAAACTGCTTGCGGCTTTAATGTAATGTCTGGTCCCGGTAATATGGATGAAATTCTTTAAGAAAAATGGCATAGCTACCCCATGACCCCCCCCCTACCCCAGCCCATTACCAGCCCCTTTGGGTCTTGTATGGATATTAAGGGGAACCCCGCACATAAAATAAAAAAGGCCCTATATACTCTGAACAGCCCTATACAGGCGGTGCATACAAGACAGGGACTGTAGGTTTGTTCTTATGTAGAGTCTGTTTGTAATTTTGAACAGGTACATTGTTGAAGTGTAGCTCCAGACCAAAAATCTATTTTTAAACTTTTTGGAAAACATAGGTAAGGGTTATCACCCCTGTAACATTTGTTTTGCTGTCTGTGCCCCTGTTCAGAACATTTCACCTCACTTTCCGTCCCAATGACAACTCTTTTTGAAATGTGGTCTTTTTCTTGAAACAAGGATTGCTGATAAAGCATCAGTACAGAGGAGACACCTTTCTCCCATATTTATTCTTACAGGAGAGAATTTTCCTTCCTAGTGGTAGATTTCCTCTCACTTCCTGTTGTCTTCTTGCGTTTGCAAGTAGGAGTCGTTTGTAAGTTGGATGTTTGAAAGTAGGGACCTGCCGTATATACTCTGCAGAAATAGGCCCCTTAGTTGTTGGTGTTGGCACAACACTGTAAGCACTCACAGTTACTCTTGGTTGGTGCTGGAACGCCCTGCTGTCAACTATTATATCAGGAATTTTAATTACATATAATTGTTGAACAGTGGTAGTAAAAATTGGGCCTTTGATGGTGGTGCTGGTGCCACAACACTGTAAGCCCTGACAGTTACTCTTGGTGGGTGCAGCAATGGGCCCTGCTGTGAATTATTAGATCAAGAATTGTAATTACATGCCCCTGTTGAACAGGGGCTGAAAAATTGGGCCTTAGGCACTGGTGGCACAACACTGCAACCCCTCACAGATACTGTACTTGGAGCACAGCAATGAGCCCTGTTGCAAAGTATTGCTTCAAAAATTGTAATGACACGCCCCTGTTAAACAGGGGCTGAAAAATTGGGCCTTAGGCACTGGTGGCACAACACTGCAACCCCTCACAGATACTGTACTTGGAGCACAGCAATGAGCCCTGTTGCAAAGTATTGCTTCAAAAATTGTAATGACACGCCCCTGTTAAACAGGGGCTGAAAAATTGGGCCTTAGGCACTGGTGGCACAACACTGCAACTCCTCACAGATACTGTACTTGGAGCACAGCAATGAGCCCTGTTGCAAAGTATTGCTTCAAAAATTGTAATTACACGCCCCTGTTAAACAGGGGCTGAAAAATTGGGCGTTAGGCACTGGTGGCGGCACCCATAAACAAAAATGATCTTACAAGCTATCATCATCAATCGTATCATTGAGGACTCGGAGGAGGAGGATAGCCAGTCAACATAACAGCACAGGCACTCAGCATCAGCATCAGTCTTGAAGGGATGTGACATGTTAAAATCAATTAGTCTGTTATATCAGCATCAGGTGTGTGGTAGCTGGTGGTGATCCAAGACTGGTTCATCTTGATGAAAGTCAGTCGATCAACCGAGTCGGTGGACAGGCGCACCCTGTGATCCGTGACAAATCCTCCAGCAGCACTGAATGTGCGTTCCGAAAGAACGCTGGATGCAGGACAGGCCAGTAGCTCAATTGCATACTGTGCAAGCTCTGGCCAGTGATCCATCCTCAAGACCCAGTAAGCCAGAGGATTTTCGGTGGGGAAGGTGTCCAAGTCTGACCTTGCCCCTAGATATTCCTGCACCATGTTTATCAGACGCTGGCGATGGTTGCTGGAACCGATCATACTTTGGGGCTGCGGACTAAAGAATTGTCTGAACGCATCGGTCAGACGGCCACCTTCCCCACCGCTCCTTCTTTGACTGGCCGAAGCCTCAGCAACTCGTTGTCCAGGACCAGGAGTTTGCAACCTCCCAGACTCTGGGAACGCGTTGCACAGACCTTTCTGCAAGGCCTCCCGGAGTTGTCTCATCCTCTGCTCCCTCTGCGACGGTAACATAAGGTCCGCAACCTTACCCTTGTACCGTGGATCAAGGAGAGTGGCCAGCCAGTAATGGTCCCTCTCCTTGATCCGAAGAATACGAGGATCCTTCCGCAGACTTTGCAGGATCAGGGAGGCCATGCAGCGTAGGTTTGCTGAGGCATTCGCTCCGGAGTCCTCTGGGTCACTAAGGACGACATGATCCGCAGCCACCTCCTCCCAGCCACGTACAAGTCCACTGGTTTCTTGGGACTGTAAATCATCCCTAAAAGACTGCTGCTGATGATGCTGAGTGCCAGCCTCCACCTCCATGCTGACACAATCCTCCTCCTCCTCCTCCTCCTCCTCCTCTTCCTGTGCGATGGGTGGGACAGAAGGAACACTGTCTGGGTAAAGGGGGCCTTGAGAGGCAAGGAAGTCCTCCTCTTCCTGCCTCTGTTCTGCCTCAAGTGCCCTGTCCATTATTCCACGCAGCGTGTGCTCCAACAGGTGGACAAGAGGTACAGTGTCACTGATGCATGCACTGTCACTGCTCACCATCCTCGTGGCCTCCTCAAATGGTGCCAGGACAGTGCATGCATCCCTGATCATGCCCCACTGGCGTGGAGAAAAAAAACCAAGCTCCCCTGACCCTGTCCTGGTGCCGTAGTCGCACAGGTACTCATTGATGGCCCTCTGCTGCGTGTGCAGCCGCTGCAGCATGGCCAATGTTGAGTTCCACCTGGTGGGCATGTCACATATAAGGCGGTTCTTGGGCAGGTTCAACTCCTTTTGCAGCTCAGCCAGGCGAGCACTGGCATTATAAGATCTGCGGAAATGCACACAGACTTTCCTGGCCTGCCTCAGGACATCCTGTAAGCCCGGGTACCTGCCCAAGAAGCGCTGCACCACCAGGTTAAGGACGTGAGCCACACAGGGCACATGGGTCAGTTGTCCCTGTCGGAGGGCGGAGAGGAGGTTGGTGCCATTGTCGCAAACCACCATTCCTGGCTTAAGCTGGCGTGGCGTTAACCACCTCTCGGCCTGGCCCTGCAGAGCAGACAGGACCTCTGCCCCAGTGTGGCTTCTGTCCCCCAAACACACCAGCGCAAGCACGGCATGGCATCTTTTTGCCTGCGTACTTGCGTAGCCCCGTGAACGGCTACGGAGCACCGCTGGTTCATAGGACAAACCACAGGAAGAGGCCATGGAGGAAGAAGAAGAGGAGGGGGTGGAGGAGAGAGGTGTGTCACAACCAGTAGTAGCATTTTGGAGGCGTGGCGGTGGGACAACCTCCAACACTACTGCACCTTGTCCTGAATCCTTCCCAGCTGCCAAAAGAGTGACCCAATGGGCCGTGAAAGAAAGGTAACGTCCCTGTCCATGCCTGCTGGACCATGAGTCAGCGGTAATATGCACCTTACCGCTGACCGCCCTGTCCAGCGAGGCCAAGACATTGCCTTCCACATGCCGGTAGAGAGCCGGAATAGCCTTCCGTGAGAAAAAGTGGCGTTTGGGAACCTGCCACTGAGGAACCGCACATTGCACAAACTCACGGAAGGGGGCCGAGTCTACCAACTGAAAAGGCAGCAGTTGAAGCGCTAGCAATTTAGCCAAGCTAGCATTCAACCGCTGGGCATGTGGATGGCTGGGAGTGAACTTCTTTCGACGGTCCAGCAGCTGGGGCAGGGAAATTTGCCTGCTAGAATCGGACGTCGGTGTACTGCTAGCAGAGTGGCCGCAAGTACTTGGCTGTGACACACCTAATTCTACACCTTCATTCCTCTCAGTGCATGTTTCAGAGAGGACTGAAGTTATAGTGGGGTTGGAGATCCCAGCTGATGCGGTGCAAGGAGAGGTCCGCTTTGTTCTTTGGTGTGGGTCTTTGAGGTAGGCTTGCCAACGAGCTGCATGGCAGGTCAACATATGTCTGGTCAGGCATGTGGTACCCAAGCGGCTGATGTTTTGGCCACGCGATATACGCTTGAGACATATGTTCCAAACAGCAGCTGTGCGATCTGATGCACTAGCCTCAAAAAAGGCCCACACCAAAGAACTTTTTGAATGACGGGCAGAGGCAGCGCCCTGCACAGGCGGAGCTCTGCGGTGTGATTCCGTCGGTGTACTGCCCTTACGCTGGCCACCAAAGGGCATCCTGCCTCGTTGGAGATGTGCCTCCTCCTCATCCTCCTCCTCCTCCTCTCTCCTATTAGGCACCCACGTGGAGTCAGTGACCTCATCATCCCCTCCCTCCTCATCACTGGAGCCAATCTGGCAGTATGCTGCAGCTGCTGGAACATGACTGCCAGATTGGTGTCCTTCTTGAGCATCCCCTCTGTCTGCTCTCACGCTACTGCCTTCCTCTAGCTGGGTTTCATCATCAGACCCTTCGAAACGCTGGGCATCCTCCTGGAGCATGTACCCAACACTGTGCTGAAACAGTTCGGGGGACTCCTCAGGAGGAGGACATGGTGGGTCTAGGGAAGGAGTGACTGATGATTTGTCTGACATTGATACCAGGGAAGACGACGCTTTGGCAGCTGCTTTTCCAGTACCCTGAGCCTGGGTGAGAGAGGATGAGGAGGAGGAGGAGGGCTTGGTCATCCACTCTACCAAGTCTTCGGCATGATGTGGCTCAACATGTCCAGCTGCCGAAAAGAAGGACAAGCGTGTCCCATGGCCATGTGCTGATGACAATGCACCGCGTCCACGACCAGCACTGTTGCCCCCAGACACAGAGCCTGCTTGCCCTCTTTTATTGCCTCCTGACTGTCTGCCTCTCCTTGTTTGCCTTCCAGACATTCTAATAGATGGCCTGCAGGGAGATGGGAAAAAAGCAATAAGGGCTACCTTCAGATGTCCTTCTCTGTCCCTTGAAACAAGGACTTTCACAGTGAAAGAAACTGACACTCTCCCTACCTACAGTTTTCTGTCCCTAGAAAAAATATTTTTTTTAAGCACAATATAGCACAAGGACAATTCACTCACTGTCCTTACAGGTCCCTGGAAACAAGGACTTGCAGAGTGAAAGAAAAAAAACACTCTCCCTACCTACAGTTTTCTGTCCCTAGAAAAAATGTTTTTTTTAAGCACAATATAGCACAAGGACAATTCACTCACTGTCCTTACAGGTCCCTGGAAACAAGGACTTGCAGAGTGAAATAAACTGACACACTCTCCCTACCTACAGTTTTCTGTCCCTAGAATAAATGTTTTTTTTAAGCACAATATAGCACAAGGACAATTCACTCACTGTCCTTACAGGTCCCTGGAAACAAGGACTTGCAGAGTGAAAGAAAAAAAACACTCTCCCTACCTACAGTTTTCTGTCCCTAGAAAAAATGTTTTTTTTAATCACAATATAGCACAAGGACAATTCACTCACTGTCCTTACAGGTCCCTGGAAACAAGGACTTGCAGAGTGAAATAAACTGACACTCTCCCTACCTACAGTTTTCTGTCCCTAGAATAAATGTTTTTTTTAAGCACAATATAGCACAAGGACAATTCACTCACTGTCCTTACAGGTCCCTGGAAACAAGGACTTGCAGAGTGAAAGAAAAAAAACACTCTCCCTACCTACAGTTTTCTGTCCCTAGAAAAAATGTTTTTTTTAATCACAATATAGCACAAGGACAATTCACTCACTGTCCTTACAGGTCCCTGGAAACAAGGACTTGCAGAGTGAAAGAAAAAAAACACTCTCCCTACCTACAGTTTTCTGTCCCTAGAAAAAATGTTTTTTTTAATCACAATATAGCACAAGGACAATTCACTCACTGTCCTTCCAGGTCCCTGGAAACAAGGACTTGCAGAGTGAAAGAAACTGACACTGTCCCTACCTACAGTTTTCTGTCCCTAGAATAAATGTTTTTTTTAAGCACACTATAGCACAAGGACAATTCACTCACTGTCCTTACAGGTCCCTGGAAACAAGGACTTGCAGAGTGAAAGAAAAAAAACACTCTCCCTACCTACAGTTTTCTGTCCCTAGAAAAAATGTTTTTTTTAATCACAATATAGCACAAGGAGAATTCACTCACTGTCCTTCCAGGTCCCTGGAAACAAGGACTTGCAGAGTGAAAGAAAAAAAACACTCTCCCTACCTACAGTTTTCTGTCCCTAGAAAAAATGTTTTTTTTAATCACAATATAGCACAAGGACAATTCACTCACTGTCCTTACAGGTCCCTGGAAACAAGGACTTGCAGAGTGAAATAAACTGACACTCTCCCTACCTACAGTTTTCTGTCCCTAGAATAAATGTTTTTTTTAAGCACAATATAGCACAAGGACAATTCACTCACTGTCCTTACAGGTCCCTGGAAACAAGGACTTGCAGAGTGAAAGAAAAAAAACAAACACTCTCCCTACCTACAGTTTTCTGTCTCTAGAAAAAATGTTTTTTTTAATCACAATATAGCACAAGGACAATTCACTCACTGTCCTTACAGGTCCCTGGAAACAAGGACTTGCAGAGTGAAATAAACTGACACTCTCCCTACCTACAGTTTTCTGTCCCTAGAATAAATGTTTTTTTTAAGCACAATATAGCACAAGGACAATTCACTCACTGTCCTTACAGGTCCCTGGAAACAAGGACTTGCAGAGTGAAAGAAAAAAAACACTCTCCCTACCTACAGTTTTCTGTCCCTAGAAAAAATGTTTTTTTTAATCACAATATAGCACAAGGACAATTCACTCACTGTCCTTCCAGGTCCCTGGAAACAAGGACTTGCAGAGTGAAATAAACTGACACTCTCCCTACCTACAGTTTTCTGTCCCTAGAATAAATGTTTTTTTTAAGCACAATATAGCACAAGGACAATTCACTCACTGTCCTTACAGGTCCCTGGAAACAAGGACTTGCAGAGTGAAAGAAAAAAAACACTCTCCCTACCTACAGTTTTCTGTCCCTAGAAAAAATGTTTTTTTTAATCACAATATAGCACAAAGGACAATTCACTCACTGTCCTTACAGGTCCCTGGAAACAAGGACTTGCAGAGTGAAAGAAACTGACACTGTCCCTACCTACAGTTTTCTGTCCCTAGAAAAAATGTTTTTTTTAATCACAATATAGCACAAGGACAATTCACTCACTGTCCTTCCAGGTCCCTGGAAACAAGGACTTGCAGAGTGAAAGAAAAAAAACACTCTCCCTACCTACAGTTTTCTGTCCCTAGAAAAAATGTTTTTTTTAATCACAATATAGCACAAGGACAATTCACTCACTGTCCTTCCAGGTCCCTGGAAACAAGGACTTGCAGAGTGAAATAAACTGACACTCTCCCTACCTACAGTTTTCTGTCCCTAGAATAAATGTTTTTTTTAAGCACAATATAGCACAAGGACAATTCACTCACTGTCCTTAGAGGTCCCTGGAAACAAGGACTTGCAGAGTGAAAGAAACTGACACTGTCCCTACCTACAGTTTTCTGTCCCTAGAATAAATGTTTTTTTTAAGCACACTATAGCACAAGCACAAAACACACTGACACTCTCCTTACCTATCCTTCTCTTTCCCTAAACTAAAGGAATCCAGGTTAAGCAAGAAAGAAATAACAGTCACTGTCCCTGCCTGTGCTGCTCTATCCCTGCTCCGGAACACACTACACTAGGCCGCCGTGCTGGCGGCCTTTTATAGTGTGGGGCGTGTACTAAACACCCTCAGCAATAATTGGCCACAGGCATCCTGCCTGTGGCCAATCATTGCTCTCCTCGCTGCCGGCGCTGTGATTGGCCAAGCATGCGGGGTCACAGTGCATGCTTGGCCAATCACAGCGCCTGGATGACACTGCGATGGCGTAGTGCATTGTGGGCCGTTCGCGTCACTCGAATTTGGCGCGAACGGCCCAAATCGTTCGATCTTCGTCGAACGATCGAACAGCCGATGTTCGAGTCGAACGTATGTTCGACTCGAACACGAAGCTCATCCCTACTGATTAGGATCGTGAGGGAGGTTGAATCGAGATCGTGATTTTTTTAATGATTAATCGTGCAGCTCTATAGGAGACCCAACATTAGAGGTGATTTATTCTTCAAAAGCTAACCCCCCTTTGAACACTGGTACAGACTAGTATTCCAGTGTTTCTCTTCTGGCTCTGTTTCTCTCCCTCACTCAGCTAAAGTAACCCCAGTGGTGAAAGAGCGGGGCAAGCAAGAATGATATACAGACACCCCACGTCCTCCTTATCAACCAATGACGTCATTGATTGTTAAGATGCTGGTGGCTAGACGGTTGTAATGGCACACAATGAAAACTGGCTTTGTGTAACTAAGGCCTCATGCACACGGAGTGTTTTTACAGACACTTTTAGGAGCGTCAGGCGTTTTTTTTTGAAGGGATATTGTTTAACTTTTAAAATGTTATTCTCTTCAGGAAAACATCAATATTGCAGAACCAAGGGTGCACAGGGAGGAGGCTGTGGAAGGACCACTCAAGGGCAGACCCACCAGTGCCATGGACAGCACTGGCCACGCATCCCCCCATGAAATTGTGTCAAGTGTGAGGAAGTCCACAAATCAGGTAACTGTCCGTCCATTACGTGCGCCTGTCTATCTACGTGCCAATCTAAGCATTTTCATTTTTCATTGGCCGTGGCCGCAATCAGCATCAGAGGGGGGGGGGGGCGCCTGCATTATTGACACAGAGGACAGGGTGGTAGCATTGCTGCAGGAAGTGCGGCAGGGGAGGCGCAGTGTGGATGCATTCTTGGATCCCAGCAACCCATGGACCTGCTTCTGCCGCACCTTATATCACATCCTGGAGGACATTGGGGGAGACCAGGAGAAGCATTGTATGGACCGCATGTATGGTATTGCATTGCAATACCGACATGCTAAATTAAGTGGTGGGACACCACCAAGTGATCCATATAATGCTTCTCAGGATCCCCTAATGGCCCCTGGGACCTCAGCAGCGCTAGCACCCCCTTTCCAATACCAGCCTCCTCCTCAACGCCAGCCCCCACCTATCCCATCCCAGACCTCCTTTTACCCCCCCCCCACTCCTACGTTGAATTACCACCTTCCCATCATCATGCTCAAACCCATTTTCACCCAGATCTCACACCTTCCTCATTTCCTTGCTCCAACATGTAGCTGTGTTCCCCTGCCATCTTTATATATGGGGTTGTCCTGCTGTGTGGTGCGACTTCGTCCACACAAACAGGACACTATCAATGTTTCTACCACGTGAATGGGCTGTCAAGCACATCACTGAGCATGGATGTGTCACTGTGCACTTTGGGTCACTCTCTGCCCATTACCCGGGACTGCGATGCGCTCAGGGTGCCCCCTCCGCACTCTCCCTTGGGGGGTGTGGGCGGGTGCTACCAGCGCATCGGCACAACGCACCGCCCATTCAGGTGACGCCCACTCCGGGCGTCACGCTGTTGAGCGTTAACACCCATCTCAGCCGACTAGTGGGATCACGTGGTGCCAGTGTTGGGCGGGTTTATACACCGCCGGCATTGGTCCCCGCCTCCCGCAGTGTCGAGCCAGCGTGACGCTGGTGGCGTCTTCGTGCACGTGCAGGACACAACACAGGGCTTCTCCTCAGTTCTAAGTTCTTCACACAGACGCCTCAGCTCTGACCAGCTTCTGTCCCCCACATGTCTATAAGGTATTTATCCACTATCTCCCTCGCAGTCCATACTTCTATACCCTTCTCCACTAAGTGGGACTTAACTGATGGATTGACTTATCCATTACAGATACGGATACTGCCATATGAGGGAATTTATGACTTCACCACTCCCTATTACCTTCTGATGCCTGAGGAAGTTGTCTGGGCGCCCTGATGTGTATCTGAATTTCTGCCACCCCATCCTTTGGGACCAGGTTATCTGCTGTCACCCCCCTTTTCTAGGGTACACTTCAATACTTTGTCCCACAATGGGATCAAACTGATGGATTAATCTATCCATTGCAGACATTGATACGGCTACACGAGGGCACTCTCTGACTATATGACGCCTTATGACCACCTGCTCTCTGTGGAAGATGCCCTGGTGCCCTGCCATGTGCCTGAATCTCTGCCACCTCAGTTCCCGGGACGGGCAGTCCCATGGCCCATCTCTCATACGCATCACAATGAGACACACTGTGTAAGTAACCAGAACTGACTTCATTGTTTTTTCTGAGGAATATACTTCCATACCCTGATCATATTCAATTGTGTTATTCCAGATACCCCATTACATCTGCCCCTGAGGAGTGTTTTTCCTACGCGAAACGCGTCGGGATTACAAAGGATGTAGCTACTAGCGCAAATGGGATTTTGTTACAGATTGACCTATTTTTATGATATTTTGTATACTGTACATTCCCCAACCACACGCATTGTTTTTTGCTCAGTTCCTATGTGTCCATACATTCCCCCACTGATCCATTTGAATTACTTATTGCTATGTATGATTATACTATTTCCTTTTATATAGACATCATGATGGTTATTGTACTTCTTGTCGGTTTACTGTAAATACTTTATATTCAATACATGTATGCAATATCAAATGTCTCAATCTCTTTATCCCCATCCAGCCCACCATTTCAATTAAAGTCCCAATGTCTTTGCCTTTTTTCTTGCATATGGGATGGAGATGCATCTTTTGATGCATTCTCATTAAAAGTCCCAAAGTGCCTATGGCGTCCCCTTCTGTCTCTAACCCCTAACCCTAAACCACTAACCTCCAGTGGCATCACCAGGGGGTGGCTATTTGGGCTGTAGCCCTGAATCTTGGGACCATAACCCAGAGTCTCTTTCCGCAGGGTTCCTACCTAAACGGTGGGCGGGCTGCATTAGAGGAAAGAGGCAATCAGGTGGATGAGCAGAGATGACATCATCTCTCTCTGCCCGCTCCACATCACCGCTCTTCCACCCTTACAGCCGGGCCTCTTCAATGTGGGAGCGATGTGCAGAGGGGGATCAGAAAAATTACTTTATCTCTCACTGCCTGCCACACATCAGCGCTCTTCTGCCCTTACTGCGCGGGTGCTCATTTTGTCAGAACACGGGCCTCTCGAATGTCGGAGTTGCGGCAGGGAGCAGAGAGATGACATCTCTCACTGCCCGCCCCGCATCTCCACTCTCCTGCCCTTACTAAATGGACCAGTGCTACCAGCCTGCCACCAATGCAGCGACAATGCACATTTGGTGGCACTGGCTGGCATTGCAAGTGACAAACCACATCAGTTGGCAAGTGACAACCCACATCTGGTGGCAGATGACATGGCAAGTGATAATCTGCAAATGGTGGCAGGTGACGTGGCAAGTGACAATCCACATCAAGTGGCAGGTGATGTGGCAAGTGACAATCTGCAAATGGTGGCAGGTGACGTGGCAAGTGACAATCTGCAAATGGTGGCAGGTGACGTGGCAAGTGACAATCCACATCAAGTGGCAGGTGACGTGGCAAGTGACAATCTGTAAATGTTGGCAGGTGACGTGGCAAGTGACAATCTGCAAATGGTGGCAGGTGACGTGGCAAGTGACAATCCGCATTAGGTGGCAGATGACGTGGCAAGTGACAATTCGCATCAGGTGGCAGGTGACGTAGCAAGTGACATTCTGCAAATGGTGGCAGGTGACGTGGCAATCTGAAAATGGTGGAAGGTGATGTGGCAAGTGACAATCCACATCTGGGGGCAGGTGACGTGGCAAGTGACAATCCACATCTGATGGCAAGTGACAATCCACATCTAGTGGCAGGTGAGGGTGGCAAGTAACAAGCTGCATCTGGTGACAGGTGACACGCTGTATTGCTGTATTTGGTGGTAGGAGATGTGGCAAGTGACACGCCCAGGGCTCCCACTGATTCTGCATAATGGGGAGTTGAACCACTTCATTATATATTAGAATGTAACAATAGAAACAATGTTCTTTAATCACCCTGACACCATATCAACCATGGTGCCATGATGATTTAAGCGCCAACACCAGCCATTTGCCTGCAAAAAATTGCTTACCACCGGCATTTTCATAGGTCATGTGACTTGGAAACCGCATCAAAACGTAACATGGGTGCGTTATTGATGCGTTCTTGCTGCATTTTCAATGCATTTAAACGGGGAGGTGCGTTTTTGGTGTGTTTTTTTTAACTGACCAATGCAGCAAGCAGGATTTTTAACACAACGCAAGTGCAACGGACCACTGTGAAGACATACATAGAATGTAAAGGAATACATTTTTCTTGTGCTAAAGGTGTCAATAATGGCTGACAAATTCATATTCATTTAAATTCATGATATTAATTAAAAAGTCGAACATAATACAATTATATATAAAAATATATATTTTTTTAAAAACTGTCATTCTCGGTTTGGGTTTTTGGCCAAGTGCACCTGCATTTTCGGTTTCGGTTTTGGCACCTTAATTTCTATTTTGTGCACATCTAGTAAAAAAATAAATAAAGTTACACGCATTGCACTTAGAAACTTCCCCCAAAAAAAATTGAGTCCACCCCATTCCTATGTCAACGCACACATAAACGTAAACACCTGTTGGGTACAAAAATAGCCATTTGCACTACACGTTACATATTGCTGTTGGAGCAATAATTCTAGGGGCAATATCCACACCCAAGTCTAAAGTGATGACATGTGGGGTCTTTTAAAGCATTACCTATGGAAAATGCAAGATACTGAAGTTTAGCGTCATTTTGTGCACGCAAGCAGTTTTAAAGTTTGACATGTTGGGAATCTTTTAACTCGGCGCAATCTCATCTTTTATAATTTACCCAAAAATTGTGTACTATATTTCATTTGTGCACCCTCAAATAAACTTTAGCGCATTTTTACAGAAAATTTGCCCTTAAAGCGGAGTTCCATTCTATTTAACTTCCATGGCCTCACTGGCAGCTGATACCTGTGGCTGTAATCTTTGGGGATTGTTCTTTTTGTTTTGTTCTGTTTAGGTACCTATTTTCTTCAAAATTCCCTCCACTTCCGGCCCTAGTCGCCATGGCGATGTGTGTCATATCTTGACTTCTGTTCTGGGATATCGGTGTCATCAATCCCAGAAGTCAACGGGCACCCTCCGCTTTTGGCATTGCATTATTTCAAAATCAGAAATGACGCGATGCCAGGCGGAGTTAGGCCCCGCTGCCGCCATTGCTATTGCAACCAATACAGTGTGCCACGCTGTGTCCTGACTGCGCAGGCCCAAGATCGAGAGGTGCATGCTGGGTAGCCAGCTGCACCAAATCCTGGAAACAAATACAAGTGGGCTTCAGATGCCCACAGTAGCAATGACCGCTGTCTTCATACCTGGGGTGCTGTGAGTAATTGAAGACTTATAAGCAACATGAATGATCACACTTATAACAGCATCCAATTTCGAGTGTACTAGCAAAGAGAATAACGGGGGTGCTTTTTAAAAAAAAAATAGACAAGGAGACAGGAACTTCGTTTTAAATATCTGTTGTGCAAATGTCATGTGACAGAAATTGGAATTACCATGTCTGCTTTCATCAAATATATCATGTTTTAACTAATCTTCAGGTCTAAAATGATTGTTTAACCACTTCATCTCCGAAAGGTTTTACCCCCTTAAGCACCAGGCCATTTTTTGCGATACGGCACTGCGTCGCTTTAACTGACAATTGCGTGATCGTGTGAAGCTGTACCCAAACAAAATTGAGGTATTTTTTTCCCACAAATAGAGCTTTCTTTTGGTGGTATTTGATCACCGCTGCGGTTTCTATTTTTTGCGCTATAAACAAAAAAAGACTGACAATTTGAAAAAAACCCAATATTTTTTACTTTTTGCTATAATAAATATCCCCCCCCCCCCCCCTCAAAAATAAATTAAAAATGTCTTCATCAGTTTGGGCCAATATGTATTCTTCGACATATTTTTGGTAAAAAAATAAATAAATCTCAATAAGTGTATATTGATTGGTTTGTGCTTACAAAATAGGGGATATATTTATTGCATTTTTATTTTTTTACTAGTAATGACGGTGATCAGCGATTTTTAGTGGGACTGCAACATTGCAGCAGACAGATCGTACACTTTTGACACTTTTTTAGGACCAGTGACATTTATGCCTAGTACACACGGCCGGTTTTTCTGTCGGATAAAAAAACTGACGGTTTTCCTGACAGAATTCCTCTCAAGCCTGCCTTGCATACACACGCTCAGACAAAATTCCGGTGAACTTTTGACTGCCAAGAACGCGGTGACGTAAAAGACTACGACGAGCCGACAAAATTAAGTTCTATGCTTCCGAGCATGCGTCGAATTGTTTCCGAGCATGCGTGGTTTTCTTCCCCTCGGAAAAGCATACAGACGAACGATTTTCCCGCCAGGATTTTTTCCTGGTGGGAAAAGAGATCCTGCTCTCTTTTTTTTGTCCGGCAGGATTCTCGGCCAAAAGCTCTCATAGCAGTTTTCCCGTCGGAAAAACCAGTCGTGTGTACGAGGCATTATACAGCGATCAGTGCTAAAAATAGCCACTGATTACTGTATAAATGGTACTGGGGTTAAGTGTTTCCTAGGGAGGTGTTTCTAACTGTGGGGGGGGGAGTGGACTGACTGGGAGTAGAGAGAGATCACTGTTACTATAAGAACGGGATCTGTTTGTTTACATTGAAAGATCCCCGTCCTGGCTCTCTGTGGAGCGTTCACGGGTGGCTGGCTGACATCGCGGCCACCAGCCACACGCATCGGCTCCCGGGACGCGCCGCAGGCGTGCCTGCTATAGCCTTTAAAAGGGACCACCGTACCGGTACAGCGATTTGCGCAGCCGAGCCATTCTGTCACAGTATAAATGCGGCGGCCGGTCGGCAAGCAGGTAAACGTGTGCAAAAAATAAAACCTACAAAACCGGCTCTGGCAGCGAAAAGGGTTAAGGCAGTCCACTTAGAATAAGCTGCCAAAGCATGGCAATGGTGACCTGTAGGGGAAAGTGAAACTGCAGCATTGAAAGATTAGTGGGGAGATTTACTAAAACTGGTGCACGCAGAATCAGGTGCAGCTGTGCATGGTAACTAATCAACCTCTAGGTTTCAGGCTTGGTTCACACTTGGGATCCAACTTGTGAGCCCCCAAGTCAGGTGACATGTGAAATCCTATGTTAGTCAATGAGAGCTGTCCTAATTAGCATTACTAACGTCGCTCCGACTTTAGAAAAGGTTCCTGTAATACTTCAAGGTGACTTCTATCCAACTTGTGCCCATAGACTTTAATGGAAGTCGCCTCCAAGTCGGATCCTCATCCTAATTGATGTGATTTGGATCCGTCATTACAGGAAGATTACACAGGCATTCCCTGAAGTTGCTTCAAAGTCGCGTCAAGTTGCGCCAAACTTGTCTGGCAAAGTCGCACTGTAATGCCTCGTACACACGACACGACCAGTTTTCCCGGCAGGAAAAAAGACTACGCTTTTCCCGACGGGATTCCTCTCAAGCCTGCCTTGCATACACACCGTCACACAAAAGACCGCTGAACTTTTGAATGCCAAGAACGAGGTGACATCAAAGACTACAACGAACCAACAAAATGACGTTCTATGCTTCCGCGTATGCGTCAAATTTTTTTGCGAGCATTCACGTTTTTTTTTCCCCTCGGAAAAGCATACACACCAGTGGTTTTCGAGACGGGAAAAAGACCGCCGGGAATCACTATGGGAAAAAAAAAAGAGAGCTGGTTCTAATTTTTTTGCGGGCAGTTTTCTCGTCGGGAAAACTGCTATGGAGCATACACACGGATGGTTTTCCCGAAAAAGGCAAACATGGCAGGTTTCCCGTCGTGTGTACGAGGCATAAGCCGCGCAACTTTCAGGTCGCAGCAATGTGAACCGAGGCCATATTGTCAAAGCTTAAATGAACAAGCTGAAGTTAGAAACAAATTGGTTACTATGCACAGATTCTGACACCAGTTTTAGTAAATCTCCCTCCGCCCCACGTTCACCTCGGGCCGAATTGAGATGCCATTTGATGCATGCCAAATCAGAGCCTATTGCCGGCAACGGCACCGTTTACCAAAAGTAGTCCCTGCACTTTTGTTGACTTTGGGGGGCGATTTTAATAGACATCTGTGCATGAACCTGCACAGATGTCTTTCAAAACGCCCCCCAGAGTCGCAAGAAAATGTGGGTTTGAAATTGTGCGAGTTCAGCTAAACTTGCACGATTTCAAACCGGCCTTGAGCCCTGGTTCACATTGATGCTACTTTGAAATCGCGCTACTTCACTTGAGGTCAGCACGATTTCAGGTGGTACCTGATAGACATCTGTGTGGCTTCATGCACAAATGTCTATTGAAGTCGCACCTGAAATCGGCAAAAGTAGTGCAGGAACTACTTTTGCAAATAGGTGCGGCGCTGCAAAATTGGTGTCGCACCGATTGGAACAGTGCCATTGCCACCAATAAGCTGTGACTTGTCATGCGCTTTGATCTCTGAAATCGCATGACAAATTGCTCCAATGTAGGCTTAGACCCCTTTCACACTGAGGCGGTTTTCAGGCGTTATAGCGCTAGAAATAGCCTCTAAAAAATGCCTGAAAACCCCCTCCCATTCATTTTAGTGTGACTTTTCACACTGGGGCGGTGCGCTTGCGGGACGTAAGGAAAGGTCCTGCAAGCAGTATCTTTGGGGCGGTCATTGAAATGAATGGGCAGCGCTACAGTCGCTTTTAACCCCTTCTTTGGTGTTAAAAGCACCCCGCTAGTGGCCAAAAAGTGCTGCTTAAGCACTGCAAAACCAAGCTGTGCTTTAGCGCTAACGGCCAGGATCTGCAGTGTGAAAGTCTCATACACACAATTGGATTTTCCAATGGGAATTGTGTGATGACAGGCGGTTGTTGGAAAATCCGACCATTTGCATGCTCCATAGGACAATTGTTGTCGGATTTTTCACGGACAAATGTGGGATAGCATGCTTTAAAATTGTCCGCCAACAAATGTGTGTTGTTGGATTATGCGATCGTGTGTACACAAAGTCCTTCGGACAACAATCCAAAGTACAAAACACGCATGCTCGGAAGCAATGCTCACCATAACACAACATTAGCAGAAGTTGCCCAAAGGGTGGCACTAGAGAGCTGAAAAAACACGTAGTTTTTTTTTTTTTTGGCTGATAATTCTTTGCCGTTTGTATGCAATACAAGTTCCTGGCCAAAGCCCTTCGGACAAAAGTCCTACGTTTTGTACGCAGAAAATCCGATCCTGTGTACGAGGCTTAAGTGTGAACGAGGGCTAAAGGTGTTTTCTAATGCCAGGCAGCACTGTGCTGTGTGACAGAACTGTATAAATCCCAGGGCTGGATTAACAGAAATACTAATCCTTTGGCAGGTTAAACGGCGCTCACAAATGTATTTCGTCTGTGTATTTAGCTGTCTGAATGGAGTTCAACTTTTAGGCTCCATGTACACAGAAGCTCAAAAACGGTCGTTTTTAAAGTAGCAGAAAAAGCTAGCTTTTATCAGCGTTTTTTTACTAGCTTTTATCAGCGTTTTTCAGTGTAGCGTTTTTTCTTTTTTTTTTTTTTCAATGGACCAAAAAATGCTAAAAAACTATCGCGGACAGCGTTTTTGAGCGTTTTTCGGCGTTTTGCATTTTTTTCTGCTGAAAAACGGCACTTTGAACGCGAATTTCTTGCGTTCAGAAAAAAGCCCATTAACTCCACTGCTCATTAAAGCTAAAAAACGTTCTGTGTACATGAACACATAGGCTAACATAGAGTTCAGTTAATGGGCTTTTTAAAAAAACGCCAAAACGCCAATAAACTGCAGTTTATCAGCTTCTGTGTACATGGAGCCTAAGGCTTCATGCCCACAGACGTTTTTTACAGCTTAAAAACGCCTGTCCATGTTATTGTAAATTTTATTTTATTTTTTTGAGAAAAAAAAAAAAACATCTGAGCTAAAAAACGCGACCGCGCGTTAGTGCGCGTTTTTGCGCGTTTTTTGACGCTTCGCGTTTTTTTCTGCCTAACTCCGACGCCAAGGAACGCACTGGTCCTGTTTTTTTTTTTACAGCTTAAAAACGTCTATGCCATTTGCAGCTCAAAAAGGTCTAGGTGGGCATGAAGCTATAGACTAACATGGACAGGCGTTTTTAAGCTGTAAAAAACGCTCAAAAACGCGGCTGTAAAAACGTCCGTGGGCATGAGGCCTAAGAATGCAAAGGGGTTTTTGGCATGCTGAAAGACCCAAATGACTGACAACAGTTGATTTGTCTACACATACATACATGGTGATCAGCAACTGTAGGTCATACATTGTCACCGTCACAAACAACGATAGATCAGGCTGTGTGTTGGCCTTCCGCCTTGAGATATGCACACTACATGCAGTGAAAGGTATTCCGGGGCTGGCATCCATGTAAAAAAGCTTAATTAGTTTGTCCGGCTCACTCCATGCCACGTTGCTTCTTCACTTTAGATCATTACCATAAGGCAATTGCATTGGAAGAAAAAATCTACTTGGGTAACCTTTGTAGTGTCTTGTCAGTTTGAATGGAAGGAAAAGCAAGATTCTTAGTAGAGGGCTGCTATTTAATTTAAACTTTTTGATCTTTTAACTTGGTTTTCATTTTTTTCCAGCAAGGCAGCAACATAGTATTTCCCAGTGGCTGTGTGAACAAAAGGCATATACAAGGTCGACGGTCGTCACCCTATAAAACTCTGAACCTAATTAATTGTATTCAAACTGGGCCTGTTTATGCGGTATGACAGCCTCAGGACATTAACTGTTTGTGCGCTGTCGTCCACGTACACATTGCAAAACTGCAGTATATAATAAAATCAGTGGTGTAGCTATAAACTTATAGGCTTCATTACAAATTCCAGAACTGACACCCCCACCCTGTCTATTTTAACCACTTCAGCTCCAGAAGGTTTACCCCCCTTCATGACTAGGCTATTTTTTGGGCGATACGGCACTGCGTTACTTTAACTGACAATTGTGCGGTCGTGCGATGCTGTACCCAAATAAAATTTATGTCCTTTTTTCCCGCAAATAGAGCTTTCTTTTGGTGGTATTTGATCACCTCTGCGGTTTTTATTTTTTGCGCTATAAACAAAAAGCGACCGACGTTCTTAAAAAAAAAACTATTTTTTACTTTCTGTGTTAAAACATAGCCAATAAAAAAAAATGTAAAAAATCAAATGTCATAATTTTAGGTCAATATGTATTCTGCTACATATATTTTTGGTAAAAAAAAATCCCAATAAGCTTATATTGATTGGTTTGAACGAACTATGGGATATATTTATAGAATTTTTATTTATTTACTTTTACTAGTAATGACGGTGATCAGCGACTTATAGCGGGACTGCAATATTGCAGCGGACACTTTTGACACTTTTTTGGGGACCAGTGAAACTAATACAATGATCAGAGCTAAAAATATGCACTGTCACTGTACTAATGACACTGGCTGGGAAGGGGTTAACATCAGGGGAGAGCAAAGGGTTAACTGTGTGCCTAAATGGTGTTTCAGTGTAGTGGGGGAGGTGCTTTTACTAGTGGAAGACATGGATCTGTGTTTCTGTTTTATAGGAACACAGGATCCATGCCTTCTGTACGGACAGAATGGCAATCTGCCTTGTTTACGGGTCCCGCTGAACAGCTAACATTGGGTAGAATCATAGCGGGAGCAAGCCGGCGTCCGATACTCGGAAGTGCAGGATCATGTATATACACGTGTAAAACTGCTATAGGGTGGTCGGCAAGCACAAAAAAACAAACATAAGAGACCTGTCATGGCAGAAACATGGAGGTGGTCATTGCTGAGTTCTCTTCAAAATGTTGGTTTTCTGGCCTAAGGACCAGTTCACACCACATGCAGTCCAGTGCGTTTTATTTCTGCATCAAAAAACACCATGGAAAGTAGGTTACAGTGTTTCCAATGTTATAGTTCACACTAGTGCGGTCAGTTTCAGGGCGTTCCAGTTCCAGAAAAAAAAAGTAAAACATGCTGCATTTTTCCTGCACTAGATTGTACTGGAACGTGGCAAAACAGTAAGGGCCGGTTCACACCACAAAAATGCACTCTGGATACAGAACGTTCCACGGTTCACACCACAAAAATGCACTCTGGATACAGAACGTTCCAGATGAGTTTTTGCTTACAGGTCACACTGCATGCAGTTCCGGTGCGTTTTTGATAGGTTTTGCCGTGTTCTGTGCAGAACAAATACAGCATGTTCTACTTTTTTTGTCTGCACCAGAAACTGACTGGAACTTAATGCACTGGTGTGAAGTAGGGCCATTGGAATAGATGGAAAACACTGTGCATGCATTTTTCATGCAGACAAAAAAGCACTGGACTGCATCTGGTGTGAACTAGCACTAAAATGCATCAAAAACGCACCAGAATGCACTGGAATGCATCGGACCCCAGTACGGTGAAGAAAAAAAAAAAAACAGGAAAAAAAAAGAAAGAAAGAAAGCATTTGAAATGTATCCGGAAATGCATCCGGAAATGCATCAAAAATGCACCGGAACGCTTTAAAACTGCCCATGCAGAAACTCATCCGGAACGTATCTGGACCTTAGACTGACCCTCTTGCTTCAATACTTTGAATAACTGACCCGGGGGAGTGAAGGGGAAAAACAGACTTTTTTTTCTTCATTGTAGCTTTTTTATATGCTCTTTTATATTCATTTTTATTGACAGTGCTTCTGGGAGATCTCTGCGAGAGTTCGAATCTCCCCTTCACTCCCCCTGGAATGAGTTGGACATATACTGAAATAAACAGATACCTGCGCTTGGATTCGATTACCAAAGTATACAAAAAGCAGCTAGCACAAAATGTAGGCAAAACACATCACTTGAAATAAAATAAAATAAAATAATAGGAATGCAGTGCGATCACTTTAAAAGTGAATGTGTGAAATGAAAAAAAACTTAGCATATGCTGCCACCCCAGAGGTGTAAAAAAGTGCTCATATAGACCAAACAAAATACATGAAATGAGTCCATATACTTGAGTCCATAAATGATGATAATGTGAGACGTGAATTGGGAAAGTCCTCTACCGTCACCCACACTCCGAAAACACAGCCTCTTACTGTAAGGATTTGACCACCTCAATGACTGGTCAAATAGCGCAGTTATAAGGCCTCCAGATAAGAGTCATAAATCAGTTCCTAGCACATGCATCACTCCTGGATTCAGCAATAAAAGTAGTCAAAATCTCTCCCAAATCAACATAAACCTAAAAAAAAAAAACACACTGATTGTGAAAGGGAGTTCCACATCCTTACTGCCCTAATGCCTTGTACACACAACTGGTTTTCCTGGCAGGAAAACTGGCAGGAGAGCTTTTGGCCGGTAATCCCCGCCGTGTGTATGCTCCCTAGCAGTTTTTCCGACAGGAAAACTGCTGGGGAAAAATAGAAGAACCTGCTCTCTATTTTCCCGTCGGGATTCCCGGCAGAGTGTTTCCTGCCGAGA
Organism: Rana muscosa; assembly: GCA_029206835.1. NCBI lineage: Eukaryota > Metazoa > Chordata > Amphibia > Anura > Ranidae > Rana > Rana muscosa. Next base: position 142,977,541 of record CM055121.1, on the reverse strand, counting down.
AAACAGGTCGTCTGTATGCTTACTTGCAGGGGAAAGAAACCGTGCATGCTCGATAACACTTGACGCATGTGCGGTAGTATACAACTAAATTTAGCCGGTGTCTCGTCACATTCGGCTCCCCATCACAGATTGCTCCGGAAGTGACGTTCCATCGCCGCCATCCTGTTACACCCCACACTCCTGCACAGTAATGATAGAGTGAGAAGGGGGCAAGCAGACATCTTGTTACACCAGTGGCGGTGCGTCCATAGAGGGCGCCGGAGCGCCGCCCCCTCTCGCTCCCGCACCGCCACTGAAAGACAATACACAGATTCATGCATTGCATGAATCTGTGTATTGTCACTGCTGCCCTGCTGCCCACTATTCATATGGCCGGCCTCCTGGTGAGCGCCGGCCATATGAATTAGAGCGGCGGTGGGTGTGTTCTGGAAGTGTCTATCAGAGCCAACGGCTCTGATAGGCTTTCCGATTACAGCTCTCACGCTGTTATCGGCTTCCAAAAACTCCTCCTAGGTACGCACGGGGGTGCGTTCCTTGGAGAAGACTGTGAGGGTTTCAGCCAATCAGGTTCACCGGATCTGGTTACCGGTAACCTGATTGGCCGAAGCGACATCGAGGGCGGGAGAAGACATCGAGGACGGCGCGGACCGAGGAAGGTAAGTTCAGGGCTGGGGGGGGGGGGGGGGACAGGCTGTATTTGGGAACAAACTGGCTGCATTTGGGAACAAACTGGCTGTATATGGGGACACACTGGCTGCATTTGGGGGACACACTGGCTGCATTTGGGGGACACACTGGCTGCATTTGGGGGACACACTGGCTATATATGGGGGACACACTGGCTGCATTTGGGGGACACACTGGCTGCATTTGGGGGACTCACTGGCTGCATTTGGGGGACACACTGGCTGCATATGAGGACACACTGGCTGCATATGAGGACACACTGGCTGCATATGAGGACACACTGGCTGCATATGAGGACACACTGGCTGCATATGAGGACACACTGGCTGCATATGGGGACACACTGGCTGTATATGGGGACACACTGGCTGTATATGGGGACACACTGGCTGTATATGGGGACACACTGGCTGCATATGGGGGACAAACTGGCTGTATATGGGAACACACTGGCTGTATATGGGAACACACTGGCTGTATATGGGAACAAACTGGCTGTATATGGAAACAAACTGGCTGTATATGGAAACAAACTGGCTGCATTTGAGGGGACAAACTGGCTGCATTTGAGGGGACAAACTGGCTGCATTTGAGGGGACAAACTGGCTGCATTTGAGGGGACAAACTGGCTGCATTTGAGGGGACAAACTGGTGGCGTTTGGGCACAGCGGCTGCGTTTAATGGGCACAGTGGTGGCAATTGATGGGGTTTTTTTCAGTTTGTTTGCGCCCCCCCAAAAATTTTGAGCACCAGCCGCCACTGTGTTACACCCACCAGAGTTTTAGAGGAGCCGAATGCTACGAGACACCGGCTCGTCGTAGTCTTTGACGTCACCGCGTTCTTGCCATTCAAAAGAACGGCGGGTTTTTGGAGTGGACGTGTGTGTATACACAGCTTTGCATGGCAAGCTTGCCAGGAATCCTGTCAGGAAAACCGACGGTTTTCAAATAGACGGGATTCCCGGCCGTGTGTACAGGGCTTGACTGTAAAAAAAAACCTACGCAGTTTAAGGTTAACCCACTTCTCCTCCAATTTCAGTGTGAGGCCCCATGTCTTCTTTCACTCCCTGAGACTGAATAACTTACTATTTTACTTCTATGCTAGAATCACCATTAAGATATTTGTATATCATTATCATATCTCCTCTCAAGTGTCTCTTCTCCAGGGAGAATAAGTTTAATGTTTGTAGTTGTTCCACGTAACTGAGGTCCTCCAGTCCCCTTATTAGCTTGGTCGCCCTTCTCTGGACTTTCTCCAAAATTCCAGCACATCCTTTCTGAGGATTGGTGACCAGAACTGGACAGCATACTCCACATGTCACTGCACCAGAGTTTAATAAAGTGGCAGGATTCTAGTTGTATCTCTTGAGTAAATGCCATTTTTATGCATGCCAATATTCTGCTGGCCTTGCTTGCTGCCGCTTGGCATTGTATGCCATTGCTGAGTCTATCATCGAATAAGACCCCCAGAATTTTTTTTTTCCATTCTGGATTCCCTAGAGGTTCTCCCCCTAGCGAGTAACTTGCGTTCATATTTTTAGCCCCCAAGTGCATTACTTTACATTTTTCAACATTAAACCTCAATTTAAATTTTTTTTGCCCACCCCTTTATATTTTTGAGGTCTTGTAAAGTTTCAATATCCTGCTGTGAAGTAATTGCCCTGCTGCACATGCCAACATACCTCAATTCATAAATTAAGCATTTACCATATATACTTGAGTATAAGCTGAGTTTTTCAGCACATTTTTTCTGCTGAAAATGCCCCCCTCGGCTTATACTCGAGTCACCTTTTTGCGCCTGATCTCCCAGACTTTGGGGACCCGGTACCGGATTGGCACACATGTAGCCTCACTTTTCCTCTATAAGTGTGCAAAGTTTGTTGTCCGGAGGACCTACGGCTGGGGAGCACCGATTTTTCAAAGCCGGGCACCCCTTCCATAGACTCCAATGTTAAAAAGTAATTTCTCCAGTGACTTTGGGGACCTGGTACCAGCTGGAGCCCAAACTTGGCACACTTGTAGCCCCATTTCTCCTCTATAAGTGTGCAAAGTTTTTTGTCTGGGGGACCTACGGCCTGGGAGCACCGATTTTTCAAACCCAGGAACCCCTTCCATAGACTCCCATGTGAAACGTCAGTCTAGTCATGGACACAGTGAGGCATGGGCACAGTGAGGCAAAGTGAGGCATGCAGATGGACACCCTAGGCTTATACTCAAGTCAATACGTTTTCCCAGTTTTTTTGTGGTAAAATTAGGTGCCTCGGTTTATATTCAGGTCGACTTATACTCAACTATATACGGTATGTGAAACTGTATCGAATGCTTTTGCAAAATCCAGATATACCACATCCACAGGCCTTTGCTTATAAAAATGGAAGCTCGCTTCCTTGTAGAATGTTAACAGATTTTTTTAGCAAAAACGATCCTTCATAAATCCATGCTGATTGCTACTAATGATACTGTTTAAATATACAAAAAGGTGTAGCGCTGGATGAGCAAAACTGTGTATGGCTATACAGTGAAAAATATATAATATAAGAAAAAGTATAAAAAACATGAGTGAATACTACAAATAAACAATTTAAAGTTCATGTGTGTCAGTGAAAAATATATGAAATCTTCTCCTCTATTTAAAGATGATAAGAGTTCTACAGAGTGCAGGTATCCGATGAAAATCATAGGCAAAATGCTACAACACTTAGTAAAGATCCCGCCACCAAGGTGAAGAATGAAAGCCTACCAGACAGCCCAGTTCTGGCCAGGTGTTCAATCAACGTCTCTGGAGACTCTCCCATTGTGGATGAAGCGTTCCTGCAGAATCATCCTGCCTTCCATGGAGTAAAACATCACTCTACTGAGCCTGTTTTGACCCCCCTGAGAAGGGTGGTCGCAGGCTGTCTGGTAAGCCTTCATTCTTCACCTTGGTGGCGGGATCTTTACTAAGTGTTGGAGCATTTTGCCTATGATTTTCATCGGATACCTGCACTCTGTAGAACTCTTATCATCTTTAAATAGAGGAGAAGATTTCATATATTTTTCACTGACACACATGAACTTTAAATTGTTTATTTGTAGTATTCACTTATGTTTTTGATACTTTTTCTTATATTATATATTTTTCACTGTATAGCCATACACAGTTTTTTGGTGTTTAGCAGCAGGTTTTCCTTTAGGGATTTATTCATTTATTGCACTTTAAAGTGGTTGTAAACCCTTTATCTTTTTTTTTTTTTTTTTTTTTACTAACCTGCAAGACAAAGCTATAATGAGCTAGTATGACTAGCATACTAGCTCATTATGTACCACTTACCTTCGATCGGGGCCCCCGAAGTCGTCCGTGTCCCTCCTCTAGCCGCATCCATCGCTGCGGCGATAGCCGGAATGTTACTTCCGGGTATCGCCGCTACAGCCAATCACAGCGCCGCTCCGGCGCTGTGATTGGCCGGAGCGGCGAAGACGTGACTCCGCGCATGCGCACGTGAGCTGTCGAATTCGGCTACGTCGTCGAATGTTGCGACCTAGCCGAATTTGTGAATGGGGTGACGTCAGCGTCGCCGCATTTACATACAAATATCTCCTTAACTGTGTAGGTTAAGGAGATATTTCATGCACCTACAGGTAAGCCTTAATCTAGGCTTACCTGTAGGTCTTTGTTTAAAAAGTGGGTTTACAACCACTTTAATAATTTGCACCTAGCGCAAATTTTTCTTTATAATGATGCTGTTTCCATCAGCAAATTCTTGGATATAAATCCATTATGGTCCCCTTCAATGTTTTATATACTATCAATGTTAGAGTGACTGGTCTGTAGTTTCCAGGAGTATATCCCTTTCCCATTTTTTAAACACTGGTACCACATTGGTCTTTCGCCAATCAGCTGGTACCATTCCCATTATTACGCTGTCCATAAAAATTAGGACTCAAGACTTGGCTATAACCTGACTGAGTTCTTTGAGGACTTACGGGTGTAAGCCATCCGGCCCTGGTGATTTATTTGAGATAAAGCATTTCAAGTCGTTTTTGAATACTGGTTCTGTTAGCCACAAGGGTGTGATGAGCTACTAATGATAAAGTCTTCATTACTATACCCCTTCTTTTTCCTGTGTAAAAACTGAGGAGAAGGAAGCATTTAGTACAGTTGCCTTCTCCCTATCATTTGGAGGCAACTTCCCTTGATGACCTTTATTACTGTTAATATATAAAAAAAATTGGGGGGTATTTTTTTTACTCTCCTCGACTATGTGTCTCTCGTGGTCTATTTTAGCTGCCATGATTGTGCTCTTACATTTCTTATTGCATTCCTTGTAGTGTTGCAATGCCTTATATTTTTTAAAGGCCATTTTTTTCTTAAATATGTCTTTTTACGGTACAGTTTAGCCACCCAGGTTTAACCTTAGCTCTTTTATATTTGTTGCCCATTGGAATACACTGGATAATACCTTTATTTAATATGTTCCTAAAGTACTCCCATTTTTCCTCAGTAATCATTGTTTCTAGTATTTGGTCCCATTTAATATCTTGAAGCATTAAGCACAGTTTAGAAAAGATGTCTCTTTTAAAATCTAGTGTTCCGATACTACCCCCGTGCATCCTTTTCCCATGATTTATGCTGAATGTAATTATCCTGTGTTCATTGGTTCTCAAGTTGTCCCGTATTTCCACATCTGCAATCAGATCTGTGTTATTTGTAATTAATAGGTCTAGCAATGCATTCTTTCCAGGCGGGGCATCTACCAATTGGCACATGACGTTGTCCTATAAGACATTTAGGAAATGACGAGCCTTGAGTGAGCAGTTTCTTCTGCCCAGTCAATATCTGGATAGTTGAAGACCCCATTATGAGGACAATGTCATGTCTCGCTGCCATTTCTAACTGGGATATGAGATCCAACTCTTCCTCATCCTACAGGTTAGGGGACCTGTAACATACCCCCAATTTTAAGTTCCCATTTGTTCCATTTCTTTGAAGCTCCACCCATGAGAACTCCACGTCCTCCCTTGCCCCATTTAAAATAATTCCATGACAACTCACCAAAGCTCATTGCAGAAGTGCATTCAAGTGGGATTTCCAGTGCCCAGAAGGACTCCCATTTGCATAAAAGGTCTGTTTTAATTAAAAACTGAAAGAGTATTTATTAGAACAGCCTTATTTGTGCTTAAATTTTTTTTAGTTAGGCAACTTAATAATGGCACGTTATCCAACCTATATTGATACTGCTAAATTGGCCTATAAGTCCCCTGGGGGATGGGGTTTGGAGGCCCAATTGAACGATATATTCGGGTTGAATATATTTATACATAACTGAATGCATCATCTTCAGTAACCAGGTCTATTCCGACTTGTTTCCATCCTGGCGGGAATCTTTTAAACCTTTTCCGATTCCGGACACTCAGGTCAGGGACTTGGGTGTCATATTTGACTCTAGGTTGAACTTGCGCCCTCAGGTAAATCAGGTGGTGAGCTCATGCCACTTCCACCTGAGACTCCTGAGGTCGACTTGTCGCTATATCGCAGACTCTGATAAGATCGCCATGGTCAATGCCATTATCAGCAGTCAATTGGACTACTGCAATGCTATGTACCTGGGTTTGCCTGCTTGTACCATCTATAAGCTCCAGTTGATTCAGAACGCCGCAGCGACCACATCACTCCATCTCTTAGAGCCCTATATTGGTTGCCGGTGAAAGAACGGCTTCTGTTCAAATCTGGATGTCTTGTCCATAAGGCATTGCATGGATGTGGCCCAGAGTACCTGAAGGAAAAATTCATCAAGTATGCGCCTGCCCGAGCCTCGAGATCGGCAAATCTGGCCAAATTGAAGATTCAAAAATTCAAAAAGAAAAAATGCGGAGGGAGAACGAGTGAAGTACAAGGAGCTGAATTTTGGAACTCCTTGCCTCTGAAATTGAGACTTGAGAATGACCTTTTGAAATTCCGAAAGGAATTGAAAACCGTACTTTTTGTGCAAGCTTTTGGAGTCACCCAATTTTAATGGGGTGTGACGGACAAACCCCCAGGTTTTTACTCTGTGTTGTCATTCTGGTAAGTTGTTTTTTTTTTTTTTTCCTAAGGTTTTTTAATGTCAGTGTCTTTTATTTTGCGCATCGAGGCCTTCGGGTTAAGGCCCATACACACGGTTGGACTTTTTGCCAACAAACTTCAAAATGAGCAAGTTTTCCAAAAAATCCGACCGCGTGTACGCTCCATCGGACAAACTTTTTCATTTTTCATCGGACAAAAGTTTGCTCTGCAAACGGACAAACTTTTCGGCAACAAAAGTCCGATGGTGCAAAGTCCGACCGTGTGTACAGAAATCCATCGGACTTTTGTCCGAAGTACAAATACGCATGCCCAGAACCAATGTTAAAATCAACCAACAATAGCAGAAGTTGACCAAAGGGTGGTGGTAAAGAACAGAAAAGAGCAGAAAAAACACGTCATGTTGGGAAAGTTTGCAGAAAAGTCCTGCTGTGTGTATGCTATGGGTGTGCCCGGTCAACTCCCTTCGGAGAAAAATCCACGGAAAAGTTTGTTTGAAGTCTGACCGTGTGTACGAGGCTTAAGACTGCGTAGGTTAAGCATTTTAATAAATAAATAAAAATATATATTCTCCGGGGTGGAGTCAGGACTCTGTGCAGGCCAGTCAAGTTCCTCCACCCCAAACTCGCTCATCCATGTCTTTATGGACCTTGCTTTGTGCACTGGTGTGCAGTCATGTTGGAACAGGAAGGGGCCACCCCCAAACTGATCCCATAAACTTAGGAGCATGAAATTGTCCAAAATGTCTTGGTTTGCTGACGCCTTATGAGTTCCCTTCACTGGAACTAAGGGGCCAAGCCCAACCCCTAAAAAACTACCCCACACCATAACACCCCCTCCACCAAATGATTTGGACCAGTGCACAAAGCAAGGCCCATAAAGACATGGATGAGCGAGTTTGGGGTGGAGGAACTTGACTGGCCTGCACAGAGTCCTGACCTCAACCCGATAGAACACCTTTGTGATGTACAAGTGCAGAGACTACGAGCCAGGCCTTCTCGTCCAACATCAGTGCCTGACCTCACAAATGTACTTCTGGAAGAATGGTCCCAGAAGGGTTGAAGCTGTTATAGCTGCAAAGGGTGGGCCTACTCAATATTGAACCCTACAGACTGAGACTGGGATGCCAGTAACGTTCATGTGCGTGTAAAGGCAGGTGTCCCAATACTTTTGACAATATAGTGTGTGTATGTGTATGTGTATATATATATATATATATATATATATATATATATATATATATACACACACACACACATACATATACACACACACAATAAATATATATCAATAAATATATATATATATATATATATATATATATATACACACATATACATACATACACTGTATATATTTATATATATATTAAGAATAAAATAATATACCTAAAACTGATCAGCATATGTATTTTCCTTTTTTACACACAAGCTGATAGAGAAAATATTATTTGCAATATTGTTTTTATTAGCCTTTTCTACAACTGCTGCTCTCATAAATACTTTACCTAATAATCTCTAGCAAATTTTATATTCACATGGCAGTTCTCCTGTCCAAGAGTTTATTTCTTAATTATTAGAACATATTTTAGGTGGTTTATGTTAGCTGACATATTCTCCAGTCTCTCCACAGGCCTAATCACAAAACAGTTCCCAGTTATTTGCACAAATAATCATTTTAATTTGATAGGTCACTCCGAGGCATCATGTGAAGTGAGATGGTTAAATTTATATTTGTTTAAAGAGTGCAAAGACAACGATATGCATGGTAAATCTACATGGTTTTAATCAGGTTTATATGCATTTAGAAAACAGTAAAAATCCTAATGTTCATAAGCACATCAGCCTATACAATGGTAGATAGGATAACAATATGGGTCAATGTCACAAACAGAGTTTTACAGGGGCAAACCTTCACAATGGTCTAGATATTTGGCAGCTGATATATGTAAATGCTTTAAATCAACACAAAAAAAAATAATAAACTACCCTGACCCCCTGCCCCATCCTTCCTCTTTCTACCCTGACTACCCTTCCCCCCCCCCTCCCTTTTCCCTTTTATCTCGCATCCTTCATTTTTGCCCCATAATTTCATCATCACACGGCCGCAGCTCACCTAGCATTTGCTGGGGTCCTGGTCAGGGCTCCACGCAACATATCTGCCCTCCGAGCTATCAGGTATACTATAATCTTATTGGCCGCGACTAGACCGGTTGATAGGGGTCTACGGGGCCTATGCTTTCATGAACAGGGTGCTCGCATGTCACCCAGATACCTGACCCTGCTAGAAAGTGATGCGGTCAACCTTAAGTATTACATAGGCCTTGTCTTGTATACACTTGTACTAACCCCTGATGTATTACTTTTTGCTATTTTTTGTTATATTACCGCATAAAATGTTCGTTGCATGTTAATGTGCTATGGTTCCATTTGCAGATGGAGTATCTTTCATAATGTATGTATAACCATATTCTTTTCTCTAATAAAAATTATTTGTGGAAAAAAAATAAAAAAATAAAATAAAATAAAGCAGCTACAATGTAATACTAATAATATAGATGCTTTTTTATTGATTAGTAATGGGAGTATTTTTCCCCATAATGATACCTGGCACCAGGGTTGCCAACTTTCAGTAAATTTACGAAGCGTTTGTAAAATCCATAATTGTTGCATCTCTCCATGAATGTCAGTTACAGACATACAGCCTACGTGTCTGTAATGGACATTCAAGGACAGATGTAAAAAGTACAGATTTTACAAACTGTTTGTAAATTTACTGAAAGTTGGCAACCCTGCCTGGTACAGTCCGTCCCTGCTAAATATCATCCCTTTGAAAAGCTCTACCCACAGCAAACTCATACCTTGCACCCTCATGACCAGTTGTTTGCAGAAAAAACGTGTGATGTAAAAGCGCGTTGACACTCAAGCCCTAAAAGTGCCTAGTGTTAATTCATTTCAATGGGCAGAATAAGTTAATATTCTGGTCAATTAAATTAATTAACCTGCGAACGCTAACATGGCTAAATGTGCCTAAACGCGTTACACACTTTTACAAGCGCCAAGGGTTTTTCTGCCAAAAAGTTCACTGCCAGGAAGAAAGAAGTCTAGGAGAGACAGGTGAACGTCCAATGTGCATGAGGCCTTAAAGGGGAAAAAAAGGCCTCTACCAATTTGTTAATTTTTACAAGCAGACGGTTGTCCATTTTATCCATGTAAAATGAAAACACCCCCTTATATCCCCATGATTGAACTGTCCCACTACCCAATGAAGATATTGTAATAGCAAACTAAGGTTCTTTCAATGGATAGTTGGATGGCAAATAAATGATATAGCTCCAAAGTCAGAAAGTCATAAAAGTTAAGATGAAATTACTATGTGCTCCTGGGGCCATGGAGAGGTGCGACCCGGCTCAAGAGTTCCCAAGGTGCACTGAATCTGCTCATATTCTGTGTTGGTAATGAGGTTAGAGGGCTAATGAAAAAAGAGAACTATTTCGAGAATTTGTAATTTTTTTTCCCATTCAGAGCAGAAACTTCACTTACTAATACTCACCTTTGGTGTAGTCCCTCGCTACATTGCTGCTCTATTAAATCCTTTAGTCAATATCCAGTACTTTTAGGTTTGGTTTACCATGTTGACCACCTTCTAGAAAGTGAAGCCCGGAGTGGAGAAAAACAAAGAGGCAAAGTAACGGAGGGCTGGGAATGACCAGGTGTATGGGAGACCAACAAAGGGTTAAGATAGCAGAGAAGGCTAAGTGGTGGTTACAAGCTGGAAAGTTTCTTTGAATGGGAGGAGCAATATCAAAAGGGGAGGTGGGGACTTCTGGGATCAGTTGGGAAGAAACAGACAGAAGGAGGCAGTTTATTCACGCTGCTCCTTTGTTTTTTGCATGGCGGACATTGATTTAATATTGGCGAGGTTGCGGGCGGCGGCGGCTACAAGGGGACCGGAATGGCTGCAGGAGCACGTGGGTACTTCGATCGGGGACCAGGCAGGGGGGGGTCACTGGCCGGGGGAGGCCACTTTGCGTGCTTGGTTGTCCAGGCCTCAGGAACATTATTCGCCGGCCCAGCTGGTAGGGCCCAGCGCCAGCTGAGGAGCCCAATCGTGGACCCGTCGCCCCCGCCAGCTAAAAGGTCTCAGGCCTTGGCGGGTGGGGAGGCCGGAATTCGGGGGCGGGGCTACGGGCCGCAATGGCGCCCATTCTTCATCCATGCGGCGGGAGGCAACAGGAGGACCGTTACCCCCCGCTCACCAGGGGGTCCCAGGGGGGAGATCCGGCAGGGGAGGAGCAGTGCAACGGCCGACGGGCCGTCCTCACACACGGCCGGGGGCTCCGGAACTCGGGGAAGACCTGGCACAGCACGGAAGGCCGAGCAATGGATGGCGCAGCCTAACAGGGGTAAAACGCAGGATAGCCAGGACAGCAGTGTGGCAACGGAGGGGAAGACGATCCGGGGTGCACCCGGGATCCACGGCCTCCAGGCCTGCCTCGTCTGGTGGGCTACTGACACCTATGACGCCGGATGAGCATTTGGAGGGAGAAATGTCAGATGCGGACAGGGATGAGCTCCGGGTTGGCCCGTCAGCGGTGGATGCAGTGGCTGCGGCTGTTGGGGACGTGCCCAGTCAGCCCGGTAAGTCGAACACCTTGTCTAATGTTGATTTGTCAAATGCATTGTGTAGGTTGTGGGGGGTGGGGTGGGCCGGGTCTGTTGGTGTTAGGGGTACCAGTGGTGGTCTATCCAGCTCGGGCACTGCAGGGGTGACGGGCACCCCGCCCACCGCACCTGGTGTGCCGGGGCAGATGCAGGAGTTGTTGGGGGGGTTGAGGGATTTGGTACAGCGTTTTGTGGGGGGTCCTGCGGTGCACCCACAGGTGGCTTTATGGGTGGGGGGGTCAGGGGGGGACGCAGGCACTCCCGCGGCAGTGGTGGACGCCCCCTCGCTGTGGGGATGGTAGCGGTTCTGGAGTAGTTTGGTGGGGGACAAGAGTGGGGAGTAGGCGGCCTCTGCCAGGACAGATATAGTTAGAATTGCAGATGCCGCTAAGTGTGAGGTTTATGTTTGTTTTGGGGGACCGTTGGGGGCACACTTGAAGCAGGAGGTGCGGGACAAGATCGTTAGGGTGAGTATGTGGAGATATTTTCGTTGCTTTCCTTAGAGAAATTTAACTTGGATAGGGTTAAGCCCGATGATTAAAAAAAAAAAAGGAGGATGAGGAGAAGAGGAATACGTTTGGGAATTGGCTGCAGGCGTTCGCGATTATGGCTAGTGTCATAGGGGAAAAAAAGCCCAGAACACTGCTCGGCATTGTTCTGCTACATGGGTGCAATTGGGGAGGCTCACCGGGTGTATGGAGGGGGACGGTGTGGCTGCGATATGACAAGCAGTTCAGGCAACGTAGGGCAGTGTGTCCCTCACTCCGGTGGGATTACAAAGACATCAGCCTTTGGATGCGGCTCATGTCTTCGCCGCAGGCTCCGAATCAGTTTTTTCAGGGGGGGAGGGGGGCCGGGGGGACAACTGCCTCTGGACTGTCGGCCGGAAAGAAATGGGGGGTGTGTTGGCAGTTTAATGAGGGATCCTGCAAGTTCGGGGGGGTCTTGTCGTTTTAAACACGAGTGCACCGGTTGTGGGGGAAATCATCCCGTCCCGGTGCTTCAAGAAAGGAAAGCGCGCAGGGGAGTTTGCGAACAAGAGGGACGAGGGACGACTCCAGTGAAGGTGGAAAGGATGCAGCCTTTCCTAAGTAAGTATCCGGATAGGGTGGCTTCCCGTTTGTTGGCCTCTGGATTTTTTGAGGGGTTTAGGATACCGTGTCCTTTGACTGAAGTACCGCCATTGGCGCGGAACTTGCGTTCCGCCTTGGAAAATCCAGGGGTGGCTTCTGACAAATTGGCAAAGGAAGTTCTGCTGGGGCGAATGGGGGGGGGGGATTAAAACTAAACCGCTACGGGATTTAGTGGTGTCCCTGCTAGGGGTGGTACCTAAAAACGAGCCGAACAAGTTTTGCCTCATTTACCACCTTTCTTTTCCAAAGGGGGGGTCGGTTAATGATGCCATAGACCCGGAAGTGTGTACGGTGTTTTACACGTCGTTTGACGCTGCCGTGAGTTGGGTGTGGCGTTCTGGTCAGGGGGCACTGATGGCAAAATCAGACATTGAATCTGCTTTCCGATTGCTTCCAGTACACCCGGACAGTTTTCGGTTGTTGGGGTGCTGTTGGCAGGAGGAGTTTTATGTGGATCAATGCCTGCCCATGGGTTGCTCCATTTCCTGCGCCATGTTTGAGATGTTCAGCTCGTTTTTAGAATGGGTGGTTAGGGACATGTCAGGTTTGGATTCGGTCATCCACTATCTGGATGATTTTTTGTGCGTGGGGCCTTCTTCTTCCAATGTGTGTGCGATTCTCCTTTCCACACTGCAGCACATTGCAGGGAGGTTCGGGGTACCACTGGCTGCGGACAAAACTGAGGGCCCAACCACGGAACTCAGTTTTCTGGGGATCATGTTTGATTCCAAGACAATGGAGTGCCGTCTGCCGTGGGACAAGGTGGAGAATCTCAGGCTTGAGATCAGGGGGCTGTTTGGGCAAAACAAGGTACAGCTCCGGTCGTTACAATCTTTGTTGGGGAAGTTTAACTTCGCTTGTCGGATAGTTACGATGGGGCGGGTGTTCTGCCGGCGGCTACCACTGGGGCTCGTGCCCCGAAGCATTTCATTAGACTTACCAAGGAACCAAAAAGGAGGACTTGCGGGTTTGGCACACGTTTTTGGAAACATATAACGGGCGATCGCTGTGGATGGAGGGGCCGGTTAGCAACTTTGACTTGGACACGGACGCGGCTGGGTCGATGGGTTATGGGGCTTTTTTCCAGGGGCAATGGTGTCCGGAACCCTATCCGGGGTCTTGGGTGGAGGTGGGGTTTCTCCGTAACTTGGTGCTGTTGGAATTGTTTCCAGTGGTCCTGGCAATGGAGTTGTGAGGGGAGTCATGTCAGAATCTGAAGATTACGCTGAATTGTGATAACATGGGAGTGATTCAGGTCATCAACCGAATTTCCGCTTCATCACTGCTGGTGGTTCGGTTGCTGTGCCATTTAGTGTTGAGGTGTTTACAGTTTAACATTTTTCTTTATGCAGTGCATATCCCAGGAGTTGAGAACACGCTCGCTGATTCCCTGTCTCGATTTCAGTGGGACAGGTTCAGGGAGCTGGCTCCTGCGGTGGAGGAGACCAGGGTTCCTTGCCAAGGGTGGCTGTGGGAGATTGCCTTGGAGTCGCCGCGGGATGGATCAAGAGGTCATTGAGTGGGTCGACCTGGGCGGCGTACTCAAGGGTTTGGAAGGAGTGGTTAGACTTTAAACAGGTGTCGAGCTGGGGGAGGCCGAGACTGGGTGGTTGGTAGTGTACTTCATTTCCAGACACATGGAGGGGGGGGGGCTCGGTATCCGCCATTGATCGTGAATTGGCCTTTTTGTTTAAACTGCAAGGCATGCAGGATTACACAAAGGGTTTTTGGGTGAGGCAAGCAGTGAAGGGGTACCGCAAGGGTCACTCAAGTAAGGATACACGCAGGTGCATGGGGATGGGTCTTGTTTATCTAGATTCCAGTTTGTAGCGGTTTTCAGGAAATGTTTAGGTGCAGCGGGGTTGGAGGGTAAGCAATTTGCTTCACACTCCTTCCGGATCGGGGCGGCCACAGAGGCTGCCCGGTGCGGGTTGGATGAAGCGGCAGTTCAAAAAACAGGACGTTGGGAATCTAGGAGATTCCGCTCTTATGTGCGCCTACAATTGTTGTCTGACTGATCTGGAGGGTGGTGGTTTTGGGTCATCAAAAAACAATAGACTGTGTGTTCCTAAATTGTTTCTTATGCAATGTTGATGTTAATGTTACCCGGTTGTCAATTTTTCATTTCAGATGGAGGTCAGATACGCCTCGTCTGGATTTTAGGGCATTCATATGTCTTTTGGAGGGTCAGGAGAGCAGATGTGCGTCCGAACGGCAGGCAGTTGGGCATTTTCCCGGCTAGAGGCATGTATCAGGTGACTGGGGTTTCCGGGGATGGTGTGGAGCAGGGTAGTGCCAGAGGTGCGGCACTATGCTCGCCTTGATCGGCCGCCAGATGTTTTGGTCCTTCATGTGGGGGGGAATGACTTGGAAGTCAGGCCAATTGGGGAACTGATGTTGGCCATTAAGTCGGATGTTATGATGCTCCGTTTGGCTTTCCCTTGGATGTTGCTGGTATGGTCGGACATAGTGGTCAGGACCAATTGGCGCATGGCTAGGTACGTGGAAAGGGTCAATAAAGCTCGGATCAAGGTTAACAAGGTAGTGGGTAGATTCGTAGCACGGAATAGGGGCCTGGTGATTAGACACACTGAGTTGGAGGTTAATGTGGGTTTGTATCATCGGAGGGATGGAGTTAACCTGTCAGCCCTGGGCATTGATTTGTGGGTGTTGGGTCTGCAGGATGGGATCCAGCGGGCCCTGCGGGTGTGGAGGGGCCCTTAAGGTTAAGGGGTTATCCTAGCGGGCTGTGGCGGTGTCCTTGGTCTTTGATGGTGGAAGATAACAGATGTGATGGAAGTGGTGGGGGGTCCATCGGTGGTATGGGCCCTGCAGTGTAGTGGTGGTAATGTTAAGTTTGGGGTGCCGTCAAAGACCAAACAGGCTGTGTGTGTTTAAAAAGTTGCCGTTATAAATGTTATTTGAAATTATTTAATTATTTAATTTGTTTGGTTAATAAAAAGGCTGCTATGGCCAGTTATACTCCAAATTCAGGTGTCGTCTTTTTATTGGGGGGTAGGGTATGGGAATGTGGGGATGTGAAAATGGGGAAAAGGTGGTGTGGTAATGTGGGTTATCCAGACTACATGGGTTAAGTGAAGTCCGGAGAGGAGAAAAACACAGAGGCAAAGTAACGGAGGGCTGGGCATCACCAGGTGTATGGGAGACCAGCAAAGGGTTAAGATAGCAGAGAAGGCTAAGGGGTGGTTACAAGCTGGAAAGTTTCTTTGAATGGGAGGAGCAATATAAAAAGGGGAGGCGGGGACTTCTGGGATCAGTCTGGAATAAACAGACAGAAGGAGGCAGTTTTTCCCACCCACCCTCCCTGTATTGTGTCTTGGTGTGTTGTTTGTTTTCCTTTCTTTCAGGATCACTGGATTTGGTTCGTCATAGCAGCGGTCTAACGGTGGTGTCCTTGGTCTTTGATGGTGGAAGATAACAAATGTGATGGAAGTGGTGGGGGGTCCATCGGTGGTATGGGCCCCTCTGGGGTATTCCAGTAGAACGGTGTCTGCTGGAATACGGTTATTAGTTGCACTGCGGGAAAAGGGGTGTCTCCGAGCTGGTGATACGGCTGGAGGCCTGGTATGGAAAAAGGTCCCGCAGCGTAGTGGTGGTAATGTTAAGTTTGGGGTGCCGTCAAAGACCAACAGGCTGTGTGTGTTTAAACAGTTGCCGTTATAAATGTTATTTGAAATTATTTAATTAGTTTGGTTAATAAAAAGGCTGCTATGGCCAGTTATACTCCAAACTCAGGTGTCGTCTTTTTATTGGGGGGTAGGGTATGGCAATGTGGGGATGTGAAATTGGGGAAAAGGTGGTGTGGTAATGTGGGTTATCCAGACTACATGGGTCATGTTGTGCTTGGGCTGGAGCCGATCGCTAGTCCTAAACAGTGTCACCTTATGAGGAAGAAAGTTTAACCCTGTGTAAGTTTCACCATTGGTTAGAACACCTGGTTTTGACAGAGGAGTGGACCAGTACAAAAGGCATCATGTTTCAGTGTGGTGGTGCTTTCTGATTACAGGAGCACCTTGTTACATATGTAGCGGGGTCCTAAATTTAGGGGAAGTGTTTGAGTGGTAGTTATGCTCAAACACCCCAATTGTCAGGATTCTATCAACCATGTTTGTCCGCAGGGAGAGTATCAGTGCACAGTTCCCTGTGGCCTGCAGGTGGCGCTGCCATGGCAGGCCAGGGTTGAACTGCTGATACAGTGCTTTGTGTGTCCCCTCTCAGCAGCCATGCGGTGGGAGTGGCGGGCCTGCTGTGCATGCTGGGAGAGGATATAAAAAGGGGCAGACGCTGCCTGTTCGGGGTTACATAGCTACATAGTTAGTCAGGTTGAAAAAAGACAAAGTCCATCCAGTTCAGCCATAAAAAAATAAATAAAATTAAAAATATCGTTCTGTCGTGGCCGGGGGTCCTACCCCAGGGAGTGTGTTCCTGTCCGCCCTGGGCACAGGGGCGGAGGTCGGTGAATCAGTCCCAGGCACCTTTAGCCCTGGGGCTGCAGCAAAGGCCTTGGGCTCAGCACCTTCGGCTGGGGCCCATCAAGGATTGAGGAATCTCAGGGTGCCGCCTTGCGAGGGGACCCGCATCTTAGACGAGGAGGCCGGGGGAGGAACCGTTCCGAGGGACTGGCGAGAACTCACAGTGAAGGAAGGGCCCGGTAACTCTCTGGAGGGATGTCTTCTCCTTAACAGAGGTCAAGTTTTAAAGAGGAACCAAGTTCACCAGGTCTGTGGCAGAGACCGAGTATACTAAGTCTGTGGCAGAGACTGCGGTTGCGTTAGAGCACCATTCTGGCTGCTAGTCCCTATCTAGGGAGACTATCCAAATGGGCTGAGTCTGCTTGAGAATCTGAGCAGTGAAGTGTTTTACGTTTGTGCCTGGACCTCTCCCACACCTTATGCTGTCCTGTTCTTACTCCAACCTTTCCTATCAGAGACTGTGCTTTAAGAAGAAAAATAAACTCTACGTTGGAGTTACAGCTGGTGTGGACCTTGAAGTTATTAGGGGAATATAGAGACTTATTTTTATTAACTATAGAGGTGAGAATCAGTCTCTGGAGGATTCTGGCTTTCTGGCTGAGGAGACCCACCAACAACACCGCTCAACCTCTTCACATAGGAGGGTACAGGCTTGGGGCGTGGTGTGCCCTCTCTCCCTGCGAGGAGCCAAAGGCAGGAGAAGGGGGGGGTGAGTACGCTACACATACAAAGAAACGCTTTAACTGGTCTGCACAGTCCTTCCTGTTGGCATTTATCGGTAGAGTTTACTGTAAAAAAAGCATCAGAAGGCAAGCATGTGCACCAACGTGCGCAAGGGTCATTGCTAGCCAGCTGCACATTCACACATATACACTAACTCACATCAGCATGCTAATTCACACTGGCACACTGCTCAGATGCTTGGCTCGTTTGGCACGCTCGCATAATTCCAGTCTTGGCACCAGACGGCCTATTTGAAGAACATACCTGAGCCAGTAAACTGCTGGATGATCTTCTTTCATTTTGCTGCCCAGACCCCCCCCCCCCCCCCATCAAAGCTTCTGGCTTCCCTCCTCTCCTCTCTTGCCAGCTGCTGCAGGGGATGTTTCAGGATGGAGAGCTGGGGAAGGGGTTAGTAAATATACCATTTACCGCCCCTTACTTTTCTGAATGAACAGTTAGTCTCTTTCAGCAGGATAATGCACCATGTCATAAAGCTTAAATCATCTCACCACTGGTTTCTTGAACATGACAATGAGTTCTCTGTACTCAAATGGCCTCCATAGTCACCAGATTCCAATCCAATAGAGCACCTTTGGGATGTGGTAGAATGGGAAATTTGCATCATGGATGTGCAGCCGACAAATCTACAGAAACTGCGTGATGCTATCATGTCAATATGGACCAAAATCTCTGAGGAATTTTTCCAATACCTTGTTGAATCTATGCCATGAAGAATTAAAGCAGTTCGGAAGGCAAAAGGGGTCCAAGCCGGTACTTGCAAGGCGTACCTCATAAAGTGGCCAGTGAGTGAATATTTATTGGGATTTTTTTTTTACCAAAGACATGAAGCAAAATAAATGTTGGCCTAAATTTATGAAGAATTTTGTTTTTTTATTGAATATGTTTTATACTGGTTTTTTTTTTTTTTTTTTCAAAATGTTCGGATATTTTTTTGTTTATATAATAAAAAATAAAAAAACCCAGTGGTGATCAAACACCACCAAAAGAAAGCGCAATTTGTGTGAATGATGATATAAATAAAATTTGTGTACAGTGTTGCATGACCGGGAAATATTGCCAGTTAGAGTAGCGCAGTGCCGAATAGCAAAAAAAATAACTGAAGTGGTTAAATAATAGTGACCAAACATCATGTTGTGTCTGAAATTCTACTTTAAGGCCTCATGCTCACTGGATGTTTTTGGATGTTTTTACAGCAGCTGTTTTTGACTTCAGACGTTTTTTTCTACAGTCAATGTTTCTACATCATGTTTTCTGTGTGTCCATGCACAAATAGGCTGTTATCAGCAGTTTTTGGCTGGGGCGTTTTTAATTGGCTTTAAAAAAAAAAAAAATAGTGGGCTCTAAGAGGAGTTTTTCAGCTGTAAAAACGCTCTAACGTCAAAAAACGCTCAAAAACGATGCTCACCAGCGTTTGACGTTTTTGATCCATTGAAAAAAAAACGCTATTGCGAAAACATTGAAAAATGTTGAAAAACTCACTGCAAAGCTACTGGCGTTTTTATAACGTTATTTTAACGTCCAGTGTGCATGAGGCCTAAAATGCAATCAGAAGTTTATTTTACAACGTGCAGCAGATAGCTTTCGTTCACCTTGCTTACTTTAGTAATTACGTATCTACAAAATATGTCCCAGAATTCCACATGCTGATCTGCAGCTGAAGTGCTGTACAACTTGTCTGTGAAACTTGTCAGCACTTGCCAACTAAAATGATTCTCAATTAATAGGCACAGGAAACCAACAATCTTTTTTCACCAAGGTAAAGTGTAACATGAGGAATTCTAGGAATGCAAACTTTCCAATGTCACTGCTACCTTACAGCATCTTTAGGCAATTGTCCTTAGCATTTTCACGTCAAGGACCACTTTTATTCGATGGGTTTTTCATACCATAACTGTATTTGTTAACTATATGAAGTAAAATGTATTCAATACAGAACAAACACTTATGGTAATCGGGGTTGTCTGATCTATAAGGACAGCTTCTTTTGAGTGAAGAGAGCATAATGTAACAATGTTATCTCACACATTGGAACAAGAAGTATAGGAATCAAATTTAACATTTATTATTATGTTGCCTACCAAAACCATAGCAATGCACCCATCAAAAGTAAAAATTCATTGAGCTTCTGGCAGATATCCATCCCGATAATCACCGCTATCCCCTTAAATGGCGCACTCCTCACAAGCATGACACCCTTGTTACGAAAGTTCTGTCCAAACAGTTGGATATTCCTCATGCTACCCCTTCCACCTTAAAGTGGTAGTAAACCCACTTTTTCATCTTTTACCTATAGGTAAGCCTGTAATAAGGCTTCCCTTTAGGTACTATGAATATCTCCTAAACTTGCACTGTTTGGGAGATATTCAGAGTGCATGCAGCCGGTGACGTCACAGCGCATGCGCTCTGGAGGTCCGGCAAAACCGTGCCGGACCTTGCCGTCCGGGCATGATGTCATCGCGCCCCTGGCTACTCATGTAGCCGGAGGCTGTGAACCCAGAAGGAAGATTAGCAGAAGATGGAAGCCCTCTCAGCGGTGGCAGCACGAAGCTGGAGGGCTTTATTTTTAGGTAAGTCTCTCATGATGTGCTAGTATGACATTTTTTTCTTTAAAGTAGTTGTAAAGCCTATAGGTTTTTCACCTATGTGCTGCAGCTCCCCCCAGACTCCCTCTTTTTCTTACCTGAGCCTGATCCGATCCAGCGATGTGCACAAGCACAGAGGCTTCAGCCGCTGTCTGTCTCTCTCCTCATTGGACAGACTGATAGCAGCAGGAGCCATTGTCTTCCACTGTTGTCAATCAAACCCAGTGACACAAGAGTGGAGGGGGGGTCCGAGTCCCGCTGTCTGTGTCAATGGACGCAGCAGCGGAACTCAGGAGCGAGCCCGTACGGGTGCCCCCAGGCAAATCGGCTTTCCCTGGGGGCACCCGATGAAGAGGAGGGGTTTGGAGCACCGGTGGAGCACCTCAGAAGAAGAGGATCGGGGCTGCTCTGTGCAAAACGATTGCACAGAGCAGGTAAGCATAGGCATGTTGGTTCTTTTTATTAAAAATAAATGAGGGTTTATAACCCCCTTAACTGTGGCTTACTACCACTTTAATAGGTAGGTTATAGGCTACCAGTAGTGTGACTCCCAGTGTGTCTAGAATTAGATCACTTCTAAACTGTTGATCATAATACTGTACATTCATAGTAACTTTTGATTCCACGTCCAAAAGACAAGAGGTTGGCCACCTGTTGACAAGAGCAATGACTGTGGGGCAAGTTGACGCCACTCAGACATCCTTGAATCTGGGGTCTATAGAGCTTTATCTGGTGCCACAGGGGACTTTAGTTAAAGTGATATTAAACAAACCTTGTTTAATTGACATTGTCCCTTCTATTTCTGTATGTGGATGATGACACTGTAAATATTTTAATACATCTAAGTACCTTTTTTTCCTAATCGATATACAGCTGTCACATGACCCAGATCTTTCCCAGCCTGTCTGCAGGGAAACATAAGCAGGAGGAGCTTTTAGGCCTTTTCTGCTGGTCACATGTTCAACATAAAAAAACAGCCTTTGGAATACAGAGAAAAATAATATCAATAAAATGTCTTAAATTATCATAAAAATATACATTTCAAATCAAATCTTTATTTTTTTTTGGCAGTAACATGGTGTGGGTGTCACGCCCCTCATGCCTGTGTCTTAGAATAAGAAAGAGGTGAAGCCCCCGTTAATCTACATGTACTATCCTGCCCCCTTTGTTTTTAGGTGATTAGTGTACATAGGGGAAAAGGGAGGGAGTGGGCTGCTATTAACCACTGTTTATACGCCCACATGTGTGACACTATAGTCACATGGGTTGATCAGATGTGATAGGGAGGAAATGCTCAGCATAGAAACTCACTGAAAACTGAGCATGTGCAGAGTTGCCACCACAGCTGCAAAACCCCTAGATCAGTGGTTCTCAACTCCTGTCCTCAGGACCCACTAACAGGCCAGATTTTAAGTATTACCTTGGTGAGATGCAGCCTAGAATACTGCAATCCCTGAGCAGCAAATTATATCAGCTGTGATGTATTTCAGTTATCTTGCAAACCTGGCCTGTTGGTGGGCCCTGAGGACTGGAGTTGAGAACCACTGCCCTAGATGAATTGAGGACATGAACAGAAGGCGGAGATAGAAAGCAGCAGGATCAACCAGGTTTTTGCAGAATACAAATCTCATAGTGACTGAACAGCATGTAATACAGCATTTATTGATAGTTTTTTATGTGGGTTTAGCGACACTTTAAAAACAATAAAGACAGCTGCATTCAAAATGTCCCTGCCAGCCACTTACAAACATTGCAAAAGATGGGGCAGCGATCTTCATGGTGAATCATCTCTGTGACAACCTTAAGGCTGGATTCACACTTGTGCGGTGCGAATTCCAGCTCTGTTATCTCTGCAAAGAGATAAGAGAGCGGTTCAGCGGATCATCTGTGTTTTAGCTGCGAATTTGGTGACCTGGGAGAGGGGAGGGGGAGGGGGAAGTGTAGTGAGCAGGGAGAGCAATCCTGTTGAGAACTGAACACATTTGCGAATCAGATGCGTGCCCATAGAAGATAATGGGCCTGAATTCGCACCGCAATGTTCTTGAGGGTCAAATCTGGTTCAAAGTGCAGTCTCTGAGTGTTCTTTTACAGGTATAGGCTGTGGACTACCAGCACAAATTGATTGCGCAACACTTTAGCAGTATCCGCCCAGACTTAAGTGGACTCTCTACTTTTATGGTCAATAATGTGTCCCACAACTCCCACAGGCCCAATGGGAACAAGTTGAGGGTCTCCTTCTCATGCTGTGCTCCTCAAGAGCTTCACAGATAGGTAATGATTGCCTCTAGAGAGATCTGTTCTCTAGTTAGTAGTTGTAACACTGCTTCCCGAGTGTCACCCTCCAGAGAGTTCAAGACCATGTGGGCCTGTTGCGCTTATGACACTAGATACATTCACTTTGCGCTTTGGATTCATTCAGCCTAATCTGTTAGTGTATTAATATTCCTATCAAATGTGTATACAGGTGCATCTCATAAGATTAGAATATCATTAAAAACGTATTTCAATAATTCAATTCAAAAAGTGAAACTCATATTTTATATAGATGCGTTACACACTGAGTGATATATTTCAAGCATTCCTTTCTTTTAATGTTGATGATTGTGGCTTACAGCTAGTGAAGACCCAAAATTCAGTATCTCAGAAAATCACACAAGACCAGTAAAAAAAAAAAGAAAAAAAAAAAGAAAAGGATTTTTAATACAGAAATGTTTGCTTACTGAAAAGGATGTCCATGTACAGTATAGTATGCACTCAATACTTGGTCAGGGCTCTCCTATTGCATGAATTACTGCATCAATGCGACGCGGCATGGAAGCGATCAGCTGCTGAGGTGCTATGGAGGACCAGGTTGCTTTGATAACGGCCTTCAGCTTGTCTGCAATGTTGGGTCTGGTGTCTCAGCTTCTCTTAATACCCCCACAGATTTTCTATGGGGTTTAGGTCAGGTGATTTTGCTGGCCAATCAAGTACACATAAAACACAGTGAACCAACACCAGCAGATGACAAATCATCACTGACTGTGGATATTTCACACTGGACCTCATGCAACTTGGATTCTGTGCCTCGCCACTCTTAATCCAGACTCTGAAACCTTGATTTCCAAATGAAATGCAAAATTTTCCACAGTCCGTGATGATTTGGGGAGCCATGTCATCTGCTGGTGTTGGTCCACTGTGTTTTACGTGTACTTGATTGGCCAGCAAACTCACCTGACCTAAACCCCATAGAGAATGTGTGGGGTATTGTCAAGAGGAAGATGAAAGACACGAGACCCAACAATGCAGACGAGCTGAAACCCGCTATCAAAGTCCAAGGTCAGCACAGCCCTCTACCAGTAAATTCTAGAGCACTTCATGCTTCCCTCTGCGAAGCAAGGTCCATAAAGACATGGATGAGCAAATTTGGGGTGGAGAAACTTGACTGGTCCTGACCTCAACCCGATAGAACACCTTTGGGATGAATTAGAGTGGAGACTGCAAGCCAGGCCTTCTCGTCCAACATCAGTGCTTCTGGAAGAATGGTCAAACATTCCCATAGACACACTCCTAAACCTTATGGACAGCCTTCCCAGAAGAGTTGAAGCTGTTATAGCTGCAAAGGGTGGGCCAACTCAATATTGAACCCCACAAGCTGAAGCCTCGTACACACGACTGGTTTTCTCTGCAAGAAACAACAAGAAAACTGTTGGGAGAGCTTTCTTGCCGAGAAAACCGCGCGTGTGTACGAGGCTTTCGGGTTTCTCGTCAAGAAAACTGCCCTGAATCTCAATGAGAAAAAAAGAAGACCTGCTTTCTGTTTTCTCGTCGTGATTCTCGTCAGACTGTATTTGGACGAAATTTTTTTTCGTGTGTATGCTTTTTCTTGTAAAACTAGCGTTCGTAATGGAGATAGCACATTCGTCACGCTGTAACGAACTGAAAGCACGAAGACTGAAAAGCGCGAATCGTCTCTCCCCAAACTTTTACTAACACGCGGTAACACGAGATCAGCAAAAGCAGCCCAAGGGGTGGCGCCATTGGAACAGAACTTCCCCTTTATACTGCTGTCGTACTTGTTGTACGTGACCGCGCTTTACAACGACAAGATTTTGGATTGACAGTGTGTATGCAAAGAAAGCTCGACAAGAAACCCGTCGAGAAAAACAACGTTTTTTTTTTTTGCGACGAGATTCTCGGTCGTGTGTACGAGGCTTAAGACTGGGATGCCATTAAAGTTCATGTGCGTGTAAAGGCAGGCGTCACAATACTTTTGACAATATAGTGTAGTCATGCATGCTGTTCCAACTGGAAAGACAAAAGGCAGGGAAGGCACTGGTCCCAGCACACCAGACTTTTCAGGTGAAGCGGGTGCTGATCCCTAAGCACAAGATTCTGCATCTTGAAGAGTCAACCTTCACCAATGTATTTATGACACTCTGGAATTACTGTTCACGGATACCTACCAAATACAGAACACAGCAGTGACATAGTGGCCAGTAGACATGTGCGATTAGTTTTATACGAATTTCCGAAAAATTCATACATTCGGAAGCATCCGAAATACGAATTTCTATTCTTACGAATTTTATACAAAAATTTTATACAAAATACCGAAATTCCGTTGACAAATTTTGTTTCGGGAGCGGGAGACTGCTCAGACTGGTAGTCAATCAGAGATTTAGAATTGGACAAAATAAGAATGTTCGTTAATATCGTTTTATTATTGTCATAATAATTACCAGTGTAGCGGGTATACACTTTTCTTCCTGTGTTTGGAACTGGCAGAGACACCAGTGATGTGCAGTTCCCTGCAGCCCCACGGGTGGCGCTGTCGCCTTGGGCTGGGGTTGAACCATTGCTGTGTGCTGTGCTCCCTTTTTGTCCTCCCTCGGCAGCGGTATGGTGGGGCGGGGAACCCGCCGTGCTTGCTGGGAGAGGGTATAAAGGGGCCGGCCATCTTTGTCACGGGGTCGAGTCCCGGGCACCTTCAGCCTGTGGGCGGTGGTTCGTGTCGGTACTCGAGGCGGCTTAAGCCTAGAGGACGTTCGGAGGTCGTGTTCCATCCCAGGCACCTTTAGCCTGGGGTGAGGTACTCGGATGGAGGTCTGGAGCTCAGTGCCCACCACTGAGTTCCGCGAGGGAAGGAGATTCTAGGGAACCCCGGGAGTGGGTACCCGAATCCGGAAGGCGTAATGGACCAGTGGGAGATACTTGCTTGAAGACCTGGTGCAGCATATTGCCAGGTGGGCCTCTCATCGGAGACCGCCTGGAAGAAAATTCCCCCTCGCTCGGAGACCGCAACCCACTTTCAGGAAGGAAAGTGGAGAGTTCATTGTGTCTGGGCCTACTCGCATCCACACCTCCTTGTCTGTTCTGTTCTCTAAGGGAGTCCAACTGATTGTGTTCACTTGTGCATTGAGAAAAATAAAGGAGTGTTGGATTTTAATGGTGTGGGGCTCATTTCCTGACAGACATTGTTCAAGCCTCTTTGGAGGCTCCAGGCGCAGAACACCGACCCGAAGGTAACATAAGAACTTTGCTTGCACCACACAAACATCTGCAGTGAGGGCTTGGCGTGGTGACCCCGCACTCTCTCCTCTAAGGTACCCCTAGACAAGAGAGACAGATGAGCTGATAAAGAGAGGAGAGAGGGGAGGCCGCTACACCATTATTCGTTATGATGAACAGGCTACTACAAACCCAGGAAGTCGGCACAGCACAGGGATGATGGGAGCCCATCATAATGAGCACAGCAGGGGTACAGCCCCAGAAGGAAGTCAGCCCAGCACAGGAATGGTGGGAGCCCCTTATAACGAATGTGCGTAATTGTTCCGAAAAGTTAACGAACCTAACGAACTTTCGTACGAATACAAATTTAATTTCGGACACGAATTACGAAATACGAATTAACGGGCTACTACAAACCCAGGAAGTCAGCACAGCACAGGGATGATGGGAGCCCCTCATAATGAGCACAGCAGGACAGCAGGGGTACAGCCCCAGGAGGAAGTCAGCACAGGAATGGTGGGAGCCCCTCATAACTTTTCGTAACAATTACGAACATTCGTTAACGAACCTAACGAACTTTCGTACGAATCCAAATTGAATTTCGGACACGAATTACGAAATACGAATTAACAGGCTACTACAAACCCAGGAAGTCAGCACAGCACAGGGATGATCGGAGCCCCACATTATGAGCACAGCAGGGGTACAGCCCAAGGAGAAAGTCGGCACAGCACAGGGATGGTGGGAGCCCCTCATAATGAGTCGACGACTGCCATATTGAGAAAGGTATTTTTTGCTTTTTAAATTCATCATAACGAATGTTCATAATTGTTACGAAAAGTTAACGAATCTAACGAAAATTCGTATTTAGTACGAAATTAATCCAAATTGAATTTCGGACACGAATTACGAAATACGAATTTTCGTCTAATACGAAATGGAACGGAACGAAACTAAATAAATTTATTGACGGCGCACGTCTAGTGCCAGCGGGAGACCAGGCATCCCTTAAACCTGGAATTGTGTTGGATGCTGAAAATCCCTCAGCAGCAAATATAGGTGTTACCACCTGCTGAAGAGGTGTGTATAATTTATTTTCTTTTGCAGGAGCCATTTCTAAAAAAATAAAAATAATCTTTTTATTTGGCAGAGTCGCTTTTATTCTGCATTTCGACTGAACAGTTTTTAGGCTTATAAAGTAGCAGAAGCAACATTTGTTTTCTGTCGCAACACTAATATTTTAAACACGTGTATATTTGGGTCTGCTGACTTTACTTAAGAACTTATGAACATTTTGATAACAGACTGGGAAAGTGCCTTTGGGTAGTAGTGGGAAAAAGTAAATGTCTTATTTTTTTGCTAATTTAATGTTTTGTAGATTTAATATTTGACTTGCTAAATTAGATTTATTTTAAAATGCTGGCAACAGAAAACACTTTCTATTATAGGAAGAGAACTTTAAAGTTTACTTTTCCCAGACATAATAAAATTACATAACCTAAGGTAAACTTGATCTGCATCATGCCAGTTTGTTTCTCAGGGCATGTGTATGCGTTTTTTTTCTCTCAGCAATGCATCACACCATGTAAAAGAGTCCCTGCAGCAATGGATCACCACCTGTTATAATACATTGCTTTTGTGCTGGTGGAGCTTTCCTATGTTTTGTTTGATTCTCTGACCTTGCTGACCTTGTTCCTATGCTGACTATTCTCTGTCTGACTGCCTACTGCCATTCTGTCTGCCATTGCCTCCACTTCCAAATAATTTCTTGCCCAGCAATACACCATGCCATGTAAAAGAGTCTCTGCAGCAATGGATCACCACCTGTTATAATACATTGCTTTTGTGCTGACGGAGCTTTCCTATGTTTTGTTTGATCCTCTGACCTTGCTCTGTCTGACTGCCTACTGCCGTTCTGTCTGCCATTGCCTCCACTTCCAAATAATTTTTTGCGCAGCAATACACCATGCCATGTAAAAGAGTCCCTGCAGCCCTGGATCACCACCTGTTATAATACCTTGCTATTTGTGCTGGCGATGCTTTTCTAGGTTTTGTTTGATCCTCTGACCTTGCTGACTAAGCTCTGTCTGACTGCCTACTGCCATTCTGTCTGCCATTGCCTCCACTTTCAATTTGCTATATTGAACTGGTAGTCTGATCCTTGGAATTCTTGGCCTGACTATAATCCTGCCCCACAACTGACACTCCACCTTGACCTGTGTTGCTGACTGACACCAATGGATACCCTAGGATTGCACTCATGGACTACCATCTGTACTATTTCAAGCTCCCCGCACAAGCTACAATCTTCTTTTGATCGACCACAATTATCTTCTACAAGGAGCTGACTGATTTGATACAAAATGACTGTAGAGCTTAGGTAGGTCCTCACAGTAAAATTATTTTGATATATCATATATTACATATATCAAAATTATTTTACTGTGAGGACCTACCTAAGCTCTGCAGTCATTTTGTATCGAATCAGTCAGCTCCTTGTACAAGATAATTGTGGTCGATCTAAAGAAGATTGTAGCTTGTGTGATGAGCTTGAAATAGAACAAATGGTACTCCAGGAGTGCAATCCTAGGGTATCCATTGGTGTCAATCAGCAACACAGGTCAAGGTGGAATATCAGTTGTGGGGCAGGATTATAGTCAGGCCAAGAATTCCAAGGATCAGACAACCAGTTCAAAGTAGAAAATTGGAAGTGGAAGCAATGGCAGACAGAATGGCAGTAGGCAGTCAGACAGAGCATAGTCAGCATAGGAACAAGGTCAGCAAGGTCAGAGGATCAAACAAAACACAGGAAATCTTCGCCAGATCAAAAAGCAAGGTATTATAACAGGTGATCCATGGCTGCAGGGACTCTTTTACATGACATGGTGTATTGCTGAAGGGGAAAAAAAAAAAAAAAAAAAAGCGGGGAACAAGCATCCTGTTCTCTTTTTTTATTGATTCCTATGTGTGAAATACCCTTCGTCTATGCTATTTAAAACTGAACACTAGGCACAGCGTGGCAAGTTTTCTGGCTGTGCTAAGAACTCCTCCAATGATCAGGAATTGTGCTGATACACCCTCCCTGCAGAGCCATTCACTGGAAAGACCAGTGTGCTGCTGTGTCTCCTCCACTAGCTCTCTGAGCTCCTTATGCAGCTGAGAACAGAGGGTATGTGATCACTTAAAAAAAAAGGGTCATGCCGCGTATACACGACCGTTTTTAATGACGAGAAAAATGCAATTTTTTAAAATGGTCATTAAAAATGATTGTGTGTGGGCTTCCGAGCATTTTTCACGACGTGAAAAATGGGCAAGAAAAAAATTGGAACATGCTCTAATTTTTCTCATCGTTTTTCACATCGTCGTTTTTCTCGTCATGAAAAACGGGCGTGTGTAGGCTTTAACGACGTGAAAAAAAATGTGCATGCTCAGAATCAAGTATGAGACGGGAGCACTCGTTCTGGTAAAACTAGCGTTCGTAATGGAGATAGCACATTCGTCACGCTGTAAACGGACTGAAAAGCACAAGGCTGAAAAGCGCGAATCGTCTCTCAACAAACTTTACTAACATGAAGGGTGGCGCCATCCGAATGGAACTTCCCCTTTATAGTGCCGTCGTACGTGTTGTACGTCACCGCGCTTTACTCAAACATTTTTTTCCATGATAGTGTGTAGGCAAGGCAGGCTTGAGAGGAAACACGAAAAATCACGCCGAGAAAAAATGCAGTTTTTTTCAATGACATTAAAAACGGTTGTGTGTACGCGGCATAAGTGTTAGTCCTCTTTCACATTGGGGCTGCGACCGCGTTCGTGGTAAAGCAATGCACGCTTTAGCGAAGCGTTACCGCTGTTTAAGCAACGCTTTTGCACCGCTTTTTGGCCATTAGTGGGGCGCTTTTAACCCCAAAGAAGGGATTAAAAACTCCCGTGTTGCGGCACTTCCGAAGCACTTTTCAGGTGCTGCCTATTCATTGCAATGGGTAGGGGCGTTTTAGGAGCGCTGTATACAGCACTCCCAACCCGCCCCAACGTTGCTGCTTCCAAGCGCACCGCCCGCGTGTGAAAGCACCCATTGCAGAGAACAGGAGGCAGCTTTCACTCGCTTTACAGGCGCTATTTCTAGCGCTAAAACGCCTGAAAACTGTCTCAGTGTGAAAGGGGACTTATGAGGAATAGTTACTACTCATTGTTGGTGTGATTGGGAGAATTGGAGATGCACTAAAATTTCAGCGTCAGAAACATATCAGCCAAAAATTGTGTTTTCGGCATTTGGTCCATAGAGAAAAAGAGGCCGATAATGGAGCCAAAAACGCACGTGATTTTGCCACAATTTTACTAGGCTTATGGTGTGACTCAAAAATCGCATCAAAAACTTAACATGGGTGCGTTATTAATGTGTTCTTGCTGCGTTTTCAATGTGTTTCAACGGGGAGAGGGGTTTTTGGTGCGTTCTCTGACCAAAAATGCAGCAAGCAACGGAAGAACAAGGGACCAGTGTGAACACATACATAGAATTTAAAAGGATGCATTTTTATTGAGCCTTTCTTGTGCTAAAGATGCCAATAATGGGCGACAATAAATTCATATTTAATTAAAGAGGGGTTCCACCCGCAATTTTTTTTTTTTTTTTAAAGTCAGCAGCTACAAACACTGTAGCTGCTGACTTTTAATAAGGACACTTACCTGTCCTACTCGCCCGCGATATCAGCCCCCCCGAGGCCGATCCTGGCAGCTCCCGGCGCCGCCATCCTCAGTAAGGGAAACAGGCAGTGAAGCCGTGCGGCTTCACTGCCCATTTCCTACTGCGCATGCGCAAGTCTCGCATTGTTTTCTGAATGGGCGGCTTGCTCTCTGGGATACACAGTTCCCAGAAGGCAGCGCGCCACATTCACCAGAAGACAACGCAAGGAGGATGTGGAAGAAGACCAGACCAGCGGATAAGGAAGAGGCAGATTGGGAACTTCCGCATAGCAACCGGTATTTCTGGCGAGTAAAAAAAAATGTTTTTTTCTATTTTTTTTTCTATTTTTTTGCAGGTTTTTTGGTAATTTTTTTTTTTTTTAGGGTGGAACTCCACTTTAAATTCATCATATTAATTAAAAAGTCAAAATTTAATACAAATATATATATAAAAATGTATAAAATGTTTTCTGCCAAGCGCCTCCTGAATTTTTTGTTTTCGGCACCAAAATGTCCATTTGGTGCACCTCTAGGAGAAATATTGCGATATACTTAGTGTCAATGGAAGAAATATTGCCCCTACATTTATGTTCCATGTCCCTCACAGCTCCTGTACTGACTTGATGATGTCACTGCTAGAACTACATTATATTGTCATAAGTATTGGTACACCTACCTTTACACGCACATGAACTTTAATGGCATCCCAGTCTAAAGCCTCGTACACACGGTCGGACTTCAAACAAACTTTTCTGTGGATTTTTGTCCGAAGGGAGTTGGCCGGGCACACCCATAGCATACTCATGGCAGGACTTTTCTGCAAACTTTTCCAACATCACGTGGTTTTTCTGCTCTTTACCGCCACCCTTTGGTCAACTTCTGCTATTGTTGTTTGATTTTAACATTGGTTCTGGGCATGCTTATTTGTCCATCGGACAAAAGTCTGATGGATTTCTGTACACACGGTCGGACTTTGCTCGCGAAAAGTTTGTCCGATGAAAACCAAAAAAGTTTGTCCGATGGAGCGTACACACGGTCGGATTTTTTGTCAAACTTGCTCATTTTGAAATTTGTTGGCAACAAGTCCGACCGTGTGTACGGGGCTTTAGTCTGTAGGGTTCATTATTGAGTTGGCCCACCCTTTGCAGCTATAACAGCTTCAACTCTTCTGGGAAGTCTGTCCACAAGGTTTAGGAGCGTGTCTATGGGAATGTTTGACCATTCTTCCAGAAGCACATTTGTGAGGTCAGGCACTGATGTAGATGAGAAGGCCTGGCTCGCAGTCTCCGCTCTAATTCATCCCAAAGGTTTTCTATAGGGTTGAGGTCACCTTGCTTTGTGCACTGGTCCAAATCATTTGGTGGAGGGGGATTATGGTGTAGGGTTGTTTTTTAGGGGTTGGGCTTGGCCAAGGGAACTCTTAAGGCATCAGCATACCAAGACATTTTGTACAATTTCATGCTCCCATTTTTGTGGGAACAGTTTGGGGATGGCCCCTTCCTGTTCCAACATGACTGTGCACCAGTGCACAAAGCAAGGTCCATAAATACATGGATGAGCAAGTTTGGGGTGGAGGAACTTGATTGGCCTGCACAGAGTCCTGACCTCAACCCTATAGAATACCTTTGGGATGAATTAGAGCGTAGACTGCGAGCCAGACCTTCTTGTCCAACATCAGTGCCTGGCCTCACAAATGTGCTTCTGAAAGAATGTTCAAACATTTCCATAGACACACTGCTAAACATTGTGGACAGCCTTCCCAGCAGTGTTAATTTCATCAACAAAATGTTTTCGTCAAAATTTTTGTCAGCTGCATTTTTACAGTGACGAAAAATAAAACAAAAGTACACCACATTTTCGTCCACTGATGAAAACTATGCTGAAAATCAATTCCGTTTAAAAATGAAAACAAGGTGAAAATGTGAGGCAGGGACATTAATGGGACACCGCGGTAATACCACCTGCAAACCGCGGCTGTAGCTGCGGTTTGCAGGTGGTATTAACCCTTTTTCGGCCGCTAGCGGGGGGGGTTAAAACCTCAGCAATTCCGATTGTATAGCGCCGCTAAAAATAGCGGCGCTATACCGCCACCGCACCCACCGCCCCAGTGTGAAACCAGCCTTAGGGTTGCCACCTCATCCCTTTAAAACCGAACACATATTAATTACACAGGTTCTGTGGCTGATTAAGTTGGTAATTAAACTCACTAGGTGCCTTATCTGCATTGAATTAGCCTCAAAACCTGTGTAATTCATATGTGTTTGGGTTTAAAGGGATGAGGTGGCAACCCTAGTGTGCATTACAGGCCTCTTCTGACCACCGGCATCCAGAGCACCGTGCAGCATTAAAGTAGGGTGACCAGACATCCCCGGTTTCAGGGGACAGTCCCCAGATTGAGGACACTGTCCCTGGACCAAGTCTGTCCCCGGTTTTGTCCCCGGATTGGATTTGAACAGAAGCTGGGGCAATTTCAAAGACAGACAGTGCAGAATAAAAAAAAAAAAAAAAAAATTGTAATTACACAGACCCGCTCCGCCGCTCCTACTAGCTTAGGGGGTGTATTTTTTCCATTATCTGTGCCCCTTTCTGATGATCATGTGCTGGTCGGAGCGGGGGAAATATTTCTTCAGTTTCGGGCGCATGCCCATTTAGCTCCGCTCGCATGTTCTTCTGCCTTGGCTCAAATCCCGGCCAGCTGCCTGCCTGCTTGTCTCCTTGCCTTCCCTGGTGGAGTGATCTTCCTCCGCACCCCACCCAGTAGTAGCCAGGGCCCGGAGAGTAAGACTTGACAGGTTGTGAGGCGGGCGGCAACGGGCAGAGAGTCACTGATTGCCGCCATTACTAGTATAAAAAAAAAAAATATGTCCCCGGATTTAATTTTAAAAATCTGGTCACCTTACATTAAAGGCCTCCTCAGACCACCATCCAGAGCACTGTGTAGCATTACAACCACCATCCCACTGCACTGTGCAGCAAATAAAGGGCCTCCTCAGACCACTGTCCAGAGCACTGTGCAGCATTACTGGCCTTCTCAGACCACCATCCAGAGCACTGTGCATTACAGGCCTCCTCAGACCATCCAGAGTGGCTAAATATGCATCTGTGAGTTTGTTCAAACTTTAAATACCATAAATAATAACATATTGGAATAGAGTCGTACGATCTGTCGTACGATATTTGGATCGTGTGTATGGGCCATGAAGACTGGGATGTCATTAAAGTACATGTGCGTGTAAAGGCAGGTGTCCCAATAGGGATGAGCTCCGGCGTGTTCGCATTGAACAGGTGCAGAGCCCGCCAGGAAGTCGGCACCGTGCTGCGCTAATTACAGGCTGCAGAGACAGGGAAATGTCCCCCTGGCTGTGATTAGCGTAGCGCGGTGCCGACTTCCTGGCGGGCTCTGCATGTGTTCAATGCGAACACGCCGGAGGTCCTCCCTATGTCCCAATACTTTTGACAATATAGTGTATTTAGCTCATTTAAACAAAGTCTAATTGGGCTTTCTTGTTTTAGCAAAAGAAGAAATGTGAAAGTAAGGCCCCTTTCACACTGAGGCGTTTTTACCGCGTTTTTGCGGTAAAAATAGCGCCGTAAAAATGCCTGAAATAATCCTGCCCCATCATTCTCAGTGTGAAAGCCCTGAGGGCTTTCACACTGAGGCGTTGTGCTGGCTGTGCGTTGGAAAAAATCCTGCAAACAGCTCCATTGAAATAAATGAGTAACGCAGTTAAAACGCGGTAAAACTAGGGCCGAAACAACTAATCGATTCATTGACAACTAATCGATTATGAAATTAATCGATTACTATTTTCATAATCAATCGACCAGTAACATAATGGGGTTAAAAAGAGCAAATCGCTACTGTAAATTCTACTTTCACTGTCCTACAGTAAAACATTAACCCCTTACAGTAGCGATTATTTGCTCTTTTTGTACTTATTTTTTTTTTTAACCCCATTATGTTACTAAACATCTCAGGCCCGGGTCACACCTCTGTGTTTTTTGGTGCTCTTTGCAGAAACACACTACAGGTCATTTACATGGTTTCCTATGGGACACGTTCACATCCATGATTTTTTTCAGCTGCTGCGTATTTGGAAAGGGCAAGGACTTTTTTTTAATGCAAAACGGTGCTATTTAGTTTTTTTGGTTCAATATACTTCAATGGAGAACCTGCAGAAAAGCATGTAATGCGTTTTTGCGGCAATTTATGTTTTTTGACCTGCCCAACAACAAATTGGTCCAAAAAAAAAAAAAAAATGCAAATCGCCACAAAATCACATTTTTTTTGTTAAGGTTATTAACCGATTAATCGAAACAATAATCGGCCAACTAATCGATTATGAAAATAATCGTTAGTTGCAGCCCTAGGTAAAACACATAGGCGTTACCGCGTTTGCGTTGCGTTTGCGGTAAAAATAGCGCTAACGCCTATGTGTTTTACCGCGTTTGCGGTAAAAATAGCGCTAAAAACGCGGTAAAACACATAGGCGTTAGTGCTATTTTTTCTGCGAACGCATAATTGTTTCACGTTTTTTTAACGCCTCAGTGTGAAAGGGGCCTAAATGCATGTGGCTTAAAGCAGAGTTCCGCCGAAAAAATTATAATTAAAAGTCAGCAGCTACAAATACTGCAGCTGCTGACTTTTCATATATGGACACTTACCTGTCCTGGGCACCCGCAATGTTGGCACCCGAAGCCGATCTGTCCCTCGGCTCTCGGGTGGAGCCGCCGCCATCTTCGGTAAGGGAATCAGAAAGCGAAGCCTTGCGGCTTCACTTCCTGGTTCCCTACTGCGCATGCGCAAGTCGCGCTGCGCGATCCCACTGGTCCCTGCTGTCTTCTGGGACCTGTGTGTCTCCCAGAAGACAGTGCGGGGGGGGGGAGGCGTCGGACATAGGGTTGCCACCTCATCCCTTTAAACCCGAACACATACGAATTACACAGGTTCTGAGGCTAAGTTAATGCAGGTAAGGCACCAAGTGAGTTTAATTACCACCTTAATCAGCCACACACCCTGTGTAATTAATTCGGTTTTAAAGGGATGAGGTTGGCAACTCTAGTCGGACATGGCGTAGGTCGCCGCGGCGACCTATGCCCGGAAGTGGGAGCAAATACCTGGATTACATAGGTATCTGCTCCCTCCTCCCCCCTGAAAGGTGCCAAATGTGACACTGGAGGGGGGGAGGAAGTTCCATTTTTGGGTGTAACTCTGCTTTAATTAGAAGAATGAATAGGAATAAATCATATAAATACTCGGACACAAAGCAACAAGGCCAGATTCACCATATTATGTCAGAGGTTACCCAGAGATAACATGCAGATAAAAAACATGCATATGTTAAATCAAGTGCAAAGAGCACAAACACTACCTTTCAGAAATGAAAAGGATAACTTGGTAAAGGTTTGACTAACCTGTAATAAACAGAGCAGAGACACAGAACAAAACATGCTCACTGGGAAGCAATGTACACTCTCCTCTAAACACACTCTCCAACAATAGAGCTCCCCCTACAGGCAGACTAGTTAAAGCCCGGCTAGAATATCTAGTCCTTTACCTATTACAAAGGCATGAATACAGTGAACAAAAGCAATAATATTAATAATTATCATGTTACATAAAAAATACAAAAATTTCACAGTGGAAAAAAATTAAGTGAAAAAACACGCCAATAATACAAAAATAATAATAATACTGGCTACATGCTTGATAATTTTTTGTATTATTTGATGTGTTTTTTCACTTAATTTTTTATGCACAGCATTTGAACTTTATTGTAATAATCTAGGCCTGTCAGAGCTGTGGTATTTATAATTTTTTTTGCATTTTTTGACCTATGTCATGTACAGCAGCAGCAAGCCTAATCACTAATTAGCACCTTCAGCACAGGGGTTTTGTTTCAGAGCCACGCAGGACCCCTTCATCAGGCAAGGAATCCTTGGTGTGCTGATAACATTTGTTCACTCTGTTTACTGTTTCCAGCCTGTGGTCATTACAGCACCCAGCGTTACTAAACAGTCATTTTCAGGAACGTGTGCATGGAGAATATTGCGTTTGGGCATTGACGAAAGCGTACACGAGTAAGGTACCCCTACGTGGATGGTGAAGTGGCCCCACCCACAAGTGAACTGCTCAAATCATTAAAAATGTGGATTCAACTCTTAAAGCGGTAGTAAACCATGGAAAAAACCTGCAAGACAATAGCATAATGTGCATCGCATACTAGCACATTATGAAATACTTTCCTTAGAACAAAGCCCTGCAGCAGCGCCCGGACAGCGCTGAGGGAGCTGACATGTTCCCTCTGCATTTCTGTGACTGGCCATAGCCGCGATGACCTCACTCCCATGCAGGTTTTAGGAGATATTCTTTTTACCTACTGATACGCCTTATTATAGGCTTACCTGTAGGTAAAAATGTCCAAGCGGGGGATACAACCGCTTTAACATCCAAATTCATAAAATGTGGAAGGTATCTAATTCTGAATCTAATGCTGTCCACATTTTGGGATGAACTCTAGTTCCCACCTGCTTAGTTCACTGGCTGCATTCTTCAAACACTCTCTGTTATGCCCTGTACACATGATCGGTTTTACCGATGAAAACAGTCCGATGGACTGTTTTCATTGGACAAACCGATTGTGTATGGGCCCCATCGGTCTTTTTTCCAATATAGAACATGTTTTAAATTTATCAGATGGAAAAAAAAGAACGATGGCAAATTCTGATCGTCTGTGTGGAACTCCATCGGAGAAAAAACCCACTCATGCTCAGAATCAAGTCGACGCATGCTCAGAAGCATTGAACTTAATTTTTCTCGGCTCGTCGGAGTGTTTTACGTCACGGCGTTTGGGACGGTCGGATTTTTGACTGATGGTGTGTAGGCAAGACTGATGGAAGTCAGCTTCATGGGAATTCCGATGGAAAAATCCATCGGATTTGAATCCATAGGAAATCCGATCGTGTGTACAGGGCTTAAGTTCTCACAGTAGTTGAAAATACGCAGAGATTACATCACTAATGAAAACAGAAAATTTGCATTTTTTCTGATGATCACAACTGTCTTCATCAGTGTCATATCTCATGACGGTGACTAGAAATCCATTTAAAAAAATAAAAAACTGTGCAACAAAAACGTTGTTAATATATTTTCAATCCTTGCTTTTAAATTAGGCCAGTGAATGTATTTTGAGGTTTCAATTTATTTTTTTCTCAGGTTACACTAAAAAGGAGGACAAACAAGCAAAAACTAGCTGAAGTCTTTTATCTGGGAGGAGGTAACGCATATACAAGTGTAGCGGGGTCTCTAAATTTAGGTGGGACACCCAGGTGTGTAAGTATGGGAATAGTGGACCACTTGTGTTCGTGGAGGATTGGATGGTGTAATAGTCTCCTTGGCCTCTGGGTGGCGGGGTACCTGGAGGCTCAAGGTAGATTTGCCATTACAGTGCTAGCCCTTTTGTCCCTTTCCGGAGATGGTACGGCGAGGGCGGGGTACCTGCCGTGGTGTCGATGGGAGGAGATAAAAGGGGGAGACGCCCTAACCACGAGGTCTTCTGGATGAAGTTCTTCATGCACCCAGGCACCTTAGGCCTGGGTGTGGGCGGTTCTGGATTCCGGCCCAGGCGCCTTAGGCCTGACCGGAATGGAGTCGGAGTCCATCCCAGGCACCTTCAGCCTGGGGTGAGGTACTAAACTAGGAGGCCTGGGGTCCAGTGACTTCGACTGGATCCCGCGAGGGTGGAGACGTCCGAGGGTCCCTGAGGTGGATGGGGCCCATGTCTGAGGTGAGGAGGCCGGGGAGGTTACCCGTCCGGAGAGTCTGGAGCAGCATCAACCCAGTGACGGATGGGCCTCTGGTAACTCCCTTGGAGGGACATCTTCCTCTGATAGGGGCCGCAGCGCAGCGAAGGTACTCCTATCTACGTTCTCTTGAGTCGCTGGTAGAGACTCTCAGATTCTAAGTCCTTTCTAGCTAAATGCTATAGTAACCGCTGGCGAGATCGCAGTGGTTTAGCTAATAACCAGGATAGTGCCTCGACCTGCTCATTCCCTGTATCAAAAATTTTATCAAGTCGCAACCAGTTGGCTACTGAAGCACTGTTTATTGTGAGATGTACAATAAAGCAAGAGTTGGACTGTGATCGGTGTGTGGAACTCTGGTTAATGGGAGCAGAGGGAAGTGTTGAAACAGCAGGACTGTATTCTAGACAAAAGCACATAGGCCCGAGGAAATATCTGGTCCTGGCCTTCACCTCACCCACAGTTATGGGGAGGACATGGGCCGTAGCGCATCTCACCCTGTCGTGTGACATACCCCTAGACAAAGGAGATGGGGTTAGGCCGCTACACGTGGGGGCTCGTGAGTCCGGGATGATATGTGTTTTACCTTTGGAAGAAAGAATGGCTGTGTCTGGACTTTGCTGCACGGAGGAGTTCCGAGCAGGTCGGCCATGTGATTGGCCAAAATGCATCCCTGCTCAAAGTCGTGGAAATGACCCTAGGACGGGAAAGGCCCATGCAGAGGAGCGAGAAGAGGGAGGAGTCCAGCCGTGTGAAGTACTACATGTGGGGGCTTTTATTGCACTGCGCCACGAGGCACCCCGTGACTGTACAGTTCGTGGGCGGAGCTTGAAGCGAGCCCGCGAAAACGTGCAAGTCATGGGAGGAGTCTGGCCATGTGGAGGAACTCACGTGGAGACTTTGGCGCGTGGTCAGTGCGTGATGGAGCAGCAGATAGTCGGGATGGCCTCAAGCTCCCCGTGGATTCCGGTTCCCAACCCCACGAAGATGACTACGTTCGCTGCTCCCCTTACAGACACGGGGATAAGACTCAGGCCCCGAGGGCAGTTGGCTTTGTACTCATGCAGAGACACGGAGGCCCTCGGCGTGATCTGTCCTGGATGCTCGGGACTGGTGGTCCACCTGAAGCCATTCGGGCATTGCGAGGCATGCAAAGAGTTCTTGTTCAAGGTGGAGCCATCCACAGTAAGGCCCCGGGCCCTTCGCCTCAACAGCCTCACAGGTACCGCTACTCTAGAAGGAGAGATCCAGGCCTTTGCGGAGGTTCCCGTATGCACTGACCAGGGTGATGTGACTGCCCAATCAGAGACTGAGAGAGAAAAATCAGCGGATGCTGCTTGGGTCACCACAGATACTCTGCTCCCACCTCCGAAGAGGAAAGTTGGCCTGGTGCAGGCCTCCTGTGGTCGTGGTCGATCTTCACCCCGTCGCTTGCCTGGCCTGGATGGATCCGGTTGGAAGAGTCCTGGACATCCCAGTTCTACAAAAGGTCAAGGTGAGCCAGGGGCTGGGACTGTGGTGGTGGTTGGAGGTGTCGGGGGTCCGCAGCCGGTGGAGCCCGCAAGGGAGGGTAGTACCACGTCTACCAGAGACTACCTTCCCGCCGAAATGTATGACACTTCCGACCTGGAGTCGCTGTCGGATTGTGGAGATGATGGGGAAATTGATGAACTGTTTCATCGGAAGGGCTGGGACAAACGCCCATTGCCTGTGTTACGTGTACCGCAGGATTCCCCTATGTCAATAGGAGACAGCACGCCTCGGGTACAAGCCCCGGGGTCTACGAGGAAGTCTAGTCCTCAAAGTGCCTTCCCACAATCTACAACATCGCCCGTCTTGGTGGCGGGGATGCAGCGAGCCTCACTACGAGCACCGAGAGAAAAGCCATCAGAGGTAGTGAAAGTACCTTGGCACCGAGGCCATCGTTCAACCCGGAGAAGGTGAGTGGGAAGCCATGCCTCCTTTGGCCAGATTGCAACGACTTTTCTCACAAAGAGTCGCCCGTGAGTATGGGTGGGAATATCCCTACTTGCCTCGGGACTTACTTTTTGAAGTTGAGGTCATACGCCAGAGATGGTATGACGAATTTGTTTGGGAAAAGCTCAAAGTACCCCATGCACGAAGATATTTGTCCTGTTTGCCATCCGTGTCGAAAAAGTTTTGGGACTGCAGAGCAGACTGGATGTGGGGCCGCCATATCCACGCAGACAAGGTGCGCATCTGTAGGAAGGATGGAGAGGATGCTGACTATTCAATTGAGGTTTTTGATAAGCATCTGAAGCCCTTGTACTTGCCTGACCCGAAGTTCTATTTGTGAGAAGAGACTCACTTAGTGTTTCCTTTCCTACAATCTTCCAGAGGTGTTCTTGCCGGAGCATCCGAACTGTGCCCTAGTTTTTTATTTGGGCTTTTGTTTTCTACTCTTCAGGAGGAATGAGAGGTTTTTTTGTTTGTTCTCTCTTCCTCACAGCTCGAAGACAGACTTTGGGGGTAGAGTTAGTGTAGGGACGCAGGAAGAATGAAGATTGCACCAAGTGTCATTACCGCGGCGCTGTCACCAGGTTGCAGTGTTGTGCAACGGCTGTTTGTTTTTTTTACACACGCATCACTTTACTCATTGGAGCGAGTGGGTTCATTGGTTGATGGACCCATTCATTCCAAAATAACACCGAATGTCAGGATGTGATTTAATTTTGTGTGTTGTGTTTTTTTTTTCTTTCTTCCCTTCTGCAGGAGATTCGTCTGTCAAGACTGCTGAGTATGGGGTGGTTCTTAGACAGTGAAGGGAGGGATTGTATATGTGTACATGATAGATGTTTTTAGGGCAAAGTTTTATTGTTTTATATTCCCTTTCCCCTTTGAGCAGGTCTTGGTATGGTTAAGGTTCAAAATTAGGGATAGCCTCTGGGGCTAAGCTTGTGTCATCACTCCATGGGAGACATGGGTTTGCACCAGACGCTGGGGACCAGCGTCAAATCACAGGGGGGAGTATGTAGCGGGGTCTCTAAATTTAGGTGGGACACCCAGGTGTGTAAGTATGGGAATAGTGGACCACTTGTGTTCATGGAGGATTGGATGGTGTAATAGTCTCCTTGGCCTCTGGGTGGCGGGGTACCTGGAGGCTCAAGGTAGATTTGCCATTACAGTGCTAGCCTTTTTGTCCCTTTCCGGAAATGGTACGGCGAGGGCGGGGAACCTGCCGTGGTGTCGATGGGAGGAGATAAAAGGGGGAGACACCCTAACTACGAGGTCTTCTGGAGGAAGTTC
The DNA here is from genome assembly GCA_029206835.1 of Rana muscosa. Classification (NCBI taxonomy): domain Eukaryota; kingdom Metazoa; phylum Chordata; class Amphibia; order Anura; family Ranidae; genus Rana; species Rana muscosa. The sequence continues at coordinate 142,935,959 of CM055121.1, read as the reverse complement.
TTCACGCGCCCAGGCACCTTAGGCCTGGGTGCGGGCGGTTCTGGATTCCGGCCCAGGCGCCCCAGGGCCTGACCGGAATGGAGTTGGAGTCCATCCCAGGCACCTTCAGCCTGGGGTGAGGTACTAAACTAGGAGGCCTGGGGTCCAGTGACTTCGACTGGATCCCGCGAGGGTGGAGATGTCCGAGGGTCCCTGAGGTGGATGGGGCCCATGTCTGAGGTGAGGAGGCCGGGGAGGTTACCCGTCTGGAGAGTCTGGAGCAGCATCAACCCAGTGACGGATGGGCCTCTGGTAAATCCCTTGGAGGGACATCTTCCCCTGATAGGGGCCGCAGCGCAGCGAAGGTACTCCTATCTACGTTCTCTTGAGTCGCTGGTAGAGACTCTCAGATTCTAAGTCCTTTCTAGCTAATTGCTATAGTAACCGCTGGCGAGATAGCAGTGGTTTAGCTAATAACCAGGATAGTGCCTCGACCTGCTCATTTCCCGTATCAAAAATGTTATCAAGTCGCAACCAGTTGGCTACTGAAGCACTGTTTATTGTGAGATGTACAATAAAGCCAGAGTTGGACTGTGATCGGTGTGTGGAACTCTGGTTAATGGGAGCAGAGGGAAGTGTTGACACAGCAGGACTGTATTCTAGACAAAAGCACATAGGCCCGAGGAAATATCTGGTGCTGGCCTTCACCTCACCCACAGTTATGGGGAGGACATGGGCCGTAGCGCATCTCACCCTGTCGTGTGACATACCCCTAGACCAGTGGTTCTCAACTCCAGTCCTCAGGGCCCACCAACAGGCCAGGTTTGCAAGATAACTGAAATGCATCACAGGTGATATAATTTGCTGCTCAGGGATTGCAGTATTCTAGTCTGCATCTCACCAAGGTAGTGTCACGCCGTGTCTGGGATTTGATCCCAGGGCCTGGTGTTCATAGACTGTTTTCCTATGTCCTGAACCACCAGTGAACTGGTTTTATGTTAGCATCGTAGTTATGTTCTTTTTCTCTAGTGGGGATGTTTGCTCCACCCTGGGACCAGCTGTCAGCAGTCTTCTCATTAGTGTCCCTATATATTCCCACTTCCCCTTCCTGTCCGTGCCTTAGGATAGGTTCCTGTTTATGGATGCTCTTGCTTTTTGGTTACCTACTTGGCTCGTCTTGACTACGATTCCTGGATTATCCCTTGAACCTGGTTAACCTTGCTGCCGACCCTCCCTGGCTTGTTCTGACTACGTTACCTGGATTGTCCTTTTTCCCTCCTGGGATCCTGTCTTCTGCCTACTAACCGTGAGTTGTTGCTGGGGGTTGTGGTTAGGCTATCTGCACCTTCCTTTGTGGTTCCTTATTTCCTGTCTGTGGGAGATCTCAGCCGTCCCTCCACCTGACACCGGGATAACAAGACTACCGGTCAGGAAAGCGGAGGGACGGTTGTAGTTTCCTGGCAGACCTGACAGGTAATACTTAAAATCTGGCCTGTTAGTGGGTCCCGAGGACAGGAGTTGAGAACCACTGCCCTAGACAAAGGAGATGGGGTGAGGCCGCTACACAAGCGTGAAGCAGAATGCACTGCTGTCAAAGAGCATGTCTGCTAAGTGACGTTAAGCTGTTATGAACGACCTTTCACGTTCTTGCTGTTGTTTATCTGTGTAGTAATGATACTACTGCTGAATAACCCTACAACTAAAAGTACAGATTTTTACTGGGTAAACTAAAGTAAACTACCTGAGAGCTTGTGAAATCTAGTACAAAAGCTTTTTCTGCACTGCTGGGGTTGGCCTTTAAAGCAACCCTAGGTCCAGGTTGAAGAAGTGCATTTACATCCAAATCAGGTAAACAGTGTAGGAATTACAACAGTTTGTATATGTGCCTCCCACTTTTTAAGGGACCAAAAGTAATGGGACAGATTAACAATTGTAGCGGGTATTTAAATTTGGGGGGGAGCATCTGGGTTATTTAACCCAGATGTACTAATTGTTAGGGACTCTGAGAATCCCTTTTGTGGTTCTTGGAGAACTCTGGTGGTGCAAGGTTCCCTGTGGCCTGCAGGTGGTGTTGTCGCCCTGGGTCGGAGTTGAACCTGCACCGCAAGACTGTACCTTTTTTTTGTCCTTTCCTGACGCCGGTACAGCGGGGCGGGGAACCCGTTGTGACGCAAAGGGAGAGGAGATAAAAGGGGCGGACGCCCTGACCTCAGGGTTCAAAGTTGGAAGACGCGGCCGCGCCCAGGCACCTTCAGCCTGTGTGCTGGCGTTCCGGAGTTCCGGGCCCAGGTGCCCTTGACCTGGCCGGAGCGAGGGATGGAGTCCATCCCAGGCACCTTAAGCCTGGGATGAGGTACTACTGCCAAGGCCTGGGACCCAGTAACTTCGACTGGGTTCCACGAGGGTGGAGGAGTCCGAGGGGCCCTAAGGTGTTGGGACCCGTATCTGAGGCGAGGAGGCCGGGGAGTGTAACCCTTCCGAATAGCCCGGTACAGCATTAATCCGGTGACGGCGGGGCCTCTGGTAACTCCCTTGGGAGGGATGTCTTCCCCCTGACAGGGGCTGCAACGTAGCGAAGGTAACTCCAGTTCCTGTTCACTAGAGTCGCTGGAAGAGACTCTGTACTAAGAAGTCCATTTAACAGCCACTGTGCTTGGCAACCGTTGGTGAAACCTCAACGGTTTAGTTTCTTTGAGGATTGTGCCTTGACCTACTCCCCACCAATATTGAACTGTTCTATGGGTCTCAAACTGTCTGCTCGCAAAGGACTATTTATTTGCCGTTATGGAATAAATACATGTTGGACCTTTTTCAGTGTGTGGTACTCCAATTACTGGGAGCAAAGGGGGGTTATCAGCAGAACAGACCTGGCTCTGAGCGTATACACAGCCCGAATGTAATCTGATACTGGCCTTCACCTCTACATGCTGTAATCTAGAGGACATGGGCCGTGGCGCACCTCGCTCTCCCCTTCAAGGTACCCCTAGACCGAAGCCAAAGTAACCGTTAAAGAAGAGAGTAAGGGTGAGGCCGCTACACAATCATAAATCAAACTTTCACTTTTTAATACTTGGTTGCAAATCCTTTGCAGTCAATTACAGCCTGAAGTCTGGAATGCATAGACATCACCAGACGCTGGGTTTCATCCCTGGTGATGCTCTGCCAGGCCTCTACTGCAACTGTCTTCAGTTCCTGCTTGTTATTGGGGCATTTTCCCTTCAGTTTTGTCTTCAGCAAGTGAAATGCATGCTCAATCGGATTCAGGTCAGGTGATTGACTTGGCCATTTCATAACATTCCACTTCTTTCCCTTAAACTCTTTGGTTGCTTTCGCAAGCAAGGAATAAAATGTTTAAACTCTTTATTGAGTTCCCAAAAGATTGAGGTACAAAATGATACTTAGTTCTGTATTCTCTAAAAGGGGCAGTACTAGGAGGTGGGTAGGGGTAGAACCAAGGAATGGTGCTCAGAGGTGGGTAGGGGTAGAACCAAGGAATGGTGCTCGTTGGTGGGTAGGGGAGGCGTCAAAGGTGTGACTCGGAAAGGGGGAGTTTCTGCACCTATTCGCTTAGAAAAAAGCTCTGCTCGCCATAATCTTTACAGTGACCAGTGGCGGCCAATCCATAGCGCCCCTAATCCCTGCATACGACCCCTAATCTACAAGCAGGGCGCCGGATGCATGGATTCCAATGTGCTTTTTTTGAGGCTCTAATTGGCTTCAAAAAAGGGTGGGCTCGGGGTGCAGAGCACTGTGCCCTGAGCCCACCCGGTGTGTGAGTTAATATTCACTATTGTCTTCCTGATTCTCCTCCAGGTCTCAGGACCCACTTCCTGTTCGACCGGGAAGAGATGCATTGGCCCCCGTAGTGAGGAACAGCAGCCAGGATCCTTCTCTGCCTGCCACCATTCCTGGATCTGCCTCACACCCATCATCAGGCTGCAGCTGCCCCGTGTGTCGGCTAGCGCTGCCTTCTGCATCTGTCCCTCCCGACTCTCAGTCTCCTCGCTGTCTGGCAGGATGAAGGTCAGGATCCTGGATTGATAAAGGTAAGGAGGCCTCTGCTTGCCTACCCAATCGTCTCCCACGGAGTGGGGGATGTCGTTGGTTTGCTGCCCCCCCTCAAATTTTGGACCGCCAGCCGCCACTAACAGTGACCCCATGCTTTTGCTTGTAGTAGGTCAATTAAAGTACAGAAAACACATTTTAGGACCCACAAAATCCCCCTATATCATGGCTAGGTTGATTTTTGGTCCCCAAAATGCATTGGCTATCACCAGTTGAACAATTCTGGACCCAAGCCATTCTTGCTCCTTCTAAATCTTTCCTCAGTGCCTTTCCACCACCTGTGTTTGGACTCATGCTTTCACTAGCAGTAACATTAGCATCACTTCCTATGGTATTACTCCAAACAATAAGGCCTGGATTTACAAAAGATCTTAGCCTATGATGGCAAAATCCAGGCAGTAGGATGTTAGTTTTTTCACTCTGTAAAAAATGTATGTTTATTTACAAATGTACAAGTATTTATTTTTTTCAACCAACCACATTATTTCCTTAGACATTTTGCATATGATGTTGAAATCTGTTCAACCATACATATTATGGGAATGGCTCCATTAAAATGGATCAGGGCATAGTAATTAAAATTTGGCCATGACAGCAATTCTATGCTACAGACTTAAAACAGTTAAAGGGGAGTTCCAGCCTTTTTTATGTTTATTAAAAGTCAGCAGCTACAAAAAGCTTCGCTCCTCTCACCCCCCCCCCCCATTCGCCTCCATTCTACTGTGGGCACCCGGCCGTGACAGCTTTCGGCTTCACGGCCGGGCAATCACTGCGCATGCGTGAGCGGCGCTGCGCTTCCTGAGTGGACAGGCGATCGCCTGGGACCTGTCACGTGTCCCAGGTGATTGCCTACAGGGAGGGGCCGCCTTAGGCGATATGATGAGTCGCCTAAGTGGTCCCTGGGCGGAAGGAGGAAGTGGGACAGGAAGTCCCACTCCTACTGAAGCCTCCACTCCCCCCACAATAAAATTACATGCCAAATGTGGCATGTAAGGGGGCGAGGAGTGGTTTAAGCGGAAGTTCCACTTTTGGGTGGAACTCCACTTTAAGGAATCCTATGTAGCAGGATTCCCATATACAATGTAGATAAAGATTACCATTTGACATTTAAAAGAAGGAACCCAGCTCCCTCCGGTGGTGTAAGTGTTACAATGCAATTAATGCATATGTATATAGTTTAATGCACCCTGGAACATACAGCAGCAAGGAGAAAAGACTCCCTTACTTTTAGTAGTAGACAGACTACACTACCCACGGTGCAGCTGTGTTACCAGGGTGCACTGCAAGACTGCAAAGCCTTCTGGACAGACTATTTAAAGGAGGGGAGGGGCCATCTTCTCTCTCTCTGGACTCTGCTCTGAACCAAGCAGGAAGCTGGCACTGAGGCCTGCTTCCGGAGTGTTAGGCCGAAAGCCTGGACCTAAAGTACGCCAGTGCACCGAGTGATTTCCAGTAGAGGATCTTCCACGGTGTCCTGTTGTTGCCTAGCAGAGACCAGAGTCGTCCATCACCTTGCGCTGTTAGTGATGGAGGCCGGAGACTGCAGCAGAAGCGTGGAGATCGTGTGACCGGGATAAGCCAGAGGAGAATATCCGTAAGCCGGGCTTGTTTGGTGAGAAGGGCACCTGCCCAGAATTGACTGTTACCTTAGAGGAAAGTGACTTAGTTAGTGCCAGCCACACTCCACCTATCGCACCACAGATTGCGGCCTAGTGTATTTTACGGGAGACTGTGTGATTAGAGATTGGCGCATTCGCCATTAGTGGGTGGCAGGCACAGGAGTACTCAGGAATATTGCGGATGACTACGATATCTTGTTAAAACCCTTTGGATTACAAATTAACTTGTGCACCAATGGTGGCTAGCGAAGACTCCATTTAAGGAAGGAACTTTGAGCGGGACTCAGATAGGCCTTGCCTGTCTGGTATAGTGACTGAACGCATGCAAGGTATTGCAAGATAGGGGGAGCTCGCGAGTGCTCTGTCAGCTGTGCAGATATATATATATACACATACATAGGCGTTGATTTTTTTTCTGTTATCATTTAACATCAGTGATACCAATCTTACTTTGATTTATTGACTCTGCAATGCGCATGCAGAGTCAACTGTGTGTATTAACGTGTTTCTTTACCTTTTCATTTAATACTTAGTAAAGATACCTTTGGTTAAGTAAATAATCTGTGTGAAGTATCTTTGTCACTCGGAAGGACTAGTGACCAGCAAAGGTAATAATATTTACAGGTTATTGTGTGATGCATGCTGGATTGTGTCTCCTAAAACTCAATAGGTCTCACAATCCTTATTCGTATCAGTCGTGCTAAGGGAGGGTTTGAGCCACTTCCAGGGGTTGATAGGCAGGACGTAGACCCAAAACAAAGAAACAGCAGCTCCTACGGGGGTAGTGCTACACCTATATAAAGTTTTATCCTTTATACATGTAGCGACCTCACCCCTCTCACCCCTTCTCATTCTCTGCTTGTTGGTCTTGTCTAGGGGGTTAGTACTGGGGGGAGAGATGTGATACACCACGGCCCATGTCCTCCAGAGAGACTGGAGGTGAAAGCCAGAACTATCGGGTTTTGTGTGTATGTCTCAGAGTCAAATCCTTTCCTCGAAATGACTCCCTTTGCTCCTAATAACCAGAGTTCCACACACTGAAAAGGTCCAGCTCGTATTTATTCTCTTCCAGCAATAAATAGTCATACAGCACAAACAGGTTGAGACCCATAGAACACTTCAGTATTTGTGGGGAAGTAGGTCAAGGCACAATTCTTTTTCTGTAGAGCTAACCACTGTGGTGTCACCAATGGTTATGATGTATAGTCACTGCCACCGACTAGTGATGAGCCGAACACCCCCGGGTTCGGTTCGCACCAGAACCCGCGAACGGACCGAAAGTCCGCACGAACGTTAGAACCCTATTAAATACAATGGATGCGAACGTTCGAAATCTAAAGTGCTAATTATAATGACTATTATGCATGTTATTGTCCTAAAAAGGGTTTGGGAACCCGGGTTCTGCACCAGGGGACATGTATCAATGCAAAAAGAAGTTTTAAAACGGACGTATTTCGGGAGCAGTCATTTTAATGATGCATAAAGTGGAAAAAAAAAAGTAAAATATTCCTTTAAATATCGAACCTGGGGGGTGTCTAAAGTATACCTGTGAAGTGCCACGTGTTTCCCTTGTTTAGCACTGTCCCTGCACAAAATTACATTTCTAAAGGAAAAAAAGCCATTTAAAACTGCTTGCGGCTTTAATGTAATGTCTGGTCCCGGTAATATGGATGAAAATTTTTAAGAAAAATGGCATAGCTACCCCATCACACCCCCCCCCTTCCCCGCCCCAGCCCATTACCAGCCCCTTTGGGTCTTGTATGGATATTAAGGGGAACCCCGCACACAAAATAAAAAAGGCCCTATATACTCTGAACAGCCGTATACAGGCGGTGCATACAAGACAGGGACTGTAGGTTTGTTCTTATGTAGAATCTCTTTGTAATTTTGAACAGGTACATTGTTTAAGTGTAGCTCCAGCCAAAAAATCTATTTTTAAGCTTTTTGGAAAACATAGGGAAGTGAACCCCTGTAACATTTGTTTTGCTGTCTGTGCAGTGTGCACCTGTTCAGAACAGTTCACCTCACTTTCCGTCCTAATGACAAATGTTTTTTGAAAATTTGGGGTTTTTATTGAAACAAGAATTGGTGATAAAGCATCAGTGGAGAGGAGACACTTTTTTTTCCCATATTAACTCTTAAGCCCTGTACACACGATCGGATTTCCTATGGTTTTTAAACCGATGGATTTTTCCATCGGAAAACCGATGAAGCTGACTTCCATCAGTCTTGCCTACACACCATCAGTCAAAAAACCGACCGTTCCAAACACGGTGACGTAAAACACTCCGATGAGCCGAGAAAAATCAAGTTCAATGCTTCTGAGCATGCGTCGACTTGATTCTGAGCATGCGTGGGTTTTTTATCCGATGGAGTTCCCCACAGACGATAGTAATCGGTTTTTTTATCCATCGGAAAAAATTTAAAACATGTTCTATTTTTTAAAACCGATGGAAAAAAGACTGATGGGTCCCATACATGATCGGTTTGTCTGATGAAAACTATCCATCGGATGGTTTTCATTGGTTAAACCGATCGTGTGTACAGGGCTTCATAGGAGAGAATTTGACTTCCTAGGGGTAGATTTCCTCTCACTTCCTGTTGTATCCTTCCGTTTGCAAGGAGGAGTCGTTTGTAAGTTGGATGTTTGAAAGTAGGGGCCTGCCGTATATACTCTGCTGAAATTTGCCCCTTACATGTTGGTGTTGCCACAACACTGTGAGCCCTCACAGTTACTCTTGGTGGGCGCATGAATTGGCCCTGCTGTGAATTATTAGATCAAGAATTGTAATTGCATGCCCCTGTTAAACAGGGGCAGAAAAATTGGGCCTTAGGCACTGGTGCCACAACACTGCAACCCCTCACAGATACTGTACTTGGAGCACAGCAATGAGCCCTGTTGCAAAGTATTGCATCAAAAATTGTAATTACACGCCCCTGTTAAACATGGGCTGAAAAATTGGGCCTTAGCCACTGGTGCTGGTGCCACGACACTGCAACCTCTCCCAGATACTCTAGTTGGAGTGCAGGAATGAGCCCTGCTGCAAAGCATTGCATCAAAAATTTTAATTACATGCCCCTGTTAAACAGGGGCTGAAAAATTGGGCCTTAGCCACTGGTGGCGGCACCCAGAAACAAAAATGTTCTTCCAAGCTGCTATCATGTTATATCAGCTTCAAGTGTTTGGTAGCTGGTGGTGATCCAAGACTGGTTCATCTTTATGAAGGTCAGTCGATCAACCGAGTCGGTGGACAGGCGCACCCTGTGATCGGTGACAAATCCTCCAGCAGCACTGAATGTGCGTTCTGAAAGAACGCTGGATGCAGGACAGGCCAGTAGCTCAATTGCATACTGTGCAAGCTCTGGCCAGTGATCCATCCTCAAGACCCAGTAAGCCAGAGGATTTTCGGTGGGGAAGGTGTCCAAGTCTGACCTTGCCCCTAGGTATTCCTGCACCATGTATATCAGACGCTGGCGATGGTTGCTGGAACTGATCAAACCTTGGGGCTGCGGACTAAAGAATTCTCTGAACGCATCGGTCAGATGGCCACCTTCCCCACCGCTCCTTCTTTGACTGACCGAAGCCTCAGCAACTCGTTGTCCAGGACCAGGAGTTTGCAACCTCCCAGTCTCTGGGAACGCGTTGCACAGACCTTTCTGCAAGGCCTCCCGGAGTTGTCTCATCCTCTGCTCCCTCTGCGACGGTAACATAAGGTCCGCAACCTTACCCTTGTACCGTGGATTAAGGAGAGTGGCCAGCCAGTAATGGTCTCTCTCCTTGATCCGAAGAATACGAGGATCCTTCCGCAGACTTTGCAGGATCAGGGAGGCCATGCAGCGTAGGTTAGCTGAGGCATTCGGTCCGGAGTCCTCTGGGTCACTAAGGACGACATGATCCGCAGCCACCTCCTCCCAGCCAAGTCCACGGGTTTCTTGGGACTGTAAATCATCCCTAAAAGACTGCTGCTGATGATGATGCTGAGTGCCAGGCTCCACCTCCATGCTGACACAATCCTCATCCTCCTCCTCCTCCTCTTCCTGTGCGATGGGTAAAGGGGGCCTTGAGAGGCAAGGAAGTCCTCCTCTTCCTGCCTCTGTTCTGCCTCAAGTGCCCTGTCCATTATTGCACGCAGCGCATGTTCCAACAGTGGACAAGAGGTACAGTGTCACTGATGCATGCACTGTCACTGCTCACCATCCTCGTGGCCTCCTCAAATGGTGCCAGGACAGTGCATGCATCCCTGATCATGCCCCACTGGCGTGGTGAAAAAAACCCGAGCTCCCCTGACCCTGTCCTGGTGCCGTAGTCGCACAGGTACTCATTGATGGCCCTCTGCTGCATGTGCAGCCGCTGCAGCATGGCCAACGTTGAGTTCCACCTGGTGGGCATGTCACATATAAGGCGGTTCTTGGGCAGGTTCAACTCCTTTTGCAGCTCAGCCAGGCGAGCACTGGCATTATAAGATCTGCAGAAATGCACACAGGCTTTCCTGGCCTGCCTCAGGACATCCTGTAAGCCCGGGTACCTGCCCAAGAACCGCTGCACCACCAGGTTAAGGACGTGAGCCACACAGGGCACATGGGTCAGTTGTCCCTGTCGGAGGGGGAAGAGGAGGTTGGTGCCATTGTCGCAAACCACCATTCCTGGCTTAAGCTGGCGTGGCGTCAACCACCTCTCGGCCTGCCCCTGCAGAGCAGACAGAACCTCTGCCCCAGTGTGGCTCCTGTCCCCCAAACACACCAGCGCAAGCACGGCATGGCATCTTTTTGCCTGCGTACTTGCGTAGCCCCTTGAACGTCTACGGAGCACCGCTGGTTCCGAGGACAAAGCACAGGAAGAGGCCATGGAGGAAGAAGAAGAGGGGGTGGAGGAGAGAGGTGTGTCACAACGAGTAGTAGCATTTTGGAGGCGTGGCAGCGGAACAACCTCCAACACTACTGCACCTTGTCCTGCATCCTTCCCAGCTGCCAAAAGAGTGACCCAATGGGCCGCGAAAGAAAGGTAACGTCCCTGTCCATGCCTGCTGGACCATGAGTCAGCGGTAATATGCACCTGACCGCCCTGTCCAGCGAGGCCAAGACATTGCCTTCCACATGCCGGTAGAAAGCCGGAATCGCCTTCCGTGAGAAAAAGTGGCGTTTGGGAACCTGCCACTGAGGAACCGCACATTGCACAAACTCACGGAAGGGGGCCGAGTCTACCAACTGAAAAGGCAGCAGTTGAAGCGCTAGCAATTTAGCCAAGCTAGCATTCAACTGCTGGGCATGTGGATGGCTGGGAGTGAACTTCTTTTGACGGTCCAGCAGCTGGGGCAGGGAAATTTGCCTGCTAGAATTGGAGTCGGTGTACTGCTAGCAAAGTGCCCGCAAGTACTTGGCTGTGACACACCTAATTCTACACCTTTATTCCTCTCAGTGCACGTTTTAGAGAGGACTGAAGGTATAGTGGGGTTGGAGATCCCAGCTGATGCGGTGCAAGGAGAGGTCCGCTTTGTTCTTTGTTGTGGGTCTTTAAGGTAGGCTTGCCAACGAGCTGCATGGCAGGTCAACATATGTCTGGTCAAGCATGTGGTGCCCAAGCGGGTGATGTTTTGGCCACGCGATATACGCTTGAGACATATGTTGCAAACAGCTGTGCGATCTGATGCACTCGACTCAAAAAAGGCCCACACCAAAGAACTTTTTGAATAACGGGCAGAGGCAGCGCCCTGCACAGGCGGAGCTCTGCGGTGTGATTCCGTCGGTGTGCTGCCCTTACGCTGGCCCCCCGAGGGCATCCTGCCTCGTTGGAGATGTGCCTCCTCCTCATCCTCCTCCTCTCTCCTATTAGGCACCCACGTGGAGTCAGTGACCTCATCATCCCCTCCCTCCTCATCACTGGAGCCAATCTGGCAGTATGCTGCAGCTGCTGGAACATGACTGCCAGATTGGTGTCCTTCTTGAGCATCCCCTATCTCTGCTCTCACGCTACTGCCTTCCTCTAGCTGGGTATCATCATCAGACCCTTCGAAACGCTGGGCATCCTCCTGGAGCATGTACCCAACACTGTGCTCAAACAGTTCGGGGGACTCCTCAGGAGGACATGGTTGGTCTAGGGAAGGAGTGACTGATGATGACATTGATACCAGGGAAGAGGACGCTTTGGCAGCTGCTTTGCCAGTACCCTGAGCCTGGGTGAGAGAGGATGAGGAGGGCTTGGTCATCCACTCTACCAAGTCTTCGGCATGATGCGGCTCAACACGTCCAGCTGCCGAAAAGGACAAGCGTGTCCTATGGCCACGTGCTGATGGCGATGCACCGCGTCCACGACCAGCACTGTTGTCTCTAGACACAGAGCCTGCTTGCCCTCTTTTATTGGCTCCTGACTGTCTGCCTCTCCTTGTTTGCCTTCCAGACATTCTAATGGCCTGCAGGGAGATGGGAAAACCAGCAATAAGGCCTAGCTTCAGGAGTATATTTTGCAGGAATCACACTACGCCTGCTGTAAGTGCTGCAAATGCCTGTTGGTGTAACACACCAGGAAAACGCAGCAATACGGGCTAACTTCAGGTGTATAATGTGCAGGAGGCACACTCCGCCCGCTGTAAGTGCTGCAAATGCCTGTTGGTGTAACACACCAGGAAAACACAGCAATACGGGCTAACTTCAGGTGTATAATGTGCAGGAGGCACACTCCGCCCGCTGTAAGTGCTGCAAATGCCTGTTAGTGTAACACACCAGGAAAACACAGCAATAAGGGCTAGCTTCAGGTGTATTCTGTGCAGGAGGCTTAGCAACAATGACACTGTCCCCTGCCTATCCTTCTCTCTCCCTGCACACAAGGTTTAGCAAAGAATATGACACTGACACTGTCCTCTGCCTATCCTTCTCTCTCCCTGCACACAAGAATAGCACAAAGAATATCAACACTGTCCCTGCCTATCCTTCTCTTTCCCTGTGCCGGAACACACTACACAAGGCCGCCGCGCTGGCGGCCTTTTATAGTGTGGGGCGTGTGCTAAACCCCCTGAGCTATAATTGGCCACAGGCAACCTGCCTGTGGCCAATTATGGCTCTCCTAGCTGCCGGCGCTGTGATTGGCCAAGCATGCGGGGTCACAGTGCATGCTTGGCCAATCACAGCGCCGGGATTGCACTGCGATGGCGCAGTGTATTGTGGGCCGTTCGCGTCACTCGATTTTGGCGCGAACGGCCCAAATCGTTCGATGTTCGCCGAGCGGTCGAACAGCCGATGTTCGAGTCGAATGTATGTTCGACTCGAACACCGAGCTCATCCCTACCACCGACTATATAGAATAAGGGCATGAATTACCTTCGCTATCACAGCCCCTGTCAGAGGGAAGACATCCGTCCAAGAGTTACCGGAGGCATCTCCGTCACCGGCAAATGCTGCGCCAGACTTTCCGGAGAAGTTCCGCTTACCAGCCTCCTAATCTCAGACACGAGTACCCAAGGCGTTAGGGCCCCCTCGGATTCCTCCACCCTCGCGGAACCCAGTCAAAGGTACTGAGTCCCAGGCCTCCGCATTAGTACCTCACCTCAGGCTAAAGGTGCCTGGGATGGACTCCATCTCCCGCTCCGGCCAGGTCAAGGGCGCCTGGGCCCGGAACTCCGGAACACCAGCATCCAGGCTGAAGGTGCCTGGGCGCGGCTGCGTCCTCTGACTCTGAACCCCAAGGTCAGGGTGTCCGCCCCTTTTATCTCCTCTCCCTTTGCGTCACAGCAGTTTCCCCGCCCCGCTGTACCAGCGCCAGGAAAGGACAAAAAGGGATGCAGTCTTGCGGTGAGTGTTCAGCTCCAGCACAGGGCGACAGCGCCACCTGCAGGCCGCAGGGAACCTCACACCACCAGAGTCCTCCAAGAACCATAAAAGGGTCTCAGATTCCCTAACAATCAGTGCATTTGGGTTACACTACCACCCAGATGCCTCCCCTAAATTCAAATACCCGCTACATACAAAAGGGAGGGACATTTTCATGTGACTATACAGCATTCCTTGAATGTATCTTAAAGTGGAACTTTAGTCAGAAAATTAAGTCCTGATAGATGACTTCAGGCTGGCCCCTTTTGCAGGTATAGCTATGTAAAACATTAAAAATAAGCGCCTATACTGTTTAAAATCCAGAAATAAACTGTCCCACCCTGCTCTGCACATGCTCAGTTGCTCTCTTTTTTTAGGCACTGATGAATATGTAGAGGCCGTTCTGCTGACAGCCTAATGCCCCATACACACGATCGTTTTTCATGCCGTTAAAAATGCCATTTTTAAAAATGGGCATTAAAACCGATCGTGTGTATGCTCCAGAGCATTTTTAACGACGTGAAAAACGGGCATGAAAAATTTCGAACATGCTCTATTTTTTCACGTCGTTTTTCATGTCAAAACGATAGTGTGTATGCTTTCACGAGGAGAAAAAAAACGTGCATGCTCAGAATCAAGTATGAGACGGGAGCGCTCGTTCTGGTAAAACTAGCGTTCGTAATGGAGATAGCACATTCATCACGCTGTAACGGACTGAAAAGCGCGAATCGTCGCTCAACAAACTTTACTAACTTGAAGGGTGGCGCCATCCGAATGGAACTTCCCCTTTATAGTGCCGTCGTACGTGTTGTACGTCACTGTGTTTTGCTTGAGCGTTTTTTTAATGATCGTGTGTACGCAAGACAGGCTTGAGAGGAAACTTGAAAAAAAACGACGAGAAAAACGTTGGTTTAAAAAATGGCATGAAAAACGATTGTGTGTACGCCGCATTAAAGCAGAATGGAACCCTCCTATCCTTTACAACCAAGGAAGATGCTTTTGATTGATCTGCAACTGCCATGGTGCTGCTCATGTGATCAGTTATGACAACCAGACAGTTGATGGTTTGACAGTTTGGTTAAGGACACAAGCAAATGTGACAGTTAGGCCTCGTTCACACCATCGTGCAGAGACGTCAATTTTTCTGCACGTGTTCTGCAAGGGCACAAAAAAAACAATTGTTCTCTATGTGCCCTGTTCACACCACAACACTGATATCACGTGTGGATTTTTTCTGCACAGGAAAAAAACTGACATGACATCAACTTTGATGTGGATAGGGCACATAACTGACGTGCATTAAAACGGATGGAAACTGATGGAAAACTGATGTCGGTTTTCCCATCAGTTTTCATGCACGTATGGTGTGAACGAGCCCTTTCCAGGAATGTAACTTTTTTGAAACTGTTAAATTGATGGGTTTAGTTCCGCATCCTGATTTACCACTGGGGCTCTGGGCTTCGACAAAATGGCAGCCTCCGGCAAGAAGAAACAGGAGCAATGCTGGAGAAAATTTACAGTGCACACTACTTTTGGTAGCATAAATATTAATGTGGAATGTATGTTCCTTGCTAAAGAACATTATCTTTTATCAAGTTGTTATGAGTAAAGTTCTGCTTTAAAGTCATTTTGTCACCGAATGCAGCAGTCCAGGCTACACTTGCAGTATGTCTATCCATGGAAGGTGCCACATAGAGACAACGTCTAGCAGAGGAATCTAACAACCGCTGAAGGGACACGACAAACAGAAAATTATGTTTTTGACACAAAGCTTAAAGGAATTAAAACAGAAATTAAAGGATCAAGCTTTTCCGTGAAAAATGTACATGTCTAAAGGGCCTGTAAATGCATTTGATGTCGCTTGTTCTGCCCTGTTTTTGACCCCTGAATTGATCTAGAGGACAGATTATTGGAGTAAACTAAAAATATATTCCTGCTTCCTAAATTACATTCAGGCTCACACTAATGGTACCCCTAACCTACCTAAAAGGGTGATAGATAGTGTGGTGTGTGAACTTTACAATGCTCATTGCAGCAACAGCCATGGAGTGTGTGTTGGCCATGACCAGATGGTCCTCTACAGCTTGGGAAGGTGGTAGTAGCAGACACCAGATCCAAGGCACTTGACAAGAGACCTGGGGCATGTGAAAGGTCACTGTACTGTCTTCTGCTGCCACTTCAATTTTTATGCAGCCACATGGTCTTTAGTTATAGCATTGTTGTCCTACTAATGCCTGCTGAGAGTCAGCTCCATTTTGTCTGATAATCCCTGTTTTAGTATTCATTTGTAATGATTATAGTGGAGGTAGACAGCATAAGGGACATATATTGATAGCTATTACTGCAAACTGAAAATTGAGAACAAAACACCACAACTGGCTACAAAGAGGCAGCACTTCTTATGCCGCGTACGGAATTTCCGACAACAAAACCGTGTTTTATTTTTTTCCGTCGGATGTTGGCTCAAACTTGTCTTGCGCACACACGGTCGCACAAATGTTGCTCGGAAATTCCAAGAACGCAGAGACGTACAACACTACGACGAGTCGAGAAAAATGAAGTACAATGATTCCAAGCATGCGTCAAATTGATTCCGAGCATGCGCAGCACTTTTGTGCGTCGGAAATGGCTACACACGGTCGGAATTTCCAAAAAGAACTTTTGCCATCTGAAAAATAGAGAACCTGCTCTCAATCATTTGTTGTCAGAAATTCTGACAGCAAATGTCCGATGGAGCCTACACATGGTCGGTATTTCCGACGAAAAGCTCACATCGAACATTTGTTGTCGGAAATTCGGACCGTGTGTACGCGGCATTAGCAGCAAAACACTATATAGTTCTCTTCTATATCACATAACCAGGCCACCTGAAAATGTGTGAAGATCACCTATGTGTTTTTGCCAAAGTTAGAATTAGGCCTGTTTGGCTTATGACATTCCTATAACCAGTAATGCCAAAACAATTGTTGTGTGCAATGAGGTGAAGAAATTATCAAATGCAGATCCAATTGTGCTTTTTGTTTTTCTACCATCTAAAATGGATTCTAGATAATTTCCTCTATATTGTATGTATGCCCCAATTTATTTTAGTGTTCCCTAATTACAGCTTTTTGGATTCTCTTTGGTATACGTAGGCCTCTTACAGCAAATGCGTGCGATATTGTTTATGGATTACCAACTTTGTGTAATCTGATTGAAGGTAATTCCTGGGCTCCTGAGAAAATAATGTGTAGCGGGTGTCAAATTTATTATTTTGTTTAGGAGTATCTGGGCTATAGATGGCCCAGATACATTGATTTTTAGGGATTTATGGACACTTTGGAGTGTGGGAGGTATGAATGGTGTAATGTTCCCTGCGGTCCCTAGGTGGCGATGTCACATGGGACCGGGGTTGAACTGCCATTCTAGAGCCGTGCCCTTTGTGTCCTCTCGCGGCAGTAGTACAGCGGGGCGGGGAACCTGCTGTGCCTGCTGGGAGAGGATATAAAGGGGGCGGACACCTCGCGCACGAGGTCCATTCCCCAGGCACCTTCAGCCTGGGGACTGCTGCGGTTCGCCAGTGCCCAGGCACACTTGGCCTGGGTGCGTGGAGTCAAGTTCCATCCCAGGCACCTTAAGCCTGGGGTGAGGTACTTTACAAGGAGGCCTGGGGCCCAGTACCTTCGACTGGGTGCCGCAAGGGCGAAGCATTCCTAAGGTGCCCCCGGTATTGGGTGCCTGAATCCAGGGCGTAAGGGACCGGAGAGGTGACCTTCCCGAAGATCCAGCACAGCATTGGCTGGTGACGGTGGAAGCCTCTGGTGACCGTCCGGATGGATGTCTTCCCCTGACAGGGGTCGTTTGTTCTAAAGGGGTACTTCATGTTCTCATGGTCTGTGGCAGGGACCCATCTTCATCAGGTCAGTGGCAGGCCTCATCCAAGGCCTGTGATAGAGGCCTCAACATTCACCCAGGTCAGTGGCAGGGACCAAATTCACAGTCGGTGGCAGCGACTGTGCGCCAAGCCTGTTTGCACTAAACGGAACAGGAGAAACTCTATTCATTGTGTTGTGCCTGGACCTACTCCTTCTCACACCCTGTCTGTTCTTTTAAAGTTCAACCAGCCTACCTATTGATCAAAGCAATAAAACAGAGTTGGACTTTTATTGGTGTGGAACTCGTGTTACTGGAAGCTAAGTGTCCCTGTCAGTGACAGTGACAATCATCCTCCATAGAAGAAGCTGAGGCTCCGGCCTAAAGCGCAGACCCAATGGTAAACGATTAGCTCCTATCTCTGCATCCTACATCAGAGAGCCGAGCTGGTGGTGTGCATCTACTCGTCTAGGGGTATCTCGGAGAAGGGGGAAAGATGCACACCACCAGCTCGGCTCTCTGATGTAGGATGCAGAGATATGAGCTAATCGTTTACCATCGGGTCTGCGCTTTAGGCCGGAGCCTCAGCTTCTCCTATGGAGGATGATTGTCACTGTCACTGACAGGGACACTTAGCTTCCAGTAACACGAGTTCCACACCAATAAAAGTCCAACTCTGTTTTATTGCTTTGATCAATAGGTAGGCTGGTTGAACTTTAAAAGAACAGACAGGGTGTGAGAAGGAGTAGGTCCAGGCACAACACAATGAATAGAGTTTCTCCTGTTCCGTTTAGTCATAAAGAGAGGGGAGAAGGTGGGGTTAGACCGCTACAAATGTATAGCACCAGTAAATGGCAATACTAAAAATGATGCACTGTTTTTTTGTTTTTTTTCATGGAGGGGGGTTGCCGCTGGTTTTTGTATATTTACCCGCATCTTTATGTGCATATACTTTTGTCACTAACTTGATGAAAGGGTCCAGCAAATCCACAAAATCCCTCCTTTAATTAACTTAGAACAAGGAGTGATAGTAACAATTCTGGATTATTGATGGTGCCATCCATTTGGTTGCCTCAGTACCCTACCAGTTAGCAATCAGATGCTGTGTAGCTATTATAAGTGAACTTAGACAGATATCGGAATTGGCACAGTTTTTCTCAACCTATATATGATCATGCAATAGCCTTTTTATATTTAAAGCCTGCCTGTCATTAAAAAACCTCCACTGTTATCCACTACCCTAATCTTTTTCTTGACACTAATCTTTTTCATGTTTTGTAGCTACAGGCATAATCCTGGCACTGTCCTTTTTTTAGGGCTGATGGTCTGCTCTCTTGTAAAAGCAATCCTAGCAGCTAACCAGCTGCTGGAATGCTCTTACAAGCAGGGACACCCCCCTCCTGCCGCCTTCCACAGCTTTACAAGGATCTCCCATCCCATCAGGAGTCTCAATCAACCAGCCGCAGCTTACGCAGGCTCCGATCGTCCCACAACTGGGAGGTATCACCACGAACGTCGGATCATGTGCAGTAATTCTAGCACCAGACCTTCTGTGTAAATCTAAAGCAGTAACCTGTAAAGGCTTTTAAGGTGTCACCTATGAATATCAAAATGTGTGTCATTTGTCACCGTTGCACAGGCATGAGCAATTTTAAAGCGTCACATGTTTGGTATCTATTTACTTGGCGGAACATCATCTTTTATATTTTCCCCAAAAAATGTGGTCATGTATTGTTTTTTTTTTTTTTTTTTTTTTTTTTGCAATAAAATAAAAAAAAAAGTATTTCTTTCCAAAAAAATTGCATTTGAAAAACCTGAAAATACCACATTACATAAAAAATTGCAAATCCCACCATTTTATGCTCTAGGGCCTCTGCTTTAGAAAAATATTTAATATTTCGGGGTTCTATCAAATTTTCTAGCAAAAAATACAGATTTTTACAAATCAATTTACAAACAAAAGTGTTATGCAGCGTACACACGATCGGATTATCCGTCGGAAAAAACTTGGATAGTTTTTCCAACGGAATTCCGCTCAAGGTTGACTTGCATACACACGGTCACACAAAAGTTCTCAAACTTTCGACCTCCAAGAACGCGGTGACGTACAACACTACGACGAGCCAAGAAAATGAAGTTCAATGCTTTCGAGCATGCGTCGAATTGTTTCCGAGCATGCGTAGGAATTTTGTGCGTCGGAATTGGTACACACGATCGGAAATTCCGATCGAAATTTTTCCGGCAGAAAAATAGAGAACCTGCTCTCAATCTTTTGCTGGCGGAAATTCCGACAGCAAAAGTCTGATGGAGCATACACACGGTTGGAATTTCTATTCAAAAGCTCACATCAGACTTTTGCTGTCGGAATTTACGATCGTTTGTACGCAGCATTAGAGAAAGGCCTGGAGCTAAAGTGGTTAAAGCCTTTCTGGATATGGGTCACACATGCACACTCCCCTGCCCTCCTGCAGTGAAGCTGGCAGTCACTAGGTCCAAGCACGTTCACATTGCAGGTGGTACTTTAAGACTAATGCGGCGTACACACGATCGTTTTTCATGCCGTTAAAAATGCAATTTTTTTAAATGGCCATTAAAACCGATCGTGTGTATGCTCCAGAGCATTTTTAACGACGTGAAAAACGGCCATTAAAAATTTCGAACATGCTCTATTTTTTCACGTCGTTTTTCATGTCGTTTTTTTTAACGACGTGAAAAACTATAGTGTGTATGCTTTTACGAGGGGAAAAAAACGCACATGCTCAGAATCAAGTATGAGACGGGAGCGCTCGTTCTGGTAAAACTAGCATTCATAATGGAGATACTGTAGCACATTCGTCATGCTGTAACGGACTGAAAAGCACGAGGCTGGAAAGCGCGAATCGCCGCTCAACAAAGTTTACTAACATGAAGGGTGGCGCCATTCAAATGGAACTTCCCCTTTATAGTGCCGTCGTACGTGTTGTACGTCACTGCGCTTTGCTCAAGCGTTTTTTTAATGATCGTGTGGATGCAAGACAGGCTTGAGAGGAAACATGAAAAAAAATGACGAGAAAAACGTCGGTTAAAAAAATGGCATGAAAAACGATCGTGTGTACGCCGCATTAGACTTTAAGACTTTATTCAGACAAGTGTAAAAAAACAGGATTTTGCTTCACATTAATAAAGTTTTTTGCAAAGCAAATGCCTGTTTTTTACATGAATAGTGAATGGTCTAGTACACACAGTGTGTTTGCTTCAGATGGGTTGCTTCATGCTACATGCCACTTGCTTCATAAAGCAGCCCAAAGCCCTCCTCCACACAGACATGCTCCAGTGAAGAACAAGGTAACAATATTTGTGCGTCACCTTTATACTGAGGAAGTGGCAAGTTTGAGCCATGAAATGCATATATGGTGAAATAAAGAAATGTAATGTTTATTAAACATGATTATCCCGATCTGTTTCTGGACACACCACACCATACATTCGTACAGGCTTTTTTTTCTTTCTCAAACAAGCTGAATACTCCCCCCCCCCCGATGCACCCTTCAAGGACCTAGGATCTTGGGTGGAGACAGGAAGGGGTTAATGCTGTGACTGGAGGAAAACAGATATCTGTGTTTCTGCTTAGCAGAAACACAAGATCTCCATTCTCTTCCCTCACAGAACGGCAAACTGCCTTGTTTACATAGGCAGACCGCCATTCTGCCCCTCCTGTGAACAATCAGCGGGTCTCAATCACAGCATGAGCGGGTCGCCGGTGAGCACCCCAGACCTTGTACACAAAATCACGTATAGGTACCGCCGAGCCGCCCTGCCGCAATATATATGCGGTGGGAGGCAGTGGCGTAACGTGGGGGGGCCATGGGGGGCAGTCGCCCCGGGCGCAAAATTTTGAGGGGCGCAGCGGCAGGTTACCTGCAGCTCTTCTCCTGCGCTGTGCAGTCTAGGAGACTGTGAGCTCTTCCGCTTCGCTATGAGGAAGAAGTTGCGATGCAGTTCTGGCTTAGGCTCCAACGGTGACACTGACACAGCAGTGAGTAAAAGCCACACACAGCACACCCCCCTCATCCCTGCAAGCCACACACAGCGCATCCCCTCAACCCTGCAAGCCACACACAGGATACACCCCCTCAACCCTGCAAGCCACACACAGCGCACCCCAACCCTGCATGCCACACACAGCGCACCCCCACCCCTGCACGCCACAAACAGCACACCCTCCAACCCTGCACGCCACACACAGCACACCCCCCTTAACCCTGCACGCCACACACAGCGCACCCCCCTCAACCCAGCACGCTGCACACAGCGCACCCCCAATCCTGCACGCCACACACAGCGCACCCCCCAACCCTGCACGCCACAAACTGCACACCCACCTTAACCCTGCACTCCATACACAGTGCACCTATGAACCATGCATTCCATACAAAGCGCATCCCTCAGCCTTGCACTCCATACACAGCACACCCCTCAACCCTCATTACTAATTATTAGTTCTATTTCTTCTTTTCTGTCTATTGGTGGTGGGTCCCGTCACTTCTGCAGTCTGTGGTGTGCAGGCAGTGAGATGATGTGCTTTAACCTTAAAGCGGAGGTTCCACCTCTTTTTTTTTTAAAGCCAGCAGCTACAAATACTGCAGCTGCTGACTTTTAAAATATGGACACTTACCTGTCCAGCGCGCCCGCGATGTCGGCAGCCGAGGTCAAGCAATCGCTCGTCCTTCGGCTGCACCCGCCGCCATCCTCAGTGAGGGAATCGGGAAGTGAAGCATTGCGGCTTCATTGCCCGGTTCCCTACTGCGCATGCGCGAGTAGCGCAGCGGGCCGTCACTGGTGTATTTTCCAGGAGACAGCGGGGGGGGGGGGCGGTTAGGGGCGTGTCTGCCGCATGAGTCTATTCCCGGAAGTAGGTGCAAATATCTGTCTTAGACAAGTATCTGCACCCCCCTCCCCCCTGAAAGGTGACAAATGTGACACCTTAGTGGGGGAGGGTTCCGAATAGCGGAAGTTCCATTTTGGGGTGGAACTCCGCTTTAAGCAACAAATCAGTGGGTTGTAATGATGTGCTGTATCCTCTAGCAACCAATCAGTGAGCCGTAATGATGTGCTGCAATGTCTAGCAACCAATTAGGGAGCATTAATAATATGCAGTAACCTCTAGAAACCAGTGAGTGATAAAAATGTGCAGTAACCTTCAGCAACCAATCAGTGAACAGTAATGATCTATTGTAATCTCTAGCAAGCAATCAGTGAGCAATAATAACTTGCAGTAACCTCTAGCAACCAATCAGTTTGTAGTAATGATGTGCAGTAACCTCTAGCAAACAATGGGTAAGCGGTAATTATGTGCAGTATTGTCTAGCAACCAATCAGCGAGCAAAAATAATGTGTGTAGTGGTCAGTATAGGAATTAGGTAGGTCAGTGTAGTGGTCAGTATAGGAATCAGGTAGGTCAGTGTAGTGGTCAGTATAGGAATCAGGTAGGTCATTGTAGTGGTCAGTATAGGAATCAGGTAGGTCAGTGTAGTGGTCAGTATAGGAATCAGGTAGGTCAGTGTAGTGGTCAGTATAGGAATCAGGTAGGTCAGTGTAGTGGTCAGTATAGGAATCAGGTAGGTCAGTGTAGTGGTCAGTAAAGCAATCAGATAGGTCAGTTTAGTGGTCAGTGTAGGAATCAGGTAGGTTAGTATAGTGGTCAGGTAGGTCGGTGTAGTAATCAGGTTGGTCAGTACTACTGTACTAGCAGAAGGGACTCAGAGAGTGCTAAAAATCCGCAGGTTAGGGGGCGCAAATCTCTTGCCCTGCCCCGGGCACTGATAACCCACGCAGCGCCACTGGTGGGAGGTCAGAAGCAGTTAAAGGGTAAATTGCATAATTATCTTAACCCAGTGACAATCATTCTCAGGCTGCTGGCCCCTAGAATGTGGTCCTGCGACCTGGAAAATCTTTGTGCAGTGTGCAGCTGAGAGCTGCATTGTTACGTAAGTGACAGCACATAATGAGATTGGCTAGACTTTGTCACAAGTTGGTGAGAAGGGCATGGATCTGATACAGTGTTTTGTCACACCTTTATCCTACTCCCTTGGCTATACTTTACGCAGACCCCGAGGACCATCATGACCACTATCACTTGATTTTCATTTTGCCTGCAATGTTTGACAGGAATTACAACATGCAAAACAATGGAAGCGTGCAACAAACAGGTTCTGAACACTCCTAAGGTGTTTAGCAAGAGTTTGCAATACACTATAGCAAAGGCTGTTTTTCTTGTTTGTAGGATTGTATAATCTTAGAATTTTAGATTATAGGCTCTCACAAATATCTCTGCAAAAATTGACTTTCCCTAATGTACAGGACACACGAGCGGAATTTCTGTCAGAAAAAAGTTGGATGGTTTTTCCGACGGAATTCCGCTCAAGCTCGGCTTGCATACACACGGTCACACAAAAGTTCTCTGAACTTTCGACTGCCAAGGACGCGGTGACGTACAACACTACGACGAGGCGAGAAAAAGTAGTTCAATGCTTCCGAGCATGCGTCGAATGGTTTCCGAGCATGCGTGTTTTTTTTCCCGTCGGAATTGCATACAGACGAATGGATTTTCCGATAGGAATTTGTTCCGTCTGAAAAATTGAGAACCTGCTCTCTATCTAAGTCCGTCGGAAATTCCGACAGAAAAAGTCTAATGGGGCATACACACGGTCGGAATATCCGACGAAAAGCTCCTATCGGATTTTTTCTGTCGGAAATTCCGACGCGGCATTAGACTGGAATGCCTTTGAAACCCCTACTGCTTTAGTTATATTTATTTTATTTTTTGGGAGGGGGGGCCCAAAAAAAAAAAAAAAAGATAAAAGAAGAAAACTAAAGCAGTAGGTGTCTCAGAGGCATTCGAGTCTTAGGGGAAGTCAATTTTTGCAGAGATATTTGTGCAAGCCTATAATCTAAAATCCTAAGATTATACAATCCTACAAATCTACAGTGCAGCTCATAGTGAAAACTCATGTATTTCATTGGGTTACTCAATTGTGAATATTTCTATATAATTTTGATGTGACTTTTATATAACTCACTCAGCAGCAACATCTCCCCCAGTAATATATTATCCACAAGAATGCTCTCGCTGCTGAGAACGGAGCTGTTCTCCAAGCTTTCCGATGCCTCATTCAAGGGTAAATAGCTGATTCGATTCTCTTAGATCCAGCAGCCAATAAGCTTTGAATACTAGCAGTCACGTGGGCCATACTCTGATTGGTGGGTG
Organism: Rana muscosa; assembly: GCA_029206835.1. NCBI lineage: Eukaryota > Metazoa > Chordata > Amphibia > Anura > Ranidae > Rana > Rana muscosa. The sequence goes on along the minus strand of CM055121.1, from coordinate 142,911,398 downwards.
GCTGGCAGCTACTAAGAATACCAGGAGTGGTGTGTGCCCCCCCCCCCCCCCCTTGTGCATGCCACACACTTTAACAACCATTGCTTTAGGTGGTATGATCTTACCTACAGCAACTGATCAGCAGTCACCCTTTATCCTTTTAACTACACTGGTGAAAAGTACATTTTAACTTTAATTAGTTGAATAGGATTATTTATCTCCCCACCACTATCTCTTTGTTTATATAATGCAGTATCTATCTATCAGTGGCGGCTGGTGCTCAAAATTTTTGGGGGGGGGCGCAAACAAACTGAAAAAAAAAAATCATCAATTGCCACCACTGTGCCCATTAAACACAGCCACTGTGCCCAAACGCCACCAGTTTGCCCCCTCAAATGCAGCCAGTTTGCCCCCTCAAATGCAGCCAGTTTCCCCCCAAATGCAGCCAGTTTCCCCCCAAATGCAGCCAGTTTCCCCCCAAATGCAGCCAGTTTCCCCCCAAATGCAGCCAGTTTCCCCCCAAATGCAGCCAGTTTCCCCCCAAATGCAGCCAGTTTCCCCCCAAATGCAGCCAGTTTCCCGCCAAATGCAGCCAGTTTGTCGCCAAATGCAGCCAGTTTGTCGCCAAATGCAGCCAGTTTGTCGCCAAATGCAGCCAGTTTGTCGCCAAATGCAGCCAGTTTGTCGCCAAATGCAGCCAGTTTGTCCCCAAATACAGCCAGTTTCCCCCCCAGCCCTGCACTTACCTTCCTCGGGACAGCGCCGTCCTTCTTCCATCCTCGATGTCTTCTGCCGCCCTCGGTGTCGCTTCAGCTAATCAGGTTACCGGTAACCAGACCCGGTGAACCTGATTGGCTGAGACACCTGCCAGTGTTAACCAAGGAACGCACCCCCGGTTAACTATTTGGAAGCCGATTACAGCCCTCAGGCAGAGCCGCTGGCTCTGATAGGCACTTCCAAACACCAACCAGCCGCTCTTATTCAGATGGCCGGCGCTCAACGGGAATAGTGGGCGGCAGCGGCGGCGACAATACATAGGTTCATGCAATGCATGAACCTATGTATTGTTGTTGTGAGTGATGGGCGCAGGAGCGAGAGGGGGCGTCGCTCCTGCGCCCACTATGGACGCACTGCCACTGCTATCTATCTATCGTTACATAGTTAGTCTGGTTGAAATAAGACACAAGTCCATCTAGTTCAACCAATAAAAAGGGGAACACAAAAACTAAAAAAATATATTTTCAATCCTATATACACTATCTCTTACCCACAGCTCATCCAAAGGTGGCAAAAAATCCCAATAAAGCATTATCCTATTTGCTCCAGCAGGGGAAAAAATCCTTCCTGGTCCTTCAAGAGACAATAAGATGTTCCCTGGATCAACTTTACCTATAAATGTTAGTATCCAGTTACATTTATCCTATCTATCTAATCTATCTAATCTATCTAATCTATCTAATCTATCTAATCTATCTAATCTATCTAATCTATCTAATCTATCTAATCTATCTAATCGCTTTCCTGCGTGATTTTTTTTTTTCCAGGCCCACACTTGGTATTCCCACATTTTTCGTAGCAGTATACAGTCAATGGTGAATGTGGATACCTGGGTATAAACTGAGTGCCGCGTTTGAAGTCAGGAAGGATCCCCCTCCCCAAAACATAATTGTCCAGAAATGTCTCTAGGGGTTGCTCTTGGCCTCCCTCTTGATCTACATAGCATTGACTCATAAAGCTAATCTCAGGGAACCTCACGATCAGTTTTCCCGTTGGAAAAACCTTTGATGGTTTTTCCGACGGAATTCCGCTCAAGCTTTTCTTGCATACACACGGTCGCACAAAAGTTCTCTGAACTTTCGAGCGTTATGAACATGGTGACGTACAACACTACGACGAGGCGAGAAAAAGAAGTTCAATGCTTCCGAGCATGCGTGTTTTTTTCCCTGTGGGAATTGCATACAGACGAACGGTTTTTCCGATAGGAATTTTTCCCGTTGGAAAAATGGAGAACCTGCTCTCAAACTTTTGCTGGCGGGAATTCCGACAGAAAAAGTCAGATGAAGCATACACTCGGTCAGAATTCCCGTTCAAAGGCTCACATCTGACTTTTTACGACTGGAAACCCGATCGTGTATACGCGGTATTAGTCCAAATGACTAGACCTAATCTGAGACTCCCCAAAAGCTAAAAAAAAAAAAAGTTTAAAATTATACCCTTCTGTGCTTGTCAACTGCATACACAAAAAAGTCCTAAGACTTCCAAAGTGGTGTGTGTAATGGAAGGGTGATAATGTATCATATATACTTTATAAATGTAAACTTTAGACTTTGTTACTATAGGAAACATTTCCTTGCTTCATAGATAAGAGCTATCAACTGCCATTTTACTGTTCATGAGGCTGCCTCATTTTACCAGCAACCCATGTTGCCCATGGGCATGGCAATTGTTGGATCTCATCCATGAAGTAAGAGTGGAAGATAATTGTTCTTAAATAATGTTCCCTCCCCCCCTCCTCATACCTATCGTATATAACCTGTACAAAAAAGATCTGTGTACTTACCTTTTTTTAACCACTTCTCCACCGGGCCTATTCTGGCACTTCTCTCCTTCATGTAAAAATCATAATTTTTTTGTAGAAAATTAATCAGAACCCCCAAACATTATATATTTTTTTTAACAGACACTCTAGGGAATAAAAAGGTGGTCATTGCAACTTTTTATCTTGCACAGTATTTGCGCAATAGTTTTTCAAACGCCTTTATTTGGGAAAAAAACGTTTTTCACAAATTAAAAAATAACAAAACAGTAAAGTTAGCCCAATTTTTTTGCATAATGTGAAAGATGCTGTTACACTGAGTAAATAGATACCTAACATATCGTGCTTTAAAATTGTGCAAACTTATGGAATGGCGCCAAACTTCGGTACTTAAAAATCTCCATAGGCGACCTTTTAATTTTTTTTACAGGTTACTATTTTCGAGTTACAGAGGAGGTCTAGTTCTAGAATTGTTGCTTGCACTCTACCGCACGCGGCGATACCTCATATGTGGGGTTTGAATGGCGTTTTCATATGTGGGGTTTGAATGGCGTTTACATATGTGGGCGGGACTTACATGCGTGTTTGCTTCTGAGCGTGAGTTACCGGGGACAGAGGCGTTTTCCTTTTTTTATTTTTCCATTTTTTTATTTTTATATTTTACTGATTTTTTTTTTTATTTTGACACTTTTATTCCTATTACAAGGAATGTAAACATCCCTTGTAATAGGAATCATTGTGACAGGTCCTCTTTATGGAGAGATGTGGGGTCGATAAGACCCCACATCTCTCCTCCAGGCTGTAAAGCATGATATTGGTGAAAAAAAATCACAATCTCATGCTGACAGCCACAATTGCGGCTCCGACGGTCATAGAGATGACTGGTGACCATCTGGTCACCGTTAATCTCTATCGTCGTGAGCCGGCGCCGACCGATTAGTTCTCCGGGCCCCCGATGGCACGGGAGAGCCCGGAGAAGCACCGGATGGCGGCGGGAGGGGGGGATGTCCCCTCCCACCGCCTATAAGAACGATCAAGCGGTGGAACTTCCACTATGATCATTCTTATGGTGCGCAGAATCGCCGGCTGTAAACAATGATATCTGAATAATGCCTGTAGCTGCACCTATCATTCAGATATCCCCCCTCAAAGTCAGCGACATCATATGACGTCCTTGGTGGACAAGTGGTTAATCTGGTCCGGTCACGTAATTTAGCAGCTCTGGCTTCCCCTTGTAAGGGAGGGCTTAATAAAAGCGGTGAATTTGCAGAGACCCGATATTACCTATAGACTCCCATGGCCCAGCCGCTGTCAGTGCTTTCTCCCCTCCCCTGCAGCAGCTCTCACTGACACAGGGGAGTCAGAGCTGTGGGATCATGTGACTGAACCGGATTGCCAACAGGTAAGTACACAGATCTTTTTTAAACAGGGTATGCAGGATAGGTAGGCGGAGGGGGGAAAAAGAGATTTTAGGAATAGTTAGAGTTAGCCTCTTCTTTCAAGGAAGCTTTTTGTGACAAATGTATAGTGCCTTGAAAAATTATTCATACCCCTTGAAATTTTCCACATTTTGTCATGTTACAACCAAAAATGTAAATGTATTTTATAGGGATTTTATGTGATAGACCAACACAAAGTGGCACATGTAGCGGGGTCTCCTTTATGGCCCCTGGACTACGTTACCCAAAACCCCGTTCGGCACCCAGGGTGCATTGGGCCGCCGCAGAGACTCATGGGTGGGGCTATATAAGAAGAGGGCGAGGCTAAGCTCGGCCTCTTTAGACACCGCGCTGCAAGCAATAGGACTCCCTGTGCAGATCCGCTGCTGTGTAAGGCCTGAAGCCTGGGCCTTGCATACCGACCAAAGAGCCTTCCACCCCACTGCAGAGCCTGGGTGGCACCTGTTCCTGCTCGAGTTTGCTGACATCAGCTGGACCGGAGACCCGGCCGTTGGAGACACTGTGTGCGGATACACAGTGGTGGAAGCCCGGACTGGGATCGCGTCCGGAGTGGTGAGCGAGCACTTGCTCAGTTCATTACCCTTTTACTTTGTTGGGCCTAGTGACTGCCTTGGCCCACCTTGTTTATTTACTACCATTGGATTACAAATATTGTTTCCTGAAAGTGCACCACCGTTCAAGTTGCATGGGAAGAATTGTTCTCATAAGGGACTGAGTTTTAATCTGAGTCCGGCCTGACCAGGGTGTGGGTTAAAACTTTGTTGCTGCGCCATAATGCGCATAAGGAAAGAAGATAGTTGCACGTGGCGGGTGATCACTCTGCACTATCACTGATGAATATGTTTATTGCTGCAGGGCTCTGCATGTATGCTATGTGATGTGTTTAACCTTGAACCTTTATACCAAAGTAAATCCAGTTATATTTTATTACCTTGGTATCAGTGTCATCTTTGCAGACAGTAGTTATCTATCAATACTGCCAGATTGTGTATAATCAGGTATAGACTGTTACGAGGTAACATTCCCTAGACTAACTGTGCCAGTTTGGGTTGAGTGGATTGCCGGGGGTTGGCGAGGCTGTACACAGGGCCCGAAACAAAACCCAGCGGCTCTCTTAACTGGGGGTAGCGCTACACGTGGGGGCTCTCGAGTCCAGGATCCTGATACAGCAAGCAACGCGCCAAAAGTACCGGCATGGACCCATTGGAAGTGGAACGGTGGTGCACGGTGGCTGGCACCGATTCAGCCACGGCAGTAGTTATTGAACTCCCGGGGATCTGGCAAAAAGTAGCGGTAAAGCAGTTAGTAATGTCGCTGTCCCCACACCAGAAAGCATGGGTGATAGATGTCAGGTCGAATTCTTCGCTGACCCACGCACTAATAGAATGGAAGAATGAAATCCCAGAGCATTTCAAAAGTCCAAGCATAAAAGCAATGGATGATCAGACCTATAGCTTAATACATGCGCTGCCAGTCAAGGGAGGATGGTTTCAGACACCAAAACCATCACCTCCACAGATATCTCCACCGCAATCCCCAAAAGCAGGAAAGCAGAAGGCTAAAGAGAGTCCCGGGTCACCACCGGCCACCCTCAGCGCAGAATTATGCGCAGACCTGGGGGAGATTGTAGCCCAGTGTAAGAAGGATCCAACAGACTACCCGATGTCAGGATACAGAAAACTCAGGATATTTTCTGGAAGGAAACCTGTACCTTCGGGAGAAGAGGGATTTGAGGAGTGGCTAAACGGTGCCACCCAGGCTTTAGAAAAATGGGAAGTCCCAGAACACCGAAAGAAACAGAGTCTGAAGGGGCCTGCCTTGGAGGCCATACGCAACCTCAAGCTGAGCAAGAAAGACTGTGATGCACAGGATTATCTGGACATTTTGCAGAATGTGTTCGGTGGAACAGAGAAAGTCACTGAGCTCACCTACCAGCTGGAACACTGCTACCAAAAGACAGGAGAGAAACTGTCAGAGTTCATGAGGCGTCTGGATAAAATCCTGCATAAAATTATACTGAAGAAGGGGATCGACCCAAGGAAGGTGGATGAGGCCCGGGTTCAACAGGTGTTGCGGGGAGCTCAGCCCCTGGACCCCATCGCATTGGCGTTACGCACTCAACAGGACGGGAAGAGCCTGGAGTACCCCGACTTAATCCGAGTGGTCAGAGAAGAAGAGGCTATGTTGGAAGACAAAAGAAAAAACCAACCAGTTGAACCAACCAATCCTTCGGCGGTGATGGTCAGGACAGCCATGACCCTCGAGAGAGACTCAGAGATGGATACCTTGAAGTCACAGATGTCCCAAGTATTGGGGATGCTGACCTCCCTGATGGCCAAGGACCAGAGAGGGAAAGTCCGAAGAAGGAGCTGTTTCCAAACACCTCAGCGCCTGCATCCCTGCAAGATTGGGGGGATGCGATTTGTTTCAACTGTGGGGGGCTGGTCATGTCGCCAAAGTGTGTTCCAGTTAAAAGAAAAAAAAGATGAATAACCGCAAGCCGGCGGAAAACTTCAGAGGGCCCCGGTGAAGGAGTCAACCGGGTGCCCCTCATCTCCAGTGAGCTCCAAACTGAATGAGAAGTGTAGAAATAGAGAGGACAACACCCCTCAGAAGAAACAGTGTTCCTCAGCGGGAATATACACCAAAGAAAGAGAATAGTGTCCCTCAGCGGGTAGCTACACCCATTAACCACTTAAGCCCCGGACCAATACGGACCATAATGACCAGAGGTGATTTCACAATTTGGCACTGCGCTGCTTTAACTGGAAATTGTGCGGACATGCAATGTTGTACCCAAACGAAATTTGCGTCCTTTTCTTCCCACAAATAGAGCTTTCTTTTAATGGTATTTGATTGCCTCTGCGATTTTTTTTTTTTGCGATATAAACGGAAAGACTGAAAATTTTGAAAAAAAAAAAGATATTTTCTAGTTTTTGTTATGGGAAAAAACGAATAAACTAAATTTTAGTCATACATTTAGGCCAAAATGTATTCAGCCACATGTCTTTAGTAAAAAAAATGTCAATAAGCGTATATTTATTGGTTTGCGCAAAAGTTATAGCGTCTACAAACTAGGGTAGATTTTCTGGAATTTACACAGCTTTTAATTTGACTGCCTATCTCATTTTTTGAGGTGCTAAAATGGCAGAGCAGTACAAACCCCCCCCCCCCAAATTACCCCATTTTGGAAAGTAGACACCCCAAGGAAATTGCTGAGAGGCATGTTGAGCCCATTGAATATTTTTTTTTTTGTCCCAAGTGATTGAATAATGACTAAAAAAAAGAAAAAAAAATTACAAAAAGTTGTCACTAAATGATATATTGCTCACACATGCCATGGTTATTTGTGGAATTGCACCCCAAAATAAATTTTGCTGCTTCTCCCGAGTACGGGGATACCACATGTGTGGGACTTTTTGGGAGCCTAGCCGCGTACGGGCCCCCGAAAACCAAGCACCGCCTTCAGGATTTCTAAGGGCGCAAATTTTTGATTTCACTCCTCACTACCTATCACAGTTTCGAAGGTCATAAAATGCCAAAATAGCACAAAACCCCCCCAAATGACCCCATTTTATAAAGTAGGCACCCCAAGGAAATTGCTGAGAGGCATGTTGAGCCCATTGAATATTTATTTTTTTGTCCCAAGTGATTTGAATAATGACAAAAAAAAAAATAATTACAAAAAGTTGTCACTAAATGATATATTGCTTACACATGCCATGGTTATATGTGGAATTGCACCCCAAAATACATTTTGCTGCTTCTCCTGAGTACGGGGATACCACATGTGTTGGACTTTTTAGGAGCCTAGCTGCGTACGGGACCCCGAAAACCAAGCACCGCCTTAAGGATTTCTAAGGGCACAAATTTTTGATTTCACTCCTCACTACCTATCACGGTTTCAAAGGCCAAAAAATGCCAAAATAGCACAAAACCCCCCCCAAATGACCCCATTTTGGAAAGTAGACACCCCAAGCTATTTGCTGAGAGGCATGGTGAGTATTTTACAGCTGATAGCTTCCCGTGGCCGTCTTCGCTCAGATACAGCCTCCCGAGACCGAATGCTATCGTGGATGGGTAAGTATGTATTATGGATGCTTCCCGCGTCCGCCCCCCACTCATATTGTATGAGCGTGAGGCGGCCGCGGGAAGCATCCATAATACATACTTACCCATCCATGATAGCACTCGGTCTCGGGAGGCTGTATCTGAGCGAAGGCGGCCGCGGGAAGCGTATGTATGTATGAGCGGGGGGCTGTATCTCAGCGGGAAGTGGCCGCGCAAAGCTATGTAAGCGGGAGGCGGCCACGGGAAGCTGGAAATGAGCGGGGGGACGGGTCGGGGGGGGGGTTTCGTGCGGGGGGGTGCTTTTTTGCCGCCCCCGCAAAGTGCCACCCTAGGCCTAGGCCTTGTCGGCCTAGGCCAAGACACAGCACTGGAAGAAGGTGCTCTGGTCAGATGAGGCCAAAATATAACTTTTTGGCCTAAAAGCAAAACGCTATGTGTGGCAGAAAACTAACACTGCACATCACATTGAACTCCTGCCGCATATAAAAGTGATCTTGACATTGGGATCCCTTTTATCGAAAAGCCGGCCGCCTGACAAAAAAAAAAAGATACCGGGGTTATGGCAGCTAGCTGCTGCCATTACAAGGGTGTTAAGGCTGGTTTCACACTAGTGTGATGCAGGTCCACTGTGGGTTCCCGCATCGCACCCGCCTCGCACGGCAGTTCACACTGCCATATGCAGACTGCTGGGGAGTGTCATACAACATTAACGACACCCCCATTTCAGCTCACATATCGCACTGCGAACTGACAGTTCGGACATGAATCGGATCGCATAGCAGTTTCTGGTGCGGACCAAAAAAAGGGTCCTGTGCGTCCTGTGCGTGCTTGGTCCGAATGCGGTGCGATATCAGCCATACTATCTCTATGGCTGAAATCACATTGCACGGACATCGCATGTAAATTGGACTGCAGTGCGGTGCGAATCACATGCAATATCGCACAGCGCACTAGTGTGAACCGGCCCTTAATGTCAAAGTAATGAGGTATATTTACAGTTAGGTGGTCGGCAAGTGGTTTGTGGCTTGGTTCATATGTAATCAGCAATCGAGTTTACCCCTTCTACAGTACATATATGTAGCTGGGTGTTGCTTTAAGAACCCAGAGACTACCATACCCAGGGTGCATTGCCCCGCACAAGGACTGCTGGGGTGGGCTATTTAACGGAGTACGGTCTCTTTGGACATCGCCCGCCCAGAAAGTGGAACTCTGTACTGAGTCTGTTGTTCCTGACAAGGCCTGAAGTTTAGGCCTTGTGCTTCCAAAGAGCCTTCCGTTTCCACTGAGGAGCCTGAGGGACGTCTCATCCTGCTGCCCATCTACTACTTCCAGGAGGACAGAAGACCCGGGTGTCGTGGAACCTGTGTACCGAGACACAGCTACGGAAGATACGGACGTGGACTGGTCCGGTTGGGTGAGAGAGCACCTGCTCAGAGATTAGTACAGGATCTCTAGGCCCAGTGTTTGTTGTTCGGGACTCGCCAGTTAGAGTTTGCATCTGCACGCCGTAGGGACAGTGCATTGAGTAGCATTAGTGACTTTACTTTATTCCTCAAGTTTACAAGTACCTATTCCTGTGGATTACAATTTGTCTCCAAAAGTGCACCACCATTTGCTAGCGAAGATCTATCTCCACGGAACCTACACATAGAACAGTCAGGCCTGACTTCTAAGTTTAGACATTGCTGGGCGCCATCTTGCCCACGAGGGAGGGGAGCTGCAAGCGGGGTCTGTTAGTTGTGTGTGTGTGTACAGAGTTGTATATCTGTTTATCTGCTGAATACCTTTTATTGCAGGGCTCTGCATATGCTAATGTATACAGTTCATCTGCGTAACCATTTTTTTCAGTAAAAGTACCAGGATTAAGCAGACAAGTTGTTGGTGTGATTACTTTGCTGTGGGGATGGTCAGTGCCAGTTATACCATATCACTGCGTGCATTTATTGCCGGATTGCGTGACCTAAAGTTACAGGTCTCACAATCCTATCATCCCCTACTAGCTGTGCCAAGGGAGGGTAGAGCCAATTGCTGGGGGTTGACAGCGGTGTGTTACAGGCCCGAAACATCATACCAGCGGCTCTCTTAGCTGGGGGTATCGCTACATATATAATTATCATTTTTTATTTTATTAAACATGAAGACTGATAACACTGTATCAAGCTGATCTGTTTTACAGGAGTGTCTATTGGAGACTATGCAATATACAGATTTTTAATTTGGTATTTATGTAGACCACTCTGCATTATGTAAGAAAATGCCCCTGATTATTGCAGGGACATAGGGGGAATGCGAGTTTGTCTTTCGTGAGACAATGGTATGGATGGCAATTTGTCACCCAGTGGCTTTCTCTGGTTATAGTTTGTCACAGCTATGAGATAAGATTAGCTCTTCACAGGCCTCTCTGATGGACTCCTGTTCAAACAATCTCTTCTCTAGCTCCTGTCTGCTGTCATTTAAACTCTAACTTTCTATAAAGAGATAGAGGCTGATACATGATTGCCAAGTCTCTCTTATATGTGATCAAACTACTTAAGGGATCAGCTACAGCGAGATTTTTAATTGCGTAGTAGCGTGAGATTAACCCCTTGTTGAAATCAGTGTATACGTAAACTGTCAACAAGAGGTTGATTTTAGGGTAAAGAGGGCCCAATAATTGCAAGCAATGTTCCTGCATTCAAGCACTGCTTGTGATCATTGAGCCATTTCTGTAGCATAATGAGGCCGGTAGCCAGAGGCGTTCATTATTGCAGGGAGATTCCTGCATGTGGACCGGATGCTTTCTTCTGCAATAAAGTCGTGCATAGGATTAAAGAGCTGTCTATGGTCTTTACAGGTGAAGGGGGGGGGGGGTTAGCCAGTTACCCCAACTTCCAGGGGAAACAATACCAACAAGCTTTATGTGCAGCCTGCCAATTCCCCAAAAAAAGGCTGGTTGGAGCTTTCTTTCCTATCCATAGATGTGAGGTTGCCCCCTGATCTGGATGACATCTAAAGCCGACCTAGAAGTTTATCAATCAGTATACTATATAGAAGAAAAATTGTGGCTGCACACTTATGAATTGGATCATCCAGTCAGTCTTTTACTGTGAATAAACTGACCGAATTAAATAAAATCACAAACCAGAGACCCTCAATTTTTTTGTGTTCGAGAGCTCATGACTTACTATGCTGCGTCAATCGAATTTTCGTTGTGTGCTTCTGAACGCTCTAATATTTGTGCGTGTTCTGCAAATCTGATTATAATACATATAATTTAAATGACCTGTTTTTATCCAGTACATATACATTATACATCTATGAATGATCAGTCATATTTTAGATCAATATTTTTTAGCGGTGCTGGACAAGGCCCTTTAGAACCCAAGGCAAAAAGGCCAAATTATGTCGTCGGTCACCCCCACCCCCACATGAGCTGTGAACGACTTATGCAATATAGGTTGAAGGTCTTGCCCTTTTTGCCCTTTAGTATGTCTCTTCTATGATGAAAAAAAATCTTTCTGCTTGCATTTTTTGGAAACAGCTATAGCTCCAATGTAAGGCCAGGCTATTGAACTAGTTGTAATAACTTACTTATTTTTGTTATACATGTCATGAAAGTTTCATGTTGACATTTTAGCATTACATTTATAGCCTTCTAATGACTGTTTACAGCTTACCATTTCTTTGTAGTAGGGGGTCTCCAGACTTTCTAAACAAAGGGCCAATTTACTGTCCTACAGACTTTAGAAGGGCCGGACTGTGCCTAGTGGGAGCCGAAAATGTCCTGGTGTCGGCAGGAGTGAACAATGCCCCATTGTTGGTGTCAAGGAGAGGAATATTGCCCCATCATTAGTGTCAGAGAGAGGTATTGTGCCCGCTAATTGGTGTCGGAAAGAGGAATAGGTCCCATTATTGGTGTCAGATAGAGGAATAGTTCTCCATTGTTGGCGTCCATGAGAGGAATAGTTCCCCATCATTGGTGTCCTTGTGAGGAATGAATAGATAAAAAAAAAGGTGCCTACTTTTTTATCCTTTCTTTTAGAGTTGTTGCTTTCCTCTTGAAGTGCTGCCTCAGTGTCCTGAATTGATATTTACCAGCCAGATTTACACTTGCTCATTTGGGAACACCTCCTCTGGTCAGATGCTGCTATCCAGAAGTGCCCTTCATTCTCTTATTCTGTTCCGTGAGAGGAATAATACCCAATCATTGGTGACCTTGAGAGGAATAGTGCCCCATCATTTGTGTCCGTGAGAGGAATAGTGCCCAATCGTTGGTGCCAGTGACGGGAATTCTGCCCCATCATTGGTGTTCATGAGAGGAATAGTGCCCCATCGTTGGTGTCAGTAAGAGGAATGGTACCCCATTATTGGTGTCAGTGAGAGGAATAGAGCCCCATCATTGGTGTTATTGGGAGGAATAGTATCCATCATTGGTGCCAGTGGGAGGAATAATGCCCCACTGTTGACGTCAGTGGTAGGAATTATGCAACATTGTTAATGTCAGTGGGAGGAATAATACCCCACTGTTGGTGTCAGTGGCCGGAATTATACAATATTGTTAATGTCAGTGGGAGGAATCGTGTCCCAAGGGCTGAATAAAGGCAAACATCTAGCCCCCGGGCCACAGTTTGGAGACCATTGCTTTATAGTGAAAAGATAGAATATTGTACACACAAAAAGCAGAAATTAGCAGTCATAACTCCAGGCACAAAGTGAGGTAAGTATTACGCCTTTTGGCCACTGCTTGTCTGAATGCAGTCCCTCCAGCATCTACTGCACATCATTGCTCTGGACCAGCTCCTTGACAGTGATAACGTCAGACCATGTCTACATAGTGTGTGTCAGTGTGACCTCTTGAATTCTTCGCCAGGGGAACATGTGATAGGGTGACAATGCAACATAATTGGGAGACAGTTGTCAGCTGATAAAACAGGGAATGCCTGAACCAGGACCCTCATGGAGCAACAATCCTCGCTGTCTTCTGGATCCTATGCCAAGTGGTTACCCTGCTACATAATAACCACGTGGGGTCACCTGCTTAGTACGAGCACCATTCAGAGAATGCCTTGTATTTTATGAATTTAAAGTATTTTCTGAGTGGACAAGGTAGAGGCAGTGGTGACACCACCCACCTCTCCACCTCATCCAATTAGAGATTGCTTTGTATTCATTGAGAAAATGCAAATGTACGCTAAATGGCACCCGTACTGAGTGAGCGAGTGGCTACAATGCAGAGGACAGCGGTTTGCCATGGAACACGATAGACAATGAGGATCACTGTAGTACCAGCAGCTACTACAGTGATTCTCCTCTTCCACAGGGATCACAAGATACAGAATATGCATACTTACAATAGTCTGAGCTGGACTGAACCATACCTGGAATTCAACTTTAACATGTTAAAGCTTATACAAGATTTTAGTAATTGGGTTTAGAGTGATAAAGTGTTAAAGTGGGAGTAAACTCCCATACATTAATTGTACCTATAGGTAAGCCTATAATAAGGCTTACCTATAGGTACTGTAAATATCGCCTAAACGTACACCGTTTAAGAGATATTTACTGTACATGCAGCCAGTGACATCATCGGGGCATGCAGAGTCCTGTGCCATAAATAGCGGCTTCCGCGTGCATGCACGGGAGTGACATCCTCGTGGCTCCGGCCCCTCACACAGCCAAAGTCCATGAACCTGGAAGGAAGATGGGTGAAGATGGAAGCCCTGTCAGCGGTGACAAATTGCCACTGGAAGGGCTTTGTTCCAAGGTAAGTTTCACATAATGTGCTAGTGTGCAATCCATACTAGCACAATATAACTTTGCCTTGCAGGTTAAAAAATAAAAATAAAATCGCCAGCGGATTTACTACTGCTTTAAGCAGTGGTTTGCTTTTGTGTCATGAACTCTCTATTACTTCTCGTGATAATTTACAGAGTAATGTGTAACTGTTTATTGCAATTTCCACCTGATAACATGTCATAGGTTATTCTGGACACGTCAAAGGTTATCTTGTTTATCCTGCACCTGACATATTGTTTTGCATAATGTGACTATCGCTTTAAGCAACCTGTTCTATCAAGTTGTCCTGGAGGTACAGTATCTACATATACCATATAAATTCCTTTCTCACAGAACACCTACTTCCAGCATTCTTCCCTGGAGAATGTCCCATGCACGTGTATGTCCTAATAAACATTGTTCTGTTCACCATAAAGTAAGTGGTCTTGACTGAATTCCACAACAAGATCTTCTTTAAAGAAATTCATAAAAGTTAAAGCGCAATTCCAGCTAAATGCCTTTTGTCAGTTTTTTTTTTTTTCTTTTTTTTTATGCTGTCTGATGTTTCATTCAGTAGATTTCAACTTACTTACCCTCAACACACATTGCAATACACTTACCTCTGTGCTGTCCTTTCCGCAGACATTTCTTTGAGCTCTCCTTTAAAAAAAAAATGTTTACATCCAGAGATCCTTTGGTCTTCTAATGCCTGGATCTCCATTGGCCATTTTCACCGTTTAAAGATTTTCTTAGCTTTATTTTTTCTCATAATGGGAGCACTGCGTTGTCTTCCTTTTCACATATGCCTCCAAACACAGTTATACATAGGCAGGTGTCGATACATTTTTCCTGAGATAAAAATGAACTGAAATCCTTTCAATAAATGTAAGGTCTCTTGCACACAGACTTTCGCTATTTACAGATTTTTTTATACGCCGGCAAAAAGATCCAGAGTAAAAAAACACAAGTTATGCTATGTAAAGTCCTCATGTGTACACACGTAAAAAAAATCTTCAGCCTCTTCTAGTTGCCGTGTTGAGATTGACGCTTATATGCTCATATATACCTTTTTATGTATGTATATATATATAGGCCTATGTGCATAAATTACTGCACTTAAATTTAATTATTTGTGTAAACAGGCCTATTTGCATAACAGGTTTATGTGCATAAATTACTGCACTCAAATGTAATTTTTATTTTATTTTTTTACAGGTCTGAACACATTTCTGCATTACATGGGTATGCACTGTCCCATAGACAACAATGCACCTGTGTTCAGATCTGTAAAAAAGAAATAAAAATTAAAAAACCGCTACATGGCTACAAAAGCTGCGCTTTTTTTCTTATAGTGCCCATATACAAAGGCCTAATTATTTGGCGTGTGTGCCCAACATTTAGAGCAACAGCAGCATTTTGGGATGATAAGTTTGAGCATCAATATATCTTGCACAATACGCGTGTGTGTGTTGTTTTGCTCACACATGTATATATGAATATATATGTGGCTTCCAGCTGTGCCAATCCACAGACCAAATAAAATAATAGACGTTTTGACAGCAACACTATTTCTTGATAATCCTTTAAGTCATGCGGGCCTCCATGTGTAATACATTGCCCGACAGCCAGTGGTCAGCGTAAGCAAACACTTTAGACAGGCCTGGGCCTGGAGATTGCTGTCATTTGTTTTCAGCCAAGAAGACAAGACACAAGGACCTATTGAAAGCGCCTGGCTTCAAGTACAGACAGATGGAGAGCACAAGGGTTACCATAGCCAGGCCTGAGAATGACCTCTGTGCTGGGAAATGAAATCAGTCTGACCCTGTTGTTAGGCCTTAAATTATAGCCACAGCTCCCCAAATAATGCATCTTTAATACATTGCTGCCCTCTTTTTATCAGGCTCCCTACCTCGAGGGGGTTTTGTTCACTAACTACTAATGTTATATTGGAGCTCTTTATACTTGCATTTGTGACCTCAATGGTCATCTTGCAGCATCTTTAATTGAGAACACTTCAAAACATAAACCCAAATCCCTAAAAAAAAAAAAAACCCACATTCTTTCTGCAAGAACAAAAGAAGACGAGCCAGAAAAGAAGAAAGGAAGGAGTCTTTTAAATTAGGAGGATTAGGATGTTCGCTGCAATCTAGTTTCTCCCACAAATTAACACCAAGGCAGAGGGACCATTGTCTCCTGGTTATTTTCTCATTGTCCATTGATTGGGAAGTCCGAACACACATTCGGCATCTTGCAATGTTCTTTATTAAGAGACTGCTTGAAATCATGTCATGCAAAGTAGCTACGCTTTAGTGGCACAGCTCAGGCGAGGATTAGGCAGTAGCTTTAGCTGTGAACTGCCTCTATTGCAACATTTACTTGGAAAGGTGTGCCTGAGTAATATGCATATGGCAATTTAGACATGATTGGGCTTATTTAATAAGACGGTGCACAGAGCAATAAAGATATGCAGAGTTCAGTAACCTACAGCAAATAGTTATCACTAGTCGGTAGTCAGAAATCTAGAGTATTACTGTTTGTTCGCTGTAGGCTACTACACTTTGCTTGCCGCGTTAACGTAGACCTAAACACCAACCAAATGATATTTTGTTTTCTCTCCGCATAGTGTAATATTAAAAATAATGTTTACTCTTTTCTTCCACTCTTTTTGCATCTCACTGCTGCTGATCTCCTCCAGCCTCTTTCAGCAACGTTCTGCATGCAGCTGTCCCAATGTTAACGTCACATCAATGTTGTGAACCAGACCTTGGAAATTGATAATGGTGGACTAAGACTGTGCAATGTGTGTCAGCACAACTGCTTGTAGACTTCACCAGGACAGGTGCAGATTTGGGTTTATGTTTTTTTTTTTTTTTTTTATATTTTATTTCTACCACCAAAGGCGAGTCCAGATTCTCATAACAATCATATATAAACAATAACATAACAAATATGATCAATATTCATTAATATTCATTAATCATTAATCACAAGATAATAATCACATTCTTCATAGCAACCTCCATACACCCCTGAGGAGGACACCATGTTGATATTACAGGGTTTATGTTTTGAAGTGTTCTCAATTAAAGATGCTGCAAGATGACCATTGAGGTCACAAATGCAAAGTATAAAAAGCTCCCATTGAACATTAGTAGTAAAGCCCTGTACACACGATCAGATTTCCTATAGATTTTAAACCGATGGTTTTTACCATCGGTAATCCGATGAAGCTGACTTCCATCAGTCTTGCCTACACACCATCAGTCAAAAAACCGACCGTCCCAAACGCCGTGACGTAAAACACTCCGAAGAGCCGAGAAAAATTAAGTTCAATGCTTCTGAGCATGTGTCGACTTGATTCTGAGCATGCGTGGGTTTTTTCTCCGATGGAGTTCCCCACAGACGATCGGAATTTGCTATCGTTTTTTTTTCCATCGGTAAAATTTAAAACATGTTCTATTTTTTTATACCAATGGAAAAAAGACCGATGGGGCCCACACACGATCGGTTTGTCCGATGAAAAAAGTCTATCGGACTGTTTTCATCGGTAAAACCGATCCTGTGTACACGGCTTTAGTGTACAAAACCACCTTGAGGTAGGGAGCCTGATAATAAGAGGGTAGCAATAATAGGAAGTGTCTGAACATGGATCATCATGGCAAGGGA
The DNA here is from genome assembly GCA_029206835.1 of Rana muscosa. NCBI lineage: Eukaryota > Metazoa > Chordata > Amphibia > Anura > Ranidae > Rana > Rana muscosa. The sequence continues at coordinate 142,893,932 of CM055121.1, read as the reverse complement.
ACCCAAAGACGCCTTGATAAAATATGGAGCCCTTGGACCCAATCTCCTTTTACCACTTAACCGTGCTGGTATTCTGTGTAGACCACAACCTCTTCTGTATTTTTCTTCTGGTATAATCCGATAATAGAAGCAAAATGATACCCCAGCTCCACTGCCAATATGGTGATCTATAAACTGTGGACCAGTGCTCTAGCCAGGACGTTCAGGCCCCAAAATGCAATACTTAAATCAGAAAAGGGCTGGCAACTTGGATGCTCTTGAATAAAAGTCCTTTATTTAGTTACATGGGTACACGGGTACAGACTATGCTGACGCACTTTGGCTAAGAAGCCTTCATCAAAGCATGCTTTGATGAAGGCTTCTTAGCCGAAACGGGTCAGCGTAGCCTGTACCCGTGTACCCATGTAACTAAATAAAGGACTTTTATTCAAGAGCATCCAACTTGCCAGCCCTTTTCTGATTCAAGTATGATCCGACAATGTATACATATGTATATGAATGTCTTTTATTACATGCAAAATAATAAACGTCATTCTTCTTTTTAAAAAAAAGGGGGATCTTCATGGTAGGATTCCTAATTCCTACAGATAAAAAAAGCTACGTTTGAAATGGCATTACCTTTTTAATATTGAACATTTATTGGTTGGGTTTAGATCTACTTTAAGTGTAAATAAACAATCACAATTCAATATGTGATGTCATTCACCTAAAACCACATTTTTGTTATAGATAATGTATTTTTTTCACTGTAGTATTGAATATGAGCCTTTCTGTCTATCGTGACAAATATAGATCTATTGTGGAAATGCAGATTCCAGTGCATTATTTGACATTCCCTTTTGCAACCAGAACCAACCATGGACAGTGTCAAAGGAAAGGAAGCATAACATCCCTTCAGCTATTCTTGGGTATATTATACATACAGCAGGTGGTAAGATCATGCACCATGAAATAAAGATAGCCATCAATCATGGTGCCTCAAGCTTTATTATTTAGAAAAAAAATCTCAAAATAAGTCTTCATTGCAATAGGCGATGTCTCAGTGAAATATGTTATATTGCAAGTAAGACAAATTAGCTAGTATAGGATCAAATCCTAAATCAAATTAATGGGGGAGAAAATAAAGGGATTTTTATAACAGCTTACCTGTAAAATCCTTTTCTTGGAGTACATCACGGGACACAGAGCGACTTAGTCATTACTAATGGGTTATATAGTTTACCTTCAGGTGTTGGCACTGGCCAATTCCAAACCGGAAGTACCCTCCCCTATATAAGCCCCTCCCACCCGGGAGCACCTCAGTTTTGTAGCCAAGCAATAAGTGTCCCAAAAAGAGGGGTGGGAGCTCTGTGTCCCGTGATGTACTCCAAGAAAAGGATTTTACAGGTAAGCTGTTATAAAAATCCCTTTTTCTTTTTCGTACATCACGGGACACAGAGCGACTTAGTCATTACTAATGGGACGTCCCAAAGCAATGCCAAATGAGGGGGGGGTACATAAGCTGGGCGCCATCAGGCATGAGGATCTTTTGCGGCCTGCAACACACTGCGCCCAAAGGCGACATCCTCCTGACTTCTAACGTCTACCTGATAGAATCTAGTAAACGTGTGTACCGAAGACCATGTTGCGGCCTTACATACTTGAGCCAGGGAGGCCTGGTGATGCACTGCCCATGAAGTTCCAACCGCTCTTGTGGAGTGCGCCCTAACTTTGAACGGAGGCGGTCTCTTTCTCAAGCCATAGGCTTGTATTATGACCTGTCGAATCCACTTGGCTAAAGTAGATTTTGATGCTGCCTGACCCCTTCTGGGGCCTTCCGGCAGAACAAACAAAGAATCCGTTCTGCGAATCTGAGCAGTGGCTTTTAGGTAAGCTTTAACTGCTCTTACCACATCCAAAGAATGTAATAACTTTTCCTCTACCGAAGTAGGTTTGGGGAAAAAAGAAGGAAGAACCACATCTTGGTTCAAATGAAACCTCGATACCACCTTAGGAAGAAAGGCTGGATGAGGACGTAATACTACTCTGTCCTTATGGACAACCAGATATGGCTCCTTACAGGACATAGCTGCTAATTCCGACACTCTTTTAGCCGAACAAATGGCTACTAAGAAAACCAATTTCCTGGTGAGAAGAACCAAGGAAATGTGTTGTAATGGTTCAAACGGTTGTTTCTGTAGAACCGACAGAACCAGGTTTAAGTCCCAAGGACATATGGGAATACTAACCGGAGGGCTAATACGCATCACTCCTTGTATAAAGGCTTTGACTAGTGAATGCGAAGCCAAGGGCCTTTGAAAAAATATTGACAAGGCCGAAATCTGACCCTTGATAGTACTCAAGGCCAGCTTCCTATCTACAGCCCACTGTAGGAAGTCCAGAATCCTCCCTATCATGTACTTACGTGGATGCCATTTCTTGGTCTCACACCACGTAATGTACGCTTTCCAGATCCTATAATAGATCTGCCTGGATACCGGTTTCCTGGCATTGATCATGGTAGATACCACAGAATTAGAGAGCCCTCTCTTTTTCAGAATGTGGGCTTCAATAGCCAGGCCGTCAAACCTAGGGCTGGTAAGGAAGGGTGGTATATCGGTCCTTGCGACAGCAGGTCCGGACGAAGTGGGAGGGTCCAAGGACTCCTCACTGACATTTTTACCATCTCCGCGTACCATGCCCTTCGGGGCCACGCTGGAGCCACCAGAATCACTGGTTTCTTTTCTACCCTGATTCTGCGGAGTAATCGCGGTAACAATTGTGGCGGTGGGAATGCATATATCAGCTTGAACCGATCCCAAGGGAACACTAGGGCATCCGAGCCGCAAGCTAGGGGATCCCTTGTGCGAGACACAAACCTGTCCACCTTTGCGTTGAATCTGGATGCTAGCAGATCTACATCCGGTGTTCCCCACCGCTGGCATATTGCCTGGAAAACCTCGGGGTGAAGAGACCATTCCCCCGGGCATAATTGTTGGCGACTTAGAAAGTCCGCTCTCCAATTTTCCACTCCTGGGATGAAAACCGCAGATATGGCTGGGACATATCTTTCTGCCCACTCCAGGATGCAATTTGCTTCCTTCTGGGCTGCACGACTTTTGGTGCCACCCTGATGATTGATATATGCCACTGCCGTGGCATTGTCTGATTGAATTCTGACAGGGGACCCCTGGAGTTTGGATGTCCATGCTACTAGGGCATACCGGGCTGCTCGTATCTCTAAGAGATTGATGGGCAGGGCCTTTTCTGCCTCTGACCACCTGCCCTGGAGAGACCATTGCTCCAGCACTGCCCCCCAGCCGATGAGGCTGGCATCTGTAGTGACCACCTTCCAAGAAACCGGACTGAAGGGTTTCCCTCTTTCCAGATTCTGGGGCACCAACCACCAATGGAGGCTCTTGCGAACGGAAGGGGACAGGGACATTGGTAAGTCTAAAGCCTGAACTTTTTTGTTCCAGGCTGACAGTATGGCCCTTTGCAAATTCCTTGAATGGAATTGACCGTAGGGTACCGCTTCGAATGAAGCCACCATCTTTCCCAGCAGCCTCATGCAGAGACGTATGGATGGTTTTCTTTTTGTACCCACTAAGTGGGTCAAATTTCTTAAAGACGACACCTTCTCTGGAGGTAAGAAAATCTTTCTCTGATTTGAATCCAGCCTTAGCCCTAAGTATTCCAGACTTTTGACTGGTCTTAGAGCTGACTTGTCCCGGTTGATAATCCAACCGTGATATTCCAGATACTCGATTGTCTTGTGAATAGCTACTTCCAGCTTTTCCACTGAGTGGTCTATTAGTAGCAGGTCGTCTAGATATGCCATTATCGTTACACCCTGTGTTCTTAGATTGGCCAATAATGGGGCCAGAATTTTTGTGAACACTCGTGGTGCTGTGGCCAGACCGAAAGGTAAGGCTCTGAACTGAAAATGGCGCCCTTCTACTGCAAAGCGTAGAAATTTCTGATGGGCCGGAAAGATGGGAATATGCAGATAAGCATCCCTTATGTCGATCGAGGCTAGCCATTCCTGCCCTTGTAGGGCGGTGGCCACTGATCGGATCGACTCCATCCGAAAGGTCCTGATATTTAGGAACTTGTTTAGCCCTTTTAGATTTAATATGGGCCTCACGTCCCCATTTGGTTTGGGGACTGTGAAAAGGTTCGAGTAAAACCCGAATCCGCTTTCTTCCAGGGGAACCTTCATGATTACCCCTTGGAGCAATAGTTGTTCTAGTGCCAGAAGGAGGGATCCTCTCTTTTGGGGATCTCTTGGCACGTTTGACCTCATAAATTGGGCAGGAGGAGTGCCTTTTAACTCCAGCTTGTACCCCAGACTTACTGCGGAGAGCACCCATCTGTCTCTGATGGTGTCCCGCCAGGTCTCTGTGAACAACTGAAGTCTTCCCCCCACCCGATTGAGCGGGGGCAATACTTCATGCCTTAGGGGGAGGTTTTGTACCTCTCTTGATCCAGGGCTTCTTGTTACCCTGTGATTGTCCCTGATTTCTGCCCCCTGAATTTGACCGCGGAGGCCGTCGGAACTGCTTCACAGCCGATGTGCCCGGGACTGGAGAGGTAGGCCTCTTAAAAGAAGGACTTCTACCCTTGTTCTTAACCGGTAAGAGTGAACTTTTACCGGCAGAAATTTTCTGGATATATTTGTCCAGATCTTCTCCAAATAAGCGTTCTCCATGAAATGGGAAGCTAACCAGCAGTCTTTTACAGGGAGCTTCAGCAGACCAGTTTTTGAGCCACAAAAGCCTACGCATATGTACTATAGACAGCGTAAAGCGGGAGGCCTGTTGGATTGTATCCTTTATGGCGTCCACCGCAAAACACAAGGCTCTAGGCAGGTCAGCCAGGGCATGAGCCTGCTGATCTGGTAAGTCCCTTAAGACTTGTTTCAACTGATCTTTCACTGCTTGGCAGACTCCAATCGCTGCTACCGCAGGTTGTGTCACCATACTTGCTGTAGAGAAAGCAGATTTTAGTAAAGACTCCAATTTTTTATCTATTGGGTCTTTGAACATTGGAACATTATCTACTGGACATGTCAGTGATTTGTTAACAGAAGAGATGGCTGCGTCCACTATAGGGACCCTCCATTTTCTTATGAACTTATCCTCCATGGGATAGATCACCGGAAATCTCTTGGGGGGAGCAAATATTTTATCAGGATGCTCCCAATCCTGGTAAATAAGCCCTTCTAATAAAGGGTGGATTGGGAAGGAACAGACCGCCTGGGGAGCTTTTAGCGACCCCAGCGAGGAAACCGTAGTGGATGGTGGTTCCGCCAGAGGCATTTTAAATGCTGATCGGACCATGTTAGTCAGAGACTGAACCCATAATCTTTCAGCCTGAGAAGCTGAGAAAGGTTCTTCCACTGTTGATTCCTCTATAAGTGAATCAACCTCATCCTGATCCCCTTCAGGTAGGTCGATCTCTGTGTGGGGCTGTTCCTCCACTAACAGGCACTCTGAAGGAGGAGACGGAGATCGGACGCGCTTTTCCTGTGACAGGGAAGCAGCGATCAATGCTGTTAATCTCTCTTCCAATCCTCCCAGAGTTGAGGATAAAACCTCCTCTGTTATATATACAGGAGCAGGTGGACTGGGGACAGCCGCAGCACCAGACATTCCTGCGGGGTTTCTACGGCTACTGACCTCTGCATTCTCAGGGGAGATTGGTGCAGTGCAAGCATGCCCAATATCCTCAGAGCCCGATGGAGACCCCTTTGGCTTCCTGGAAGATTTATTTCCGGAGCGTCTGGACGACATATCCTTTAAGCACAAAGCTGAGGTATTCCCGTCGTCATACACCAATTTTTGCTGGTAATAGTCTAACACAGGTGCTGCTATATACCAGCTGGTGTCCACTAAAGTGCCTTTCTATGGGGATGCCTGCATCAACCGCCTCTGTGTGCCACTGTTTGTTGCTAGCTCTGTTTGCATGCAGCTGACACTTGTACTGTGTCTTTTAACCATGCTGGGACGCCCGCACATGCGCAGAAGCGCCGCGGCGCGCATCGAGCGTCATCCACCCGCCCCGCCCCTTTTTTTTCATAGGAGGCGCGTGCACGCGCCCGCGCGCGCGCCCGTGCGCCAATGGCGCCCTTTTCGAAAACCAACAGAGGACTAGGAGCCAGGGCCCTTTTTGCCGGAGGGCCTGTGCGGTGGATGAACGCAGCAACAGGGCAGAGGAAGTGGATTCCCTCAGAGAAACTTACCAGCTGCCTGGATCTTTTGAGTTGAGAAAACCAAAGATCCACATTTACAAGAAAAATGGACTACAGCGGCCTCTAGTGGTTTAACACAGGTACCGCGGTCCCTGTTTTTTTTTTTTTCTTGACTACTATTAAAATTTTACATTTTCAGTAGTTATAGGCAAACACAGATATTTAGCGGGAATACCGTTAGGTAACAGACAGAAAGACAAATTAGGCTTGGGGGTCCCCCAATAGAACCAAGTTCCTGAGGGCCCCCACTTACCTGATCCCCGCCGCAGGACTTTGTTTGGTCCACAAAAGTCCAAACTTCACCTATCACGGCAGGCATTGTAATTAAACCTTCAGGGACCGGGTTCCCAAGGATTCCACTCCCCTGGACCTGTATAGCACCCTGCACAGACAGCGTCTTGGTCGTGGGTATGACCAGAGCTCTGGATCCCAGGGTCCAGCCCTCCTAAGAGAAGCATTACAGGCAAAACCTTGCTCTTCTGCTGCAAGGCCCGGGTACCGACCGTTTAGCTATGAAGCTTTTTTTGGTGGGATCCGGAACAGCTTACTAAGGCCCAAAAGAACCTGTACGCAAGCCCAGTGAAAACACATGTTACTCTTTGGCCAACACCTTAGACACTGGCAAAAAACTGAGGTGCTCCCGGGTGGGAGGGGCTTATATAGGGGAGGGTACTTCCGGTTTGGAATTGGCCAGTGCCAACACCTGAAGGTAAACTATATAACCCATTAGTAATGACTAAGTCGCTCTGTGTCCCGTGATGTACGAAAAAGAAATACCCTATACCTTTACACACCAAATTGATCTATGTACCTGTCTGCCAGTCTACCCATCCATCTTTCTACCTACACCTTCCATTTTTTATTTGTTAGACTAAACCTAGAATGACAGCGCTACAGTATCAATTTTCCAAAAGTAAACAGAAATAAGGGAGATGAGAATAATACTGTAGGACATACTGAAGACAAACTCACATCTGTGAAGGTTCTCATTTATCCAGTTCATAGCTAGTAGTAGTTGGATACATACAACTGGACTTGTTCTGTAATGTTTCTTTATACAAAAAGTCCAGCTAAATGTGACTAATTCAATACATAGGTGTGCGCAGCCTGTTGCATTAGGGTGTGCACCTGAAAGCTCAAAAACACGGTACCAATCTCTCACTGTGTTCATTCAGAAAGGGAAGTGGCTGGTAAATGACATTACCCCTTCCCCCACTCATCCTGAAATATCATCTATGTGTGCCCACTGCAGTAGCCAATGGGAGAGGTGGGAAGCCAGCCACGCTGTGGGAGGGGACACCGGGCAGCAGGGGGAATCTGCACTGCAGGGAGTGATTAGGGTGTGCCTGGGCACACCTGGCACACCCTGTGCGCACGCCTATGATTCAATATAAACTACTAAAATAAGCTACGAGATAAACTGACACACCAAGTATTAGGTACACAAGTGTGGCCCAAAAGAGGTGCGTAGAATTAGAAGGACAACCACTGCATTCCTTCATTCCTTCCTTCCTTCCTTCCATGAATGAATATATCCACCCTTCAACAAATATATTGATCTATTGATTTATCTTTTGGATCGACCTACTTACTACTTAAAAATCAGTACCTACAACCCAGTACAAGTGATGTGGACAACTTAGAACAGGTATCTCAACCAGGGTTCCATGGAACCCTTGGGTTCTTCCAGAGGTTTCTAGGGGTTCCTTGAGCAATGAGCAATTTTTGCCTTTTAGATAAGTTCCCACTGACAATTTTGATCTTTTTTAGCAATCTGTAAAGGGGTCATTCTCCCCAATGTCCTCAAGTGTAAGCCTGGCCATACATTATAAATTTTTCTTGTACAATTTTTCTTTAGATTTACCAAAACTATATAATATGAGGTCCAACCTAAACACTTTAAATTTGTATGCAATCCGGCAGGCCCTTGTTGAATGTAAATCCAAATGAAATTGAATAAGAAAATTGTATAATGTAGGGCCAGCTTAACCACTTCAGCCCCGGAAGATTTGGCTGCTCAATGACCAGGCAATTTTTTGCGATACGGCAATGCGTCGATTTAACTGACAATTGCGCGGTCGTGCGACACTGGACCCAAACAATTTTTTTTGCCCCACAAATAGAGATTTCTTTTGTGGTATTTGATCACCTCTGCGTTTTGTTTTTTTTTGCGCTATAAACAAAAGAAGAGCGACAATTTAGAAAAAAACACAATGGGGGTTATTTACTAAAGGCAAATCCACTTTGCACTACAATTGCAAAGTGCACTTGAAATTGCACTGAAAGTTCACTTGGAAGTGCAGTCGCTGTAGATCCGATGGGGACATGCAAGGAAAATAAACAGCATTTTAGCCTGCACATGATTGGATAATAAAATCAGCAGAGCTTCCCCTCATTTCAGATCTACCACTCAGATTTACAGCGACTGCACTTCCAAGTGCACTTTCAGTGCAATTTCAAATGCACTTTGCACTTGTAGTTTGCACTTGTAGTGCAAAGTGGATTTGCCTTTCGTAAATAACCCCCAATACTGTATCTTTTACTTTTTGCTATAATAAGTATCCCACATTTAAAAAAAATAAAATAATTATTTCCTCAGTTTAGGCCGATATGTATTCTTCTACAAATTTTTGGTAAAAGAAATTCGCAATAAGCGTATATTGATTGGTTTGCACAAAAGTTATAGCGTCCACAAAATAGGGGATAGATTTATGGCATTTTTATTATTATTATTTTTTTTTACTAGTAAAGGCGGCGATCTGTGATTTTTATTGGGACAGCGATATTGCGCCAGACACACCGGACACTTTTGACACATTTTTGGGACCATTGACAATTATACAGTGATTAGTGCTATAAAAATGCACGATTACTGTATAAATGTCACTGACAGGGAAGGGGTTAACACTAGGGGGTCGGTCAAGGGGTTAACTGTGTTCCCTCACTGTGTTCTAACTTTAGGGGGGGATTTGACTAACTAGGGGAAGAGAGAGATTGGTGTTCATACATTGTATGAACACACGATCAGTCTCCTCTCCCCTGAAAGAACCGTTACACACACAGATCCCAGTTCTTGCTCTGTCATGAGCGATTACGGGTGCCTGGCGGTCATCGCGCGCCCCTAGTGGCCAAAAGGCAAAGCGACGTAAGGTAACGTGGCTTCGCCCAGCTGTGCCATTCTGCCACAGTAAAACTACGACGGATGGTCGGCAAGTGGTTAAGGAGCATTTTTCCCACTGACCATCACACTAATGTATCATGAGTTGTAGATAGCCATTTTTAGCAGGGGTCCCATGAGACCGGAAAATTATTACAAGCGTTGTTCTGTGTAAAAAAAGGTTGAGAAAAGCTGACTAATGCCGCGTACACACGATCGGAAATTCCAACAAGAAAAGTCCGATGTCAGCTTTTGGTCGGAAATTTCCGACGGTGTGTAGGCTCCATCGGACTTTTGCTGTCGGAATTTCCGCCAACAAAAGATTGAGAGCAGGTTCTCTATTTTTCCGACGGAAAAAGTTCCTATCGGAAATTCCGATCGTCTGTATGCAATTCCGACGCGCAAAAAAAACACGCGTGCTCGGAATCAATTTGACGCATGCTCAGAATCCTTGAACTTAATTTTTCTCGGCTCGTTGTAGTGTTGTACGTCACTGCATTCTTGACGGTCAGAATTTGGTGTGACCGTGTGTATGCAACACAAGTTTGAGCCAACATTCCGTCTGAAAAAAATCCACGGTTTTCTTGTTGGATTTTCCGATCGTGTGTATGCGGCATAGGAGGAATGAAATATTACTGAAATAAATGTGGTCTTATGGTATTAAGCACAGTCAAACATCACCTCATATATTGTGGGCTTCATGTATTTTATGGATAAATATATTTCATTGTAGGCCAATTTGTCCATTTTATCTATGAATCTCGCTATTGATTATCTATATCTATCAATCTATCTATCTATCTATCTATCTATCCATCCATTTTCTATCATTATAATAAGAATCTATGTATCTGTCCTTGCACTTTCTACCTCTAAATGTTACTATCTATCTTTATGTCTGTCCATCTATCACACATGAATGACTCTTTTCATCCATGAATCATATCAGAAGAGACTTCAGGAACTTAATATGTACAGTCTTGAGGAAAGAAGAGAAAAAGAGGGGACATGACTGACACCTTTAAATGCATTAAAGGTATGAATAAAGTTTAAGAAGGTAATATTTTCAAAATGAAGCTAAGATCGAGAACACAGGAACACGACCTCCAGCAAAATGAAAGTTCAAAACTACCCATAAAAAGTATTATTTCAGTTAAAGAGTAGTTGATGCTTGGAATAGACTTCCATAGGAGTCAATTCACAGTACACAGACTCGGAATTTCAGATGGAAAAAGTCTGACGGAATTTTTTCATCTGATATTCCGACCGTGTGTATGCCCCATCTGACTTTTTCCATCGGAAATTCCGACGGACTTAGAAAGAGAACATGTTCTCTTTTTTTTCCGACGGAATTTCCATTCGTCTGGATGCAATACCGATGGACTAAAAACCACGCATGCTTAGATTCAAGTCGACGCATGCTCCGAAGCATTGAACTTCATTTTTCTCGGCTCGTCGTAGTGTTGTACGTCACCACGTTCTTGACGGTCGGAATTTGGTGTGACAGTGTGTATGCAAGACAGCTTGAACGGAATTCCGTTGGAAAAACCCGTCAGAGTTTATTCCGACGGAAAATCCGACCGTGTGTAACGGGGCATAAGTGGATTTAGGCATGCATGGGTCAAACAGATCTATACTAAGACAAAAAAAAAAATCAACGGGTCAGACCTGATGGACCATTTGGTCTTTTTTCTGTCATCACTCTTTCTATATAGTCTTTCTGCAGATTTATTGATCTACCTATGGATTGTTTATCTATCTATCTTAGTTTCTTACTCATTCACTCCACACAATTATGTCAAGTCTATAGATGTATCTATGATAAAAGAATCTGATAAAGTTTATTTCCTTAACCCCTTCTTGTCCAGAGCTGGAAATCCTCCCAGCCAAACAGATATTAAAGCTAGTATAGGATGCCAGCAGATGTCTGGATAAATCAGCACAATCCAGCCGAGCTATCATCTCACATTCTTTCATATGTGAGGTGCAGAAATGAAAGCTCAGAAATGACTGTAAAATCCCTGCTAAATCAAACTCGGCTTCTTTCTCAAGGCAGACTCAGGCTGGACTAGTTAAGACAGATTTCTCTGGCTGACAATTAATATTAATGGCTAGATTTCACAATGTGGCATTATCACACTGTGAGATGGGTGGGCATACCATCTGGGTTTTGGCAGGTATTACATGTAATCAAAGAGATTACTTGGCTCGGGGTGAAACTGAAAACCTTTGGGGTTGTTTAGCCTTTTTTTTTTTTTCTTTTTTTTCTTTTGTTTGGACTCATTCTAGGTGTGTTTAAATACGTTCTATGGCTTGGCGCTGTTTTTTTTAAATATCCAGGAGTTTCCTTAGGAAATGATATATGAGCGTCAGGCTGTTTTGCTTCTGAAATAATTGCCACTTGTACTTTGCCTCCTGTTAATGCTTTTCTGCAATTGATTTGCAACTCACAGTATCTTCCTCATTTCTTGCTTTTTTTTTTATTAGCTTAAACAGTTATTTAAAACCGAAGAAAAAAATTTGCCAGTCTTGGCAAAAAATAAATAAAAAAAATACATTAAAAAATACAGTAATAATAACTGTAAAGGTATTTTTTTTTTCTGGTGGAAAGGAAAGGGGGCAGTCTTGGCAAAAAATAAATAAAAAACACATTAAAAAATACAGTAATAATAACCTGTAAAGCCCTGTACACACAATCGGATTTCCTATGGTTTTTAAACCGATGGATTTTTCCATCGGAAAACCGATGAAGCTGACTGCTATCAGTCTTGCCTACACATCATCAGTCAAAAAAACCGACCGTTCCAAACGCGGTGACGTAAAACACTCCGATGAGCCGAGAAAAATTAAGTTCAATGCTTCTGAGCATGTGTCGACTTGATTCTGAGCATGCGTGGGTTTTTTAACCGATGGACTTGCCCATAGACAATCGGAATTTGCTATTGTTTTAAATTTTTCCGATGGATAAAAAACCATGTTCTATTTTTTGACACCGATGGAAAAAAGACCGATGGGGCCCATACACGATCGGTTTGTCCGATGAAAAAAATCCATCGGACTGTTTTCATCGGCAAAACCGATCGTGGGTACGCGGGTTATAGTATTTTTTTTTTCTGGTGGAAAGAAAAGGGGGCAGTCTTGGCAAAAAATACATAAAAAACACATTAAAAAATACTGTAATAATAACCTGTAAGAGTATTTTTTTTTCTAGTGGAAAGTAAAGGGGGCAGTCTTGGCAAAAAAATAAATAAAAAATACAGTAATAATAACCTGTAAGAGTATTTTTTTTTTTCTGGTGGAAAGGAAAAGGGGCAGTCTTGGCAAAAAATAAATAAAAAACACATTAAAAAAATACAGTAATAATAACCCGTAAGAGTATTTTTTTTTCTGGTGGAAAGGAAAGGGGGGCAGGGTGACGGCACAGCTCAACGCATCTGCAATTTATTAATTTTTCTCGAAATACCATGTTCGGTTTATAATAAACTAAACCAGACATACGCTGTGGATTTAATAAAAACACAAGGTTGCTCTTGATGTTTTAACCACCAAACTTTCCAAATTTTGCAGTTCTTCCTCGGTCTCTTTCGCACCCTCCACTCCCAACGCACGTGCACGTCGCGTTCCATTTTAGGTAATTGTCGTCAATCTCTTATAAAGCGCGACTGTGTTTATTGCTGTAGTTAGGTTGTTGTTAATTTTACACTAAATGCTTATCATGATGAATGGAAAAGCTGTGATGCTACACGGGGGACATCAGCCCAATTATCCAATGCCAATAACGGGGGGTATAAGCATTCAGGGACAGCAGCAGCCATAACTATTATTCCTAGGGTAAAGTTGAACCTTGCCTGACGTGCCAATATTGTACCATGCAAACAGATAGCAAGGTTTTCAACACAAAGGAAGCAATGATCCCACATAGTTCTCGCTCCTTGCTTGTAAAGCTTTCCTTTTCTGCAGTTAAACGGGGGTCATTTGTGAGGTGCATTCCATGACAGTTTGTTGGATGGGGGGGGGGGGGGGCACAAAACTATTTTTCTTATGTGTGTCTGTATTGAGCAAGCTGTAGAGCAACTATGACTCCTTTTTCATCTTAAAAAAGTCACAAGCATCCTAAATAGCCTTTGCATCACCTAGGTATTACCCTATGTGATGAAATGTGTTTTTAAGAAGAGATATATCTATCACATGATCCTGGATATTCATGAAAAAAAAAAAAAAACTCCTTTTGCTTCCTTTAAAGGGGAGATTTTATTACTAACTATTTTCGTGGCGACATACCTCTGCAATTCATCGCTGAGCCCTCTGGCACTGTATGGATTAACATGTCATTTGGCTGCATAGATATTTCAGTTTGAAGAAAAGAGAATCTCAGTGCAAGACGATCCTATTTAGAATTAAATAACAAATGAACATCTTAACTCCTGCTGCAGACGCACGGGAGAAATAATACTTTTTAATGAGATTTTTTTTTATTTTTTTTCACCAGGGGATACACTGCCTGCATCCTGGCTGGGAATGCTTATATAAATAGTTTTGCGCACTTGTATGAAAAAAAAAAAAACAGCCGCTGTCACTGATGTTTTTGTTGCTATTTATATATTGCGGCGAATGGGATTAAATTAAACGGAAGCCAGTTTTTATGAATCTCATTACGTAAACATGTAGAGAAATTGTTCTGATACTCAACTAAAGTGTGTGGTTTTAAAAAGACAGCGAAGGTAAATGTATGGGTATGTCGGGATGGGGCGGGAAGCATCATGATGCCATGGATAGTGACGCTGAAAGGGTTAAGAAAACTATCGTATGTGTGATGTTCATTGTTTCACGCGATGGAAGAGCTGCAGCCGACATAACAAATATGTTGATTTTTGAATTATTGGTTATACTGGGTGAATCAAAAAAAAAAAAAACACATCTTACATCACCCCGCATTTCAAATGAGTATGTATTGACAGCAATGGCTTGAAGTGAATTGTAGGCTCTTCTCGTAGGGAAGGGATTAAAAGCATTCTTTCATTACACCGATTTTATACAGATCATAAACAGGTAAGAAAAGTCACCCAGATAACTCAAGGTTTTCTTCAAGATAATGGCAAAATAAATCTGCGATGGAACGGAACAAGCTTTGTCGAAGGAGCGCTTTGGTAAAATACAACCAAATGTAGGTCGTTTACACTCCATGCAAATCGGCTTCATAAAAAAAAAAAAATCCTGTTTCCATTCCAAACCTATAACAACAAAAGTCCAAGTGCGTTTCAAAATGGGATTTATAAACTTAAAAATATGTAGTTGGAAAGATATTATAAAGCGCAGCGTTTTGTTTAATATACAGGTGCGTATCGTCGCCGTTTTTAGGTGTGTGTGCAGGAAAGCAGTGATCGTGTTAAAACGCCATAACCCGTAGCAACCAGATTTTACTCTTTAACGTTTACGGCAGCCAGAAAATTGCTGATTGGTTGCTGCGGGGTACTGCATTTTGCCTAATTAAATAAGCCCGCAAGTCTTGCGTTTTATATTCGCACAATTAGATTCTTTTGCTATGATGTGATCTGACCTAGAGGAGTAATTCAGGCGACAAGACTCTGCATTTTGGCAAATGTCCATTCACACATAAGTAATATTTTCATTTTGCCCAAAACTGAACGGAATATATTGGCTTGCTGACGGCAGTTTGACTCCTCTCCACTCTAAGTAGTACTGATATGGAATCCCACGTGGTGAGCAGTATATATCAAAGAAGTCCCAAATCCATTAAGAGTTTCACAATTAGAGAAATGCATTACAACTCATAATGTATTCTAAATCTGAGGTTTAAGGACTCTTGTTGACATTACCAGATCTCAGCTGAGGATCTAATATTATTCTTTGTCTCCAATACTGCAGCAATATTGCAGCAAGATAGCCCCATCTAGAGGCCAAAGTACAAACTTGCAGCAGGTGACATTTATTTCACAAGACGGGGTAGAATTTTTTTTTTTGTTATGTACTAAGATGTGAGAGCCTAAATCTAATTAAAATATATAAGTGCATCTTGGTTTTGGCAATTATAGTATTAATGCCTGAAAAAAAAAAAAAAATGTATATATATATATATATATATATATATTCACGCATATGTGTCTATATAAAATATATGACCGCGCTACTGCAAGTGCCACAAAATCAAAAAATAAATTAAAAAATCACGTGGCGCAGACTTCTTTAGCATATGCATATGTGTGTTTACAGTAAACCCCCCTCCATCGTGGGGGTTACGTTCCGGACCCACCCGCGAAAAGTGAAAATCTGCGAAATAGAAAGACCCTATTTAAATACACCCTAGGCATGTTTTGTTAACTTTTTAATAGCATTTAAAGGTCTTTAACCGCTTGATAGCCGGGCCATTGACGAATGACGGCCTCAAGGTGGATCTAGAAATCCGGGAGGCCGTCATTATACGGCCTCGGCTATTCTGGCCACTGGGGGGCGCGCGAGCGCCCAGCGCATCACTGAGATGCCGATGCGCGTGCCTGGCGGCCGCGATGTCCGCCAGGTACCCGCGATCGGCCGGTACACAGAGCAGGGACGTGGATCTCTGTGTGTAAACACAGAGATCCACGTCCTGTCAGGGAGAGGAGACGGATGCTGTGTCCCTTGTACATAGGGACACAGCTCGGTCACCTCCCCCAGTCAGTCCCCTCCCCCACACAGTAGTAATCACTCCTAGGGAATACATTTAACCCCTTCCTCGCCCCCTAGTGTTAACCCCTTCCCTGCCAGTGTAGTTTTTACAGTAACCAGTGCATCTTTATAGCACTGGTCGCTGTAAAAATGACAATGGTCCCAAAATGGTGTAAAAAATGTCCGATGTGTCCGCCATAATGTCGCCGTCACAATAAAAATCGCTGATCGCCGCCATTACTAGTAAAAAAAAATTATTAATAAAAATGCAATAAAACTATCCCCTATTTTGTAGACGCTATAACTTTTGCGCAAACCAATCAATAAACGCTTATTGCGATTTTTTTTTTTACCAAAAATATGTAGAAGAATACATATCGGCCTAAACTGAGGAAAATTTTTTTTATTTTTTTTTAAAAATTGGGATATTATTATAGCAAAAAATATTGTGTTTTTTTCTAAATCGTCGCTATTTTTGTTTATAGCGCAAAAAATAAAAACTGCAGAGATAATCAAATACCACCAAAAGAAAGCTCTATCTGTGGGAAAAAAAGGACGTCAATTTTGTTTGGGAGCCACGTCGCACGACCGCGCAATTGTCATTCAAATCGTGACAGCGCTGAAAGCTGAAAATTGGCCTGGGCAGGAAGGGGGTTTAAGTGCCCAGTAAGCAAGTAGTTAAACACACTTTTAAGCAATAGAAACACATAAAAGATAGTGCTAACCGTATACTGTACAGTACTGATTCACCGCTACATAACTGCGAAATGGCGAAATATTACCGAGATATCAGAATTAATAGGTCCTAATTAAAATAGCGCAATATACCGGGACCGCAAAAACTTAGCCGCGATTAAAGTGGGGGTTTACTGTATATATTTTTTTTTCTGTAGCTATCTAAAGCAGGGCATCCTACAATATTTTTGTATCCTTTCAACGGGCCAAAGAACTGCAGTTTGCTGTTGTACCATTCATAAGGAAACAATAACTAAAGACAGGGTTGCTGAATTTTGCAGTAAATGGAAAAAGATGCTGTATGACAGTCTAAACAAGTACCATGCCTCATAAAGAAATAAAAAAAATAGGATTTTTTACTCACCGTAAAATCCTTTTCTCTGAGTCCATGGACCGACACAGCTTCTCTATTGACAAAGTGGGTATTATCCGTTAATTAGGAGTGACTAGGCAGAAAAACTTGTAAAAAGTGTTGCATCACACCTTCTACAGTACCGCCCAGGGGGCGGACCCCCTCTGGGTACAACCTCTCAGTCTGCATCTCGCAGATCAGTTTGTCAAAAAGCAGTACAAACTTAGGAGGGGTGGGTGCGGTGTCGGTCCATGGACTCAGAGAAAAGGATTTTACGGTGAGTTAAAAATCCTATTTACTCTTTCGTCCATGGACCGACACAGCTTCTCTATTGACAAAGTGGGACGTCCCAAAGCAGTGTCAGAGAAAAGACGAGGGGTGGCAACAGCATAAAAATAAACTTCATACCAAACACAAAACAGCACTCCTCCAACGGAGGAGCTGCAACTCTAAACAGCCGCTTGCAAAACCTTGCGGCCAAAAGAGGCATCCGAAGATGCACCTACATCAACTTTGTAGAATTTTGTGAAAGTGTGAGCGGACGACCAAGTCGCCGCTTTACATAATTGGGAAACAGACGCTTGATGTCGGAAAGCCCAAGAGGCACCTCTTGCCCTGGTCGAATGCGCCGTGACCGGAAAGGGGGGCGCTTGACCCTTTAAGGCGTAAGCCTGGATTACTATCTGTCGGATCCACCTAGAGATGGTGGCCGACGAGACTGCTTGGCCCTTCTTGGGACCAGCCACCGAAACAAACAGTGAGTCTGACTTCCGGAACAGGGAAGTAGCAGATAGGTATACTCTCAAAGCTCGGACAACGTCCAAGGAATGCAACGCCGACTCCTTAGGATTCGACGGATGACGACACAAGGATGGAAGTACAATGTCTTTGTTGAGATGAAAAGCCGAAACGACCTTCGGAAGAAAGGAAGGCTGCGACCGCAGCACCACCTTATCCTTGTGGAAAACCAAATAGGGAGCCTTGCAGGACAAGGCTGCCAGCTCAGAGACTCGTCTGACGTAACAGCCACCAAAAAGACCACCTTCTGAGAAAGTGTCAACAGGGGAATATCTCAAATATTCTCAAACGGTGCCTTCTGAAGCACCGAGAGGACCAGGTTCAAGTCCCACGGAGGTAGCGGGGGAACGGACCGGAGGGGCCACATGTCAAACCCCCTGCACAAATGTACTCACGAGAGAGTGAGTCGCCAGGGGTCGCTGAAAAAAAAAGACAGCCAGGGCAGATATATGTCCCTTAAATCGTACTTAGGCAAGCCTTTGGTCCACCCCATGCTGTAAAAACAGCAGGATTCTGAAAACCAAATAAGTACGCGGATGCCATTTCATTTCCTCACACCTGGAGATGTAGGCCCTCCAAGTGCGGTGATAAACCTTCCTAGAGGACGGTTTCCGAGCACTTCTCATAGTAGAGATTACTGAATCTGATAGGCCCCGGTCTCTCAGTACTTGGTTCTCAACAGCCATGCCGTTAAAGTCAGTGACTGTAAAGCAGGATGGAGTATGGGACATTGCGATAGCAGGTCGTTCCGTAGTGGTAGGCTCCAGGGGACGTCTGCTACCAGACGTACTAGATCGGCGTACCAAGGACGCTGAGGCCAATCTGGAGCAATTGGGATCATTGGAATTCCCTCTGCCTCCACTCTGCGGAGCAGAAGAGGAAGAAGCCTTAAGGGAGGGAAGGCATAGATTAGCCGATACTGACCCCACGATGCCACCAACGCGTCTGTTGCGTCTGCCCATGGGTCTCTTGACCGGGCCACAAACCTCAATACCTTCCGATTGAGTCGGGAAGCCAGAAGATCTACGTCTGGTTTGCCCCATCTTTCGCAGAGGAGTTGGAACACCTCCGGGTGTAAGGACCATTCTCCCTGGTCCAGCATCTGGTGGCTCAGGTAGTCTGCCTGCCAGTTTTCCACACCTGGAATGTACCCGGCCGACAGTGCCGGTACGCTCCTCTCTGCCCACTTCAGGATGCAAGCGACCTCCGATGCTGCAGCTGAGCTTCTTGTTCCTCCTTGATGATTGACATATGCCACTGCTGTGGCGTTGTCTGACTGGATCCTGACTGGACGCCCTTGCAGCCTCTGAGAACATTTGAAGAGGCACAGCCTGATCGCCCGGATTTCCAGGATATTGATCGGCAGGAGGGCTTCCTCTGGGGTCCAGCGACCTTGCGCTGACT
Source organism: Rana muscosa (assembly GCA_029206835.1). Lineage (NCBI taxonomy): Eukaryota > Metazoa > Chordata > Amphibia > Anura > Ranidae > Rana > Rana muscosa. Next base: position 142,874,591 of record CM055121.1, on the reverse strand, counting down.
GAACACCCCAGACTCCCCCCCAACCTGTAAGGCTGGCGTCCGTCGTGATCACTATCCAGTAAACCGGAAGAAATTACTTCCCGGCCATTAGAGCCGGTGCTGTCAGCCACCATACCAGGGATCTCCTGACTAGGTGGCTCACTCGGATTTGATAATCCAGAGATGAAGGGCATCTGTTCCATCTGGACAGAACTTCCTTCTGTAACACTCGAATGTGGTATTGAGCATATGGGACCGCCTCGAAGGAGGCTACCATGAGGCCCAACACTCGCATGCCAAAACGGAGTAACGACCAATTCCTGGAAATCAGCTGCCGTACTGCAGCCCCGAAGGGTCTGCAACTTCTCCACAGGGAGGAATACCTTTGCCTCTGAGGAATCCAGAATCAACCCCAGGTACACTAGGCGTTGAGTGGGCACCATACTGACCTTTGCGTGTTTAGTATCTAATCACAGTCTCGAAGAGTCTGACAGGTAATGGACACGCTTACCTCTAAATTCTGAGCTTGAAGGCGCCTTCAGTAGAAGGTCGTCCAAGTAGCCCATGATAGCGATACCCCGCTGTCTTAGAAGTGCCAGAATCGGAGCGAGCACCTTGGTGAACGTCCTGGATGCTGAGGCAAGGCCAAACGGGAGGGCCACAAACTGGTAGTGGTTCTTCCTGACAGCAAATCACAGAGACTTCTGGTGTCTGGAGTATATGGGGACATGCAGGTATGCGTCCTTAATGTCCAAGGAGGCCAGAAAGTCCCCCAGATGGAGAGCCGTGACTACAGATCGAACCGACTCCACCCGAAATCTTTGTACCTTCACAAAGCAACTGAGGGCTCTGAGATCCAAGATTGGATGAACCCCATCCTTCTTCGGCACAATGAACAGATTTGAGTAAAAACCCTGACCCCGTTCCTGTTCTGGAACTGGAATAACTACCTTGCGTTCCAGTAGACCCTGGACCGCCCCCATACAGGGCCTCCCGACGGGTCGGTAGTAGCTGGAGATTGGAGGTGATGAATCTGTCCGGTGGACAAGAGAGAAATTCTATCTTGTAGCCTGAGGAGATTACTTCGCAAACCCACCTGTCGGAGACTAGAGCTGTCCACTGAGTCGCGAATTTGCGAAGACGTCCCCCCACCCGAAAGCTGGGTGGGGGCGGACCTTCATGCGGACGCAGATTAGTCCGCAGGCTTGTTGGGTCTGCGGGACCAAGGACGCTTTTGTCCTTGGGCAGGCGCCTTATCAGTCTGGGGTCTTTTCCCTGTCGCCCTAGGGGGACGAAAAAAACGCTTGCGTGCAGTAAAGGAGGGCCCTTGCCATTGGCGTGGCCCATACCCTTGCTAGTTTGAGGAAGCAAAGTGCTTTTACCTCCTGTGGCATCCTTGATGATGTCCTCCATAGAGGCCCCAAAAAGTATGTCGCCCTTAAAAGGCAGATCCAACAGGGCTTTCTTGGAGTTCTGGTCCGCAGACCAGCCCTTTAGCCAGATCAGGCGGCGTATTGCTACTGCATAAACCGAAGCTTTAGACAGCAGGGGAATAGTATCCATGTCTGACTCGCAGACAAACCTAGGGCCCTGGACCAACTGGTCGGCCAATGTTTTCATCAGGAGGAGCATCTCGCTCCTTAACCCCTGGAGTAGCAATCTTGCCCATTCAGTAAGTGTCTGAGACACTAGGGCCTCCGCCAATGCCGGGCTTACTGCCGAGCCTACCACTGAGTATAGGTAGCAAGTGAGTGCTTCAGCCTTCTTATCCACAGGGTCCTTGAAAACAGGAGCCCCTTCTACAGGAATTGTGGTGGCTCTATTAAGTCTGGACACCGGAGGGTCCACTATAGGGGGAGAGGTCCATCTCTTCAGAAAACTCTCTCCTCAAAGGGGTACCGTACCGCAAACCTCTTTGGGGCTGTAAAGACCCTCAGTGGGTTCTCCCATTCCTTGTATAAGAGTTTATCAAAAGACACACAAGGGAACACCTTAGCAGTGCGGGCAGGTCTATGAAACCCAAGTGGACCGGAGTCTCTGCTGCTTCTGCAGTATTTTCCAACTTTAGCGTATCCCGCACTGCAGTAATAAGGTCAGATACCAAGCCGCCTCGCGTACTGACCTGGACTTGGAGTCATCCTCACTGTCCGGTCACGGTCTGCAGTCTCTGATGCATCAGAATCTGGGCCCGGAGCCGCAGCTGGACCTGGTTCTGCATCAGAATTATCCCCAGAAGCTTGCAGGGGACGGGGCGTTTACTACCCCCTGTATTCCCGTGTGCTTCTTCCACCCTGGCAGCAAACGCCTCTAGGATTGCCCTCATAGCGTTCATAGACACCTCAGGGGCACCAGCTGCTAAATCTGGTGTTTCAGGGGAGAAGACATCTGGCTCAGATGCCATGCTGACCACACGCTGACACTCACAGGGCTCCAGGCAAGATATCAATAGGCCACCCTCCTGCGCTGCCGAGATGCTGGGTTACCCAGAGGACTCACCACCCTGGACCGGTACTGCTATGCTGCCGTGTGCTGCGCCTGTGATGCTGTCCCACTGCTGCTGTGTCAGTCTGCTTGTCTGGAATATAATGTGGGCTCTAAGAAAATGGCCGCCGAGCCGAAGATAGAGGTCAAGCAGCCGTAGCCCACAAAAAGATGGCCGCCGAATGACAATATATACATACAGGGTGGACAAACATGGCCACCGATCAGCTGATAGGGGTCAGTGGGTGTGGCCGAACCACAGGAAGATGGCCGCCGGGCAGTCGCAAGAGGCCCAACTCGGCATGGACCACCTCAAAATGGCCACCGACAGCATGGAGGAGGAAGCACACACACACACAGGTAAGCAGAAATTACATTTATTTTAAATGTTAGTTACAGCCAGCCCCGCTCCAGTGGAACCCCTTAGGTGACCCCCAGCACCCAGCAACCTTTAGCTAGAAGCCCAGGGAGGAGGGAAAGGCAGGGAGAGAGGGAAGAAAGGGGCCACAACCACTTACTTGATCTCTCCAGGAATGTCCAGCTAAATCACCCAGCCGAGGCAGGGGAGTTTTACTTACCTATCCTGCATGTATTATGCTGGAAGACATTCCAAACAGATCATCGTCCACGCACGAAAGGTGACTGTTGGCCAGGCATGCTGTGATTGGACCCAAAAGGGACGATCATATGTATGCCCTGGAGCGTGACGCTCACCGGACAGGCTGCTGCGACTCGGCCGCAAGGTCAGCCGAAGCTGAGCGGTCCGATGCAAGCCTTGGAGCGTAAGCTCACCGGCCAGGCTGCTGCGACTCGGCCATGAGGTCAGCCGAAGCTGAGCGGTCCGATGAAGGCCCTGGAGCGTAGGCTCACCGGCCACCCGTGGAGCGACGGGCATGTTGTGGAAAACCCAGCGCGTAGCTAGGGTCGGCACACGCTCGATGGCCGAAACTGGGGAGACTACAAGGATCGAGGATCCAGCCTGTCACCCAGTCGACAGTTGATCGTTGATCGAAGGAAAATGCATCAGGTGGACTTTACTGGCAGGCTCAATAGGTTTTCGTGGGACTTTGCAGTGGGATCAAGAGAAAACTATTGTAATGGCAAGATTGGTTGTTTGCAGAGCACACAGTCATCTTTGCCTTGTGCTAAATAAGCACACTTCAGATTCATCTTTTTGCAATAATGCTATCTTTAAGTTTGCTAAAATCCACTCACCGTTCATCCGTCCCATCATTCATTCCAAGAAGCAAGGCTCACACATAGATCTTATCGTCAGGCCATCCCAGAGCAGACTGTCCCCTGGGATAGCCAGCTCTGTTTATTTATAGTAAACATGGGCAACAAAAGAAGGTGTGGCTTCACAGAACAGCCATTCAGACATTTTGTATATTTTCAAAAGAACCAATCACAGACATGTTTAAATTCAAATATAATCCTAGCAGTGACGTGTGCAAACGGCTGTGTACAGGGGTCATGCTTTCTGTGAACAGTAGAAAGCATGGCTTTGTACAGAGCCGTGTGCAAACCAACTCACTGCTACCAATGACGGAAACTATATGACAATTATGCCTCAATGGACCACAACTGTTTTATAGTTATGTTACTGTTCTTGTGGACACAGATCTGTGCGCTCGGAGTCATTTAACGCCCCCCGTCAGGAGGTGGCCAGTCCCCCAACGGGGCGCAAAACAACATCTCTAAATGGAGCAAACATCGCTGTTTCCATAGGAAGATTTTCCCGCCACCGATCTTCCACCAACGTCTGTATGTGCAAATACGCTCAGATGAGCGCATTACAGCAAAACTGACATTGGGTTGACATCTGACAACATACATTAATAAATTTTTCCACAACAGTCCTCCCTTTTTTGTCATATGCACCCCATGTGTCCCTCGATGAAAGTTGATCTGCTTCTTACACCCGGAAATGAATCAGTCCTTAGTCCATAAAAAGGAAAACACGGCTTGACATGTAGACTCTACTCTTCAGGGGCATGACTTATAAAGGAGGACACGACATGGTGAGCTGTAGTAATCGCCGATCCGTCTGTGATCCTCTGTGTCTTGTATGTGGGTCCGGCTTCGGGGCGTCTCATCAAGGGAACTCTGGTCACGCGTCAAATCAGGCAACAGGAGCACCTCGTCACGACATAGAAAGAATAGAAATAAAAACAACATGAGTATATATATTCCCACTTCCTTTAACCACGATCCGCTGTAAAATAAAAATTGGATCCCCAAAGATTCCCAGACCCCTAAAAAGGACTCCCAACCTTCACTTAGCTACAGCTCTGGCTTCAACAGTTACATGAAGAACCCTTATCCTTAACGGATGAGAATTGTTCAATCGTATCCCAAGCCCGAGCCCCCCCCACATGCAGGACACCATGCCCAGACCTGGTCGGGGTTGGTGAACAAATCCCTTCTAGCTGTCCCTGCCATTCTTAATTTCCTGCGCCATCAGATCCTCGCGATCGGCCGCGACCTAAGATGTTGGGACAGCTTCACCATCACGCATGAACCTCTTGCTTTGGGGGAATTACCTTTATAAGCTGCAGATCCGCATAAACACCAAACTAAAGTTCAACCACACTTGTGGGCTACCTAGATACCCAAACCGACAAGAGGCAGAGCTACTAAAACCATAACCAATTTTACCCTCTAAAAATACATCGTTAGATTCCATTGACAAGTGTCTGTTTGGAGTCTTCACTAGTTTGTCAAAACTCCTCATACCCATAATAACATCATAAATGGCATGTACCTCTGTCATCGCTGGGGACTAAAACTCGGTGAAGACTCAGAACAGACCCAACAATCGGTCCTGTTCGCTTTCTGAGCTAGTCAGGACATACACTTTAAATAATAACTTGGGATGCTTTTCATCGTTACCCTTGCTAAAATTTACTAAACAACAAAAATATAAATAAACAAAGATACTCCTCATTCTTTGGTGTGGTTGAGCCGCTTCTTGCAGTGGCTGGCATGGTCTCATCCCTCAAGCTTCTTTACAACGACCCAGTCACCTGGTTGGAAAGAATGTAAACTGATTATTGAGTCAGGGTCCAGGAGGGACTCGTGAACCCTGTGGTGGACATTTTGAAGTTCATATCACAGGGATTGCACCTCCCCCATCAGCCGAGAATATAAGTGACAGCTAATGAGGAAAGTACGACTCTGGTTTTGATTGACCTCCAAACAACCCTCATATGACAATAACCCAGACATTGGGACTGTGGTCACTGCATAACCTGTGCTTGGCTTACAATACCTGGAACCATTGACAAAAGGTTCTTAGCATCTGGGATGGGAACCTACTTCACCACACTGCTGCTCGCCGATTCAAATTCTATCAAAGAAAGACAGTCTTGGAACAAACTTGGTTAGAATTACAGAGGTTATTATTAGTTTGAAAAAAAAAAAAACTGTCACTCTTACATCTATCACTTCTCCCCCCATTTTCTTCCTCATTACAGACTGAAGGAAGAAATGCATGGTGCAGGAAAAAAAAAGAAACAATGAAATGGCCCATGATACTTTTACCTCCTTAGACTCATGTATTTATCCATATGTACCGCTGTCTACATACACCTGTTCTCTATGTACAAACTCCTTGGACCTGAAAAATACTTATAAGCAAAATCATTACTCTATTCTTCATATTTAACCTGCAAAGAATGGTAAACAATAATGACATTCCTGTACATTGGTAAATTGTCAATGACATTCTTTCAAAACCGATTCAAACAAAACCCTCTGTAACCCTTACTTTTCCCGTTCCTACAAAAATACAACAGCCGCGACGCATCAGAGGATCGCCGCGGTAAGTTCGAACATATTCACGTTACTACATACAAACATTCCGATACAAACGTGGGGGAAATACTTCCCAGTTTCCAAAACCACAAATGAAAAAAAACAAAAACAGCCAGAATTCTCCCTTTGCTCTTTCAGCAATAGAAAAAAATACAATGGGACAACCATGAGAGCAGCTCGAGAACCTTCCATGGACCAGCCATACAAAGTTCAAACAAACGGGCATGCGAATTTAACCTCCATCAACACACTCATCATTACAGATTTCTGAAGCCGCAGCTCAACTACATCCACTCCAGAGGGATACCCAAAATAGTATCCTTGGACCACCTATGTTAATCTTTTGGGGTTCAAAGGCCTTTGCCCCAAAACTAGGCTTCGTGCACTGTGTGACCGTCTGACTATGGGAAGCCTCCATTCCTTCCCTTTGCACAGACCTCCTTGTGTCCATGGCGATTCGAATTGGCTTATCGTCTTAAACCTGCGTCCAGGTTAAACCGTTGCACTCATTTCGGAGAGCACCGCCCGGTGTCTTCTTATACGGTGGATTGAAGAACTACAACCACTATATGGTCAAGTCCTCCAACTAGAAACCCTAACCGAGGCGTCAACTCTATGGCTTGTTGTCCCAACACTTTTGGAACTACAGCAACAACCACAGATCAACCCCCGAATTAGGCCTCTACCCCTCACAGTGCATGCATACACAAGCATTTTCCACTATACACCCATACACTGCGTTGCCAGACTAAACCACACAGAACAATTACGGCAGTTTACCAGCTGCAGAACAATGTGGCTTCTCTCTGTATCTAGATGATACAACAATGGTGATGCCCCCTGTTTTGCTTTCTACCCAAAACTATATTACAGTACAAAACTTCACAAAACTGGTACAAAATATAAAAGACTTTTAAACGCAAAAATGCTTTCCATTTTCCTTCCAAACACAAATCTCATTGGCCAACCTTTCAGACAACCCCAAACTCCTCCCACCAACTTCCCTCTGATATATAAAATGCTGAAAAGAAATTTCCGGTTATGCTCAGCTCTCAAAAAAACCAAACTGGTTTATTTACATATCGATTGTTCAGGAAGAGTGAGGGGGAGGGGAGGCCTTAGCCCTAATCGCCTTGTCTATCAAGACTCCAAAAAAAATCCATGGCTACACATTATATATTTCAACAATTTAAAACCTTGTCAAGAAAATGATGGAATAAAACCCCCCTTTGCAAAGGGGAGGGTCCTGACCCAAACATCCCCTGCAAGCAAAACCACAAGTTGAGACTCAAATACAAAACTCCTGCAAAAAGATGGCTCTAGGAGTTTTGAACAAACCCCCACTCCTCCTCTACAGGCTATACAATACAAGCTTCAAAACATATGAATTGCCTTCTGGGAAACTCCCAAATATTTAAACATAAAAACACATCTTTGTACAAAAACTCTGTTAGTCTTACAATCTATCAAAGTTCAGTGTAAAGTGAAGTTTTTCTTACATTCGAAATATAATACAAAAAAACGCCGCTCATATACTGCAAAGTCAGCTAACCCTGCAATAGCTTACATTCACTTAAATGAAAACAGAGAAATCCCCAACCTAACCTAGTGTTGGAGTTTGCATGTCCTCCCTGTGTCTGCGTTTGCTTCCTCCCACACTCCAAATGCTGGTAGGTCAGCCAGATCCCATCCATAAATAGGCCCCAGCATGTGCGTGTGTCCGCAAGCACGTTGTGGCCCCTTGGGGTAAGACCGCGCTATCTCAAGATACCACTCTACTCAACTCAATAGGCGATGCTTAGAAAAACAATTTAAACCAGCAAATTCATCATTAAACAAAAAACAGTCTCTCAGTATGTCACCCTGGTGTCTCACTACTCTCCCCAGCAGTGCACAGGTCAAACGGTAAACGCATAAAACAGGACAAAACTGCGCCAATCAACAAATGCCAATACAGCATATTCAGGGGCCATGTTTGCTAAACTGGAACTTTCTATCTCAAACTGTAAACATCTCTCAAGATGGCCGACAAGCCAGGACAACAAAATGGTGGATGAACACCGCACACCTCATGGACAACAATGGCGCCATTAACGCATGCAATTTTTCCCGCCAAAACCAGCATGGGACATCACAATGAACACCACATGGGTTCCCCCATACAAAGGAAAACAAAAATGGCCTCCAGATTCCAACGCAGAAAAGACCGCACTACATTCACACCAAACATCAAAAACTGAGAAATTCCACCAGCAACATAGCTGACGAATGCCACAGCATGGTCACATGATATCACACCCAAAGGAAAGGTGGCTGCACCTTCCCTTATAGGATACCCACAGGCTAAGGAAAAACTGTGCCTCAAAATGGCAGACAAACCACAAGGCTAACAAAAGCCAAGAATAGCGCCATTAACGCATCTATTTCTTTTCCGCCAAAACCAGCATCTCTTTAAAAGAAAATCAAAAATGTTTTTCTCCACAAAGACAGACTACACAATTGAGATTTTTCTAAATGATCATCAAAATCCACTGAAAAATGTGTGTCTTGAGTCACCTACACTCCACAAGGCTCATGCCATCTCCACAAAGCCACACACCTGAGACACCACATGACCACTAAAACATTTTAAGACCCTTTTGCCACTAAACAGCACATTCAATAAATGTAAGTTACATGCACAACATTATTCAACACTTTTCTCTACCTAAAGTTCACACACACAGTGGCATCAGTTTCCATAACAAGCCATCGCAAAGACATACTATTGTCTGCCTTCTAGCAATGCCTGGCCACTTGGATATGCGGCGGGAACTTTCAACTCAAAAACCAAACACTTTACTTAAAATATTTTTACACTTATGGGGACATGTGTCTTTGTCCCCTACAAAAATCACAATCTATCCATTTCTATTTTTCATAGAAATCACAAACACTACACACATACAGTATATTGTTGCTTGTAACATCAGATCATCATCCCTCAGGGCCCTTCCAGCACAAAACTCCTGCATGCCACCCACAGAGAGTCACCAACTCGCACCACTGTAACTGATGACCATGCTGCCCGCCCCACCCCCGCTAAACCTCATCTCACACAGGGATCAGACTAACCATGCAGCAGCAATGGCTGGCTGCAAACTGCTCAATACATCGCACAAACAGCCATCTCTTACACAACTTCAATCACACTCATGGGTACACATGTCCTACATCGCACAAACAATCTAATCACACACAGGCACATGCAGGCATACCCACACAGGCACACACAATCAAATTCACAGGCATACAATCTAATCACACACAGGCACACACAATCAAATTCACAAGCATACGATCGGATTCACAGACACACACACGCATGCAGCATTATTTCAAAAAGACAAAAAAATTTGTTATTTTACAGAGTACAGCCTCTTCACGCATCACATCATACAGCCATACTCCCCCTCTGCTGATGTGAAGCTCAAAGAGGCTGCAATTAGTCCCACCGTGAGTCGCCATCTGTAATGGCAAGATTGGTTGTTTGCAGAGCACACAGCCATCTTTGCCTTGTGCTAAATAAGCACACTTCAGATTCATCTTTTTGCAATAATGCTATCTTTAAGTTTGCTAAAATCCACTCACCGTTCATCCGTCCCATCATTCATTCCAAGAAGCAAGGCTCACACATAGATCTTATCGTCAGGCCATCCCAGAGCAGACTGTCCCCTGGGATAGCCAGCTCTGTTTATTTATAGTAAACATGGGCAACAAAAGAAGGTGTGGCTTCACAGAACAGGCATTCAGACATTTTGTATATTTTCAAAAGAACCAATCACAGACATGTTTAAATTCAAATATAATCCTAGCAGTGACGTGTGCAAACAGCTGTGTACAGGGGTCAGCATGGCTTTGTACAGAGCCGTGTGCAAACCAACTCACTGCTACCAATGACGGAAACTATATGACAATTATGCCTCAATGGACCACAACTGTTTTATAGTTATGTTACTGTTCTTGTGGACACAGATCTGTGCGCTCGGAGTCATTTAACGCCCCCCGTCAGAAGGTGACCAGTCCCCCAACGGGGCGCAAAACAACATCTCTAAATGGAGCAAACATCGCTGTTTCCATAGGAAGATTTTCCCGCCACCGATCTTCCACCAACGTCTGTATGTGCAAATACGCTCAGATGAGCGCATTACAGCAAAACTGACATTGGGGGGACATCTGACAACATACATTAATACATTTTCCACAACACTATAAGATGCACTTATAATTAAATTCTGCAGTACACATCTTTTTAATGATAGTGTAGTTATAATTTAACCACTTCAGCTCAGGAAGATTTTTTGTGCTATAAACAAAAAATGACCGACAATTTTTGAAAAAATAAAAAAAGAATATTTTTTGATTTCTCCTCAGCGAGCCTCCGCTGGCACACATTTGCGCCCGATACCTGAAAGTGCAGGATCACGTATATATACCGTATATCAGTGGCGGTGCGTCCATAGAGGGCGCCGGAGCGCCGCCCCCTCTCGCTCCCGCACCGCCACTGAAAGACAATACACAGATTCATGCATTGCATGAATCTGTGTATTGTCACCGCTGCCGCGCTGCCCACTATACATATGGCCGGCCTCCTGGTGAGCGCCGGCCATATGAATTAGAGCGGCGGCCGGCGGTGGGTGTGACTTGGAAGTGCCTATCAGAGCCACCGGCTCTGATAGGCTTTCCGAATACAGCTCTCACGCTGTATTCGGCTTCCAAAAACTCCTCCCAGGTACGCACGGGGGTGCGTTCCTGGAAGAAGACTGTGTGGAGGTTTCAGCCAATCAGGTTCACCGGATCTGGTTACCGGTAACCTGATTGGCTGAAGCGACATCGAGGGCGGGAGAACACATCGAGGACGGCGCGGACCGAGGAAGGTAAGTGCAGGGCTGGGGGGGGGGCAGGCTGCATTTGGGGGACAAACTGGCTGAATATGGGGGACAAACTGGCTGAATATGGGGCACAAACTGGCTGAATATGGGGGGAACTGGCTGAATATGGGGGGGGAACTGGCTGTATATGGGGGGAACTGGCTGTATATGGGGGGAACGCTGGCTGCATTTGGGGGGAACTGGCTGTATATGGGGGGAACTGGCTGTATATGGGGGGAACTGGCTGTATATGGGGGACGAACTGGCTGTATATGGGGGGAACTGGCTGTATATGGGGGGACAAACTGGCTGAATATGGGGGGAACTGGCTGTATATGGGGGGACAAACTGGCTGAATATGGGGGACAAACTGGCTGAATATGGGGGACAAACTGGCTGAATATGGGGGACAAACTGGCTGAATATGGGGGACAAACTGGCTGAATATGGGGGGGAACTGGCTGAATATGGGGGACAAACTGGCTGAATATGGGGGACAAACTGGCTGAATATGGGGGACAAACTGGCTGCATATGGGGGACAAACTGGCTGCATATGGGGGACAAACTGGCTGAATATGGGGGACAAACTGGCTGAATATGGGGGGAACTGGCTGAATATGGGGGACAAACTGGCTGAATATGGGGGACAAACTGGCTGAATATGGGGGGAACTGGCTGAATATGGGGGACAAACTGGCTGCATTTGGGGGGAACTGGCTGTATATGGGGGACACGCTGGCTGCATTTGGGGGGACAAACTGGCTGCATTTGGGGGGAACTGGCTGTATATGGGGGACAAACTGGCTGCATTTGGGGGGAACTGGCTGTATATGGGGGACAAACTGGCTGCATTTGGGGGAACTGGCTGTATATGGGGGACAAACTGGCTGCATTTGGGGGGAACTGGCTGTATATGGGGACAAACTGGCTGTATATGGGGGCACACTGGCTATATATATGGGGACAAACTGGCTGTATATGGGTGCACACTGGCTATATATATGGGGACAAACTGGCTGTATATGGGGGCACACTGGCTATATGTATATGGGGGCACACTGGCTGTATATGGGGGCACACTGGCTGTATATATGGGGGCACACTGGTTATATATATATATATATATATATATATGGGGGCACACTGGCTGTATATGGAAACAAACTGGCTGTATTTGAGGGGGCAAACTGGTGGCGTTTGGGCACAGTGGCTGCGTTTAATGGGCACAGTGGCGGCAATTGATTTTTTTATTTTTTTCAGTTTGTTTGCGCCCCCCAAAAAATTTTGAGCACCAGCCGCCACTGCCGTATATACTCGAGTATAAGCCGACTCGAGTATAAGCCGAGGTACCTAATGTTGCCAAAAAAACTGGGAAACCTTACTGACTCGAGTATAAGCCGATGCCCCACTGTTCCCTAGCTCGCTGTTCCCTATTTTACATTGTAAATATTTACCTGTAAAGAAGTTGCGGCTGCAGCGTCCATCGTTCAAATTCCGCGGCGTCCATCGTTCAAATTCCGCGGTCTCTTCCTGTTCCTTCCTTGAAAGGCGAGTCTCAGCAGACACTCTCCGCCTATCACGATCATTCTCTCATCCTCAGTTTTCCCAGCAGACACTGTGTTGGGTGTTCCACCAATCACAGACGTCTGCTGGAAAACTGAGGATGAGAGAACGTTCGTGATAGGCGGAGAGTGTCTGCTGAGACTCGCCTATCAAGGAAGGAACAGGAAGAGACCGCGGAATTTGAACGATGGACGCCGCGGAATTTGAACGATGGACGCCACAGCCGCAACTTCTTTACAGGTAATATTTACAATGTAAAAATTTCGATGACTCGAGTATAAGCCGAGGGGGGGACTTTCAGCCCCAAAAAAAGGGCTGAAAATCTCGGCTTATACTCGAGTATATACGGTGTGTATATATATATATATATATATATATATATATATATGATCCTGTGCAGCGCGGCTGCCCTGTAGCAGTAAATGTGCTATATGGCGGTCGGCAATCGGTTAAAGGCAATATAAACCTTCCTATGAGCACCTTGTGTATTTCACCTGCCTAAGATGTGCATTGATCATAGGAAAAACAATCAGCTGTGATACTACAATCTACAGCTACAACATGTGAGCCCATCATTACAGGTTAAGGCGAACAAACAACATAGGGAATATAAATACGCTAATACCAAATTAAAACAACAAAAATATTTGAAAGTGTATAATGCCTATAATGTTTATTTATATGCAATAACTACAATATGTACTCCATTCCACAGTATGAGAACTAGTTGCAAAGCCCAGTAATAATATGGTAGCAACTGTAAGACCTAGTACCACGTTCTTGTCTATATATCCCTACAAAAATAATAGAACAATAATTTTCCCTCCTTGATTTACTAAAGTGTAAAGTTAGAGCCTAAGGCCAAATTCACCCTGGCTATTTGGGCCGGTGCGAATAGTAGCGGCAGTAATCAGAGATTAGATGCGGCATCTGTCCCGATCTACCACCCCCACTACACAGGCTTATGCAAGCTCACTGCTGTAAACTTTGTTAACCTATAAGACTTTTGATGCCGTTCTTTGTACTTAAATAAACTTTTTACCCTTGGATTATTTGCATATACGGTTGATTTGTGAGATCCCATTACAATGAACATACATTACAGTACATTACAGTACCATCTTGTGGTCACTTTTTCATATAGCGCTTTTCTTTACTTTATGTTTAAAGTTATGTATGAGATTTATGTGTATCTGCGTTGTATTTATTGAGTTTGAGAAAACAGGGAAACTTCCATTACCAAGAAGAGAACGCCAAGGATCTACCTGGTGCTCCAGACCAGAACGGAGAATCACCTTTAAGGGCAAAACTTGCACCTGAAAAAACTTTGGGCCCCATGCAGACAAACTGGAGGGCTAACCAACTATCCTCTGAAAATAGGTAGAATCTTAACAGGAAATAAACTAGACCAACTATACAAAGTGGTCTAAAAGAAAAAAAAACTGGGCCTAGCATTTCTAAACCTTCACTTCTGGGAAAAAAAGAACCATGATACGGAAAGAGTTTGTCCGATCAAACAACCAATCTTGAAACAAGATAACCATGTGTGAAAGATCCCTCACAGCGTAACATTCCAATGGTTAGTTGGCTGGTAAAAACTGAATGGTACTAAGATTGAATCCTCCTGAAGTAAAGGGTTGAGTGATAATGCCAAAGGATCTGCAGAAATGAGGGCATACCCAGATCAGTGTACAGGAACATAACAAAGAAAAAAAGGTACTTCCAACCAAACCCCCAGGGTGTCCCCAGGATGTGATAGACCACACTGTAAACCTGCCAAACTGTTTACCAACCAGTTAGCAAGGAGCGAGGGGTGGAAATCGCAGTGCTACTACTAAGAACTTCTACCTGACTTGGGACAGAAAGTAGGGTAAGTGAAAAAAAGAATGGAAGGAAGGAAACAAAGGAATCGTCTTTAGAAGACAACAGTTTGGCTTCAAAAGGAGGACCTATCTCCCAGTGACACCAATCACTGGTGTATAATCTTTTCACTAATAGTGTGTACCATCATCCCGAATGGTTTAGATGGTTGACATTCACACATACGTTTGTATTGAGCACATTTATATTCGCTAGCGCTGCATTTTATAATTTTTTTATCTCTCAAGGTGTTAGTGTCTTATGCTGTAGCAGCTGCGCATATAATAATTTCTTTTCACTTGTCATTTATTTTTGTATGTCTCCATAAGCGCAAGTTTTAGTTTTTGTTTATTTATCTCCTAGTGGTCAGGTCCAAAGTCCTTCAGACGTATGCTATCCCCCATAGAGAAAGTCTGCAGCAGGTTTCCAGGGATGCTTTTCTGCTGACTGTCCAGGGGAATAAAGGACTCTCTAGCAAAGGATACTTGCAAGAGCTTGACCTGGAAATCAGAAAAGAGGGACACCCAAGTGCTGAACCCTCGTCCCTTCAATGTAGAGGTCATCTGTTAAGGAGATCATGAATATCATACTTTGGCTCTAGGAAAGACAATGCCCTCACAAACCACATACTGGGTCTATCTAGCACAGAGAGCCGGTCATCCTACCGGTTGCAAGGAGAATTCACAAACTTTTCTGTAGTTGAAGGCCCGCTAAACTAGCACTCAGATAATATCCAGCAAGGTCAGGTCATAACACCGACCCAGAGAAGAATCCCTCAACAACTCAGGAACTGCCTGTTCCAGAGAACAATTCAAGGGAAAGATAAGAGGATACATCATGACTATGGCACGCAGACGCCAACAGCTTGACACAAATACTACAACCCTGCATAATTATTAAATAAACAAACGACACCCATTTTGGATTAAATTGGCCGCACCGGCCATTTTATTAAACATTTTAACCATAACATTATGTAACACAAATATCAACCCTGATACGTCACTGCTAATGTTGAGGATCAACTAAGGCACTGACCAAACTTTCTCTATCGTATCAGCGTGGCCACACAAGGTCCACAGTCGCAGCACGCCGACTCGAGGACTACCCTCCAACACTGATACCCATCTCCCAATGCCAGTTAAACCTCAGTTAACGGCATCTACCGAGGATCCCATACCGTGATGGTTCCCCACATAAGCCATAATGATCTTAATTTGTACTGCCTCCGAAAATCCCCAACCGCTACCCCAACCCCAAATTTCACAATACACTTATACAACTAAAATAGGGAGGGAGGGTGGGAGCTGTTCCTTAGACCAGTGGCAAGAGACTGACCACTGGACCCAAGCCCCTCCTACCTCCAGGAAATGACCAAACACGCCACCCATTCTCCTGACCTGCACTCCTCCCCTGGCTTTAACCCCTATCCTTGCTGGCTTCCTGCCCTGCTGCTTTGTCATGCCAGCCCTCGCCTAGCCTGCGTCTTACTCTGGGCTTCTCTGGGGTGTGGAGAAGCAACCATCCTAACCCCCAGCAGAAATCCGAAAATAATTTCTGAAACTTTTCAATCCAAAGAGACCATTTTTGTGTCTTGTCCAGAGACTAGACTCTCTAATACAAAAGAAGAGTCTGAAAGGGACTGAGAGACTGTACTAGAAGGACAATTCCACATGTCATATGAGGAGAAGGCAGGGACAAGTCTGCTACACATACAGAAGAGGTCAAGGGTCCACAGGGAGTATATTACCTTAGCAAGGACCTGAACTGAAGAGTCTTTTTCTATCGTGACCTCAGGCTTCCAGCACTAGATACCTGGCAATTGCTCAAACTGCAAGAATAAAGGAAAATGACCCTTTAAGCAGGGCCTCTTGAGTGTTCCATAATGGGGATGCAAGAAAAAGCACCAGGATGGACACAAGGACCAGTGCTGAGAGCAGGGTCTGGAGCTGCTGGAGGACCATAAGGGGCCAGGTTCCTATCAGGTAAAAGGAGTAGTAAGAACTGATCCTTCGTAATCTTATAGGTCAAGAGTTCCTTCAGGAAAGGGATATGCTGAGAAGTGCAGAGTGCCAAAAGGAACATAACCACATCTAAGGGAAAAGGACTGCCCTGTAGAAAGAAGTATGAGCCCAAGTGGGTAGTGATATTAAGAACAGGCTCCAACCAAGGTATGAATCAGAGGTCTCAGGATGCAGGGAACCCAGACAAATCTAGGAAGATGCACAAAGGGCTGCAAAACCAAAAGATTGAGTGAAGATGGGCACTTGAATGAGATGCTTGAATCGAGGTTGAGGCTGAAGGCTACAAGGGGTGACTTGGGCAGCCAAATGCTCAGGTGGCAAGCTACTATTCATAAACTAGTTTTAAATTGATTGGAATAGTTGCCATTTTGGTTTCAGTTTGCTGAAAAGGGGGCATACTAGGGCTGGGAAAAAAATCGATTTTAATCTTGAATCGAGTTTTGAGCTCAAATCGATTCAGATTTGAAGAAAATCGATTTTTTTAGATTTAAAAAAAAAAAAAAAAAAAAATTATTTATTTTTTTCCTTCAAAGTTTCCGTAGCAGGACTGCAGGGGGTGTATCTGGAATGGCACTGGGCGGCGTTACCCCAATTACATCTACTCGCCACAGCCGCCGTCTGCCTACCTGATCAGCGTGTCATGCAGACAGATGGCGGCCATTGCAGTGTTCAAAAGCCACGCCTCCCGAGTCCTCGTCGTCTGTGATAGGCGGAACACTCAATTTCACAGCAGGCAGTGTTCAGCCTATCACGGACATCCTCTCATCCTCGTCTGTGTTATGAGGATGACCATGATAGGCGGAACACTGAATGCTGGGAAATTGAGTGTTCCGCCTATCACAGACGAGGAGGAGGCGCGGCTTTTGAATACTGGAATGGCCACCGGTGTAGCAGTAAAATCCGTATACCATGAAAATCTGCATCAGGTACGGGCACAGTGATTGAAGCATGGGCACAGTGAAGCACGGGCACAGTGAGACACGGGTACAGTGAGGCATTGGGCACAGTGAGACACGGGTACAGTGAGGCATTGGGCACAGTGAGACACGGGTACAGTGAGGCATGGACACAGTTCAATTCAATTAAGAGTAACCTCAGGATTTTTTGATGTTTTATTAGCTAAATCCAAATACAGTATTAATAATTTGGATGTTTAACAATCTTTGTTGCACACTGACTTTGCAGTTAGAGAAAGGGTTTGCCTTTGCAATTTTGTTTGTTGATGCACTTTAATATAATAAAAAAAAAATCGAATCGAATATCGAGTTTTTTATAAAAAAATCGCAGATTTTTTTTGGGGGGAAAATCGCCCAGCCCTAGGGCATACTGGAGGTTTTTAATTGCAGGTGTGCTGGGCTTTTGGTGTGTCTCTGTGCCTTTAAGGAGGAATGGGCTACCTCCAAGCATATCTGGCCTCGATTTTTTATTTTTTTTGCTGTATATATTCCAAGATTAAGGCTCTTATTGATTAAATGTGCTGGGAGCGCATCTCTCTCCAAGATAGCATGCAATTGTGCTGCAAGTTTAAAAATGACTTGCTAAGCTATTGCTAGACTTGCCAGGCTTCACAAGTTTGCTGCACAATTGCAGCAAGTCCACATTGCATGACTCCAGATCAACGTTCTTTGCAAACATTCTGCAAGTCTGTTGGAAGGATAACTTGCCACAAATTTGTGGCAGTATTGAATTGTAAGTCTTGTTAACTTGCTGCACATTTTCACTGGCAAGTTGTACACTTGCAGCGCACTTGAAGTACAAGTTCTAGTTGACACCTTTCCAATTTGTAGCAAATTTGGGTGGCAAGTCTGTAGCAATAGAAAAGTTGCAGTGGTGAGTCTACAGCAAGAGCTCTGCAAGTCTACAGCATGAAAATTCAGCCACAGTGACCCCTGTGGTGGGATGACTATTGCACAACATAACTGAACCAGAACTTGCTGCAGACTTACAGAATGTTTGCAAAGAAAGTTTATCTGGAGTCATGTAGTGCAGACTTGCTGCAATTGTGCAACAAACTTGTGAAGCCTGGCAAGTCTAGCAACAGCTTAGCAAGTCATTTTCAAACTTGCAGCACAATTTGTTTGCTATCTGGGAACTTGTCATGATCCTTGGAATACTCAAGTATTTTCCCTTTGATTCTATTACACAGTGGTGGGTCCTCCGCCCTGTCTTAAGGCTTACCCCCTCCAGACGGCTCCGGGGTCTGGAAGGAAGGCATTGTTCTGTGTTTGACCGTTTGTTTGTTTATGTACTTTAATTATCTCCTGGGACTTCTCTGTGTCATACTCATTACACATCTCAGTCCTCCTATTCAAGCTATCCGACCAATCCCTGCTGACCATGTTTCAAGTCCTCATTTGCATGGCCAAGAGGACCTATGTGAGGACTAGAGTGTACTTTACAATTGACCAATAGGAAAGTGGTTGTTTGGGCGGGGGGTTTAAATTCCTATGTATAAAAGTGTGTTGTGTGCATCCAATAAAGGTGAGATTCCTGTTTGAACCTACATACAACCTGCCTGGTGTTTGTTCTGAGCTATCACAACTGGATTCGAATGGCACATAGCTGTAGTTCGAATCCCGGAGCATCGGATGACCGAACCATCAGACGTTGCGATCTGCAATCTGATCCAATAGCAGCAGAGGAGTGTCGGGAGAGTGAAACCGAGCGAGCAGGGGCTCGTTACAGAACTAAACACAACATTTTACAGTGCTCACTAGATCCAAATGCAATGCCGCGTACACAAAACCGTGGTTGTTTTTTCAGGCGGACGTTGGCTCAAACTTGTCTTGCACACACACGGTCGCACAAATGTTTCTCAGAAATTCTGATGGTCAAGAACGCAGAGACGTACAAAACTACGACAAGCCGAGAAAAATTAATTACAATGATTCCAAGCATGCGTCAAATTGATTCCGAGCATGTGCAGCACTTTTGTGCGTTGGAAATGGCTACACACGGTCGGAGTTTCCGACAAGAACTTTTGCCATCGGAAAAATAGAGAACCTGCTCTCAATCATTTGTTGTCGGAAATTCCGTCAGCAAATGTCCGATGGAGCCTACACACGGTCGGAATATCCGACCAAAAGCTCACATCGAACATTTGTTGTCGGAAATTCCGACCGTGTGTACGCGGCATCAGGGTATAACTTCCAATAGGGACACCTGTTTCAGAAAACTATTTAAAAGTTTTATCTCTAACTTCTGTATCCTGGACAGGAATTGAGGAGATGTCACTCCTATGGGAGACATACAGCAACAAATATATTGCTTAGGAAAGAGGTGCCGGAACCCTGATGTTTATTTGATATTATTGCTGTCATCTATTAACATGGCAATGGTGTAAATATAGAAAATATGAATATTGGGCTGGCAGTTTCTGCACACCGAAAGGCATTCACTTGCACCTTAGATTGTGATAGGGACAGGTGGATTTAGAATTTTAGTGCCACATAATGTCCAAATACAAGTTTATTCCAAGAACTGATTGTTTGCAGAGCCAACAGGTTTCAGGTGCTGTATTTCTGTCTCTTTATCAGGGATTGAGCTCCTGATGGATGCTGTACAAACTTCGAACACTTCAATAACATCCAACTACATATTGATAACTGAGTCCACATATACCTTTTCATTTTACATTTTACTGAACGGAGGTCAAGATGGAAGGAACAACTAAGAGGTGAGCGAAGGTCCAGTTTGACTTTGAAAACAATCTATCATTGGAAAAAAAAACTATATTTGAACTTGATTACCACAATTCGACACTTTATTCAAATTTCACTCAGCAACAAATAAATTGACAGAGCTTTCGAACCTTCCCTACCTTAAACTAAAAAGCTTTGAATTACTTACACTTTAGGGTGGCCAGATATATTAACCTGAGAGAACTGTTTATAAGGTGCTAAGTTAGTGGCGTGGCAAAAAAGGGGGTGGCTAAATTAGATGTGTGTTACGTTTACATACAAAGCAAGAATCAGAGAATTAAATGTTATATACAGTATATACTGTGTATATATATATATATATATATATATATATATACACACATGTATATATATATTTATATATACAGTCATGCTCGAAATTGTTGGCACCCCAGAAATTTTTCCAGAAAATCAAGTATTTCTCACAGAAAAGTATTTCAGTAACACATGTTTTGCTATACACATGTTTATTCCCTTTGTGTGTATTGGAACAAATCAAAAAAAGGGAGGAAAAAAAGCAAATTGGACATAATGTCACACAAAACTTCAAAAATGGGCTGCTCAAAATTCTTGGCACCCTTTAAAAATTGTGGATAAATAAGATTGTTTCAAGCATGTGATGCTCCTTTAAACTCACCTGGGGCAAGTAACAGGTGTGGGCAATATAAAAAAAACACCTGAAAGCAGATAAAAAGGAGAGAAGTTCACTTAGTCTTTGCATTGTGTGTCTGTGTGTGCCACACTAAGCATGGACAACAGAAAGAGAAAAAGAGAACTGTCTAAGGACTTGAGAACCAAAATTGTGAAAAAATATCAACAATCTCAAGGTTACAAGTCCAACTCCAGAGATCTAGATTTGCCTTTGTCCACTGTGCGCAACATTATCAAGAAGTTTGCAACCCATGGCACTGTAGCAAATCTCTCTGGGCGTGGACGGAAGAGAAAAAATTGATGAAAGGTTTCAACGCAGGATAGTCCGGATGGTGGGTAAGCAGCCCCAAACAAGTTCCAAAGAAGTTCAAGCTGTCCTGCAGGCTCAGGGAACATCAGTGTCAGCGCAAACTATCCGTCGACATTTAAATGAAATGAAAGGCT
This sequence comes from Rana muscosa, assembly GCA_029206835.1. Taxonomy (NCBI): domain Eukaryota; kingdom Metazoa; phylum Chordata; class Amphibia; order Anura; family Ranidae; genus Rana; species Rana muscosa. The sequence goes on along the minus strand of CM055121.1, from coordinate 142,853,160 downwards.
ATGGCAGGAGACCCAGGAGGACCCCACTACTGACCAAGGATGAGCCGAACACCCCCCTGTTCGGTTCGCACCAGAACCTGCGAACAGACAAAATGTTCGTGTAAACTTTAGAACCCTATTAAATACAATGGACTTGAACGTTCGAAATCTAAAGTGTTAATTATAAAGGCTAATATGCAAGTTATTGTCCTAAAAAGTGTTTGGGGACCCGGGTCCTGCCCCAGGGGACATGTATCAATGCAAAAAGAAGTTTTAAAAACGGCCGTTTTTTCGGGAGCAGTGATTTTAATAATGCTTAAAATGAAAAAATAAAAGTGAAATATTCCTTTAAATTTCGTACCTGGGGGGTGTGTATGATATGCATGTGAAGTGGCGCATGTTTCCCGTGCTTAGAACTGTCCCTGCAAAAAATGTCATTTTTGAAAGAAAAAAATGCATTTAAAACTGACTCGCGGCTATTAATGAATTGTCGGCTCCCGGCAATACATACAAAAGTCATTGATAAAAAATAAAAAAAAAGCGTGGGGGTTCCCCAGAATTCAATTACCAGGCCCTTCAGGTCTGGAATGGATATTAAGGGGAACCCCGCCGCAAATTTAAAAAAAATTGACGTGGGGTTCCCCCAAATATCCATTCCAGGCCCTTCAGATCTGGCATGGATTTTAAGGGGAACTCCACCCCAAATTTTAAAAAAAAATGGCGTGGAGTCCCCCTAAAAATCCATACCAGACCCCTTATCCGAGCACGCAACCTGGCCAGCCGCAGGGGAAAAGGGGGGGACGAGAGAGCGGCCCCCCCTCCCTCCTGAACCGTACCAAGCCACATGCCCTCAACATGGGGAGGATGTCCCTATGTTGATGGGGACAAGGGCCTCATCCCCACAACCCTTGCCCGGTGGTTGTGGGGGTCTGCGGGCGGGGGGGCTTATCGGAATCTGGAAGACCCCTTTAACAAAGGGGACCCCCAGATCCCGCCCCCCCCCTATGTGAATTGGTAAGGGGTACATTGTACCCCTACCATTTCACGAAGAAAGCGTAAAAAAATGTTTAAAAAAACACACAAACACCTTGAAAAAGTCCTTTATTAAAAAAAAAACAAAAAAAAACATTCCAGCGGTGAAATCCAGTGTCCCGCGGCGATCCCGATGTCCAGCGCTGTCCTTCATTGGTTGTGCCTAAGCGGACCTGATGGGGAACTCCCTCTCAGTATTTTAAATGTATAGACCCGCCCCTTCTGAAGTTCCCCATCAGGTCCGCTAAGCAGACCAGATGCGGAACATGAGAAGGGGCGGGTCTATACATGTATTACCAAAGTGAGAGCAGTTCCCCATCAGGTCCGCCACCTCGGTATGTCGGACCCGCCTACGTCATTGGCTTGAGCGGGGAACTTCCTTCACTATGTAAATTTAAATTACACAGTGAAGGAAGTTCCCCGCTCAAGCCAATGACGTAGGCGGGTCCGACATACCGAGGGGGCGGACCTGATGGGGAACTGCTCTCACTTTGGTAATACATGTATAGACCCGCCCCTTCTCATGTTCCGCATCTGGTCCGCTGAGCGGACCTGATGGGGAACTTCAGAAGGGGCGGGTCTATACATTTAAAATACTGAGAGGGAGTTCCCCATCAGGTCCGCTCAGGCACAACCAATGAAGGACAGCGCTGGACATCGGGATCGCCGCGGGACACTGGATTTCACCGCTGGAATGTTTTTTTGTTTTTTTTTTTTAATAAAGGACTTTTTCAAGGTGTTTGTGTGTTTTTTTTAAAAAAAATTTTACGCTTTCTTCGTGAAATGGTAGGGGTACAATGTACCCCTTACCAATTTACATAGGGGGGGCCGGGATCTGGGGGTCCCCTTTGTTAAAGGGGTCTTCCAGATTCCAATAAGCCCCCCGCCCGCAGACCCCCACAACCACCGGGCAAGGGTTGTGGGGATGAGGCCCTTGTCCCCATCAACATGGGGACATCCTCCCCATGTTGAGGGCATGTGGCTTGGTACGGTTCAGGAGGGAGGGGGGCCGCTCTCTCGTCCCCCCCTTTTCCCCTGCGGCCGGCCAGGTTGCGTGCTCGGATAAGGGGTCTGGTATGGATTTTTAGGGGGACTCCACGCCATTTTTTTTTTAAATTTGGGGTGGAGTTCCCCTTAAAATCCATGCCAGATCTGAAGGGCCTGGAATGGATATTTGGGGGAACCCCACGTCAATTTTTTTTTAAATTTGCGGCGGGGTTCCCCTTAATATCCATTCCAGACCTGAAGGGCCTGGTAATTGAATTCTGGGGAACCCCCACGCTTTTTTTTTTTTTTATCAATGACTTTTGTATGTATTGCCGGGAGCCGACAATTCATTAATAGCCGCGAGTCAGTTTTAAATGCATTTTTTTCTTTCAAAAATGACATTTTTTGCAGGGACAGTTCTAAGCACGGGAAACATGCGCCACTTTACATGCATATCATACACACCCCCCAGGTACGAAATTTAAAGGAATATTTCACTTTTATTTTTTCATTTTAAGCATTATTAAAATCACTGCTCCCGAAAAAACAGCCGTTTTTAAAACTTCTTTTTGCATTGATACATGTCCCCTGGGGCAGGACCCGGGTCCCCAAACACTTTTTAGGACAATAACTTGCATATAAGCCTTTATAATTAGCACTTTAGATTTCTCCCATAGATTTTTCGAATTTGCCGCGAACACCCCAATTTGTTCGTTGTTCGGCGAACGGGCGAACAGGCAATGTTCGAGTCGAACATGAGTTCGACTCGAACTCGAAGCTCATCCCTACTACTGACACAGAGACGTAAAAAAGCAAGACTACAGTTTGCCAAAATGTACTTGAGTGAGCCAAAATTCTTCTGGGAAAACGTCTTGTGGACAGATGAGACCAAGATAGAGCTTTTTGGTAAAGCACATCATTCTACTGTTTACCAAAAATGGAATGAGGCCTACAAAGAAAAAAACACAGTACCTACTGAGAAATATGGTGGAGGTTCATTGAAGTTTTGGGGTTGTTTCTGGCACTGGGTGCCTTGACTGTGTGCAAGGCATCATGAAATCTGAGGATTAATAAAGGATTTTGGGTCGCACTGTAGAGCCCAGTGTCAGAAAGCTGGGTTTGAGTCCGAGATCTTGGGTCTTCCAGCAGGAAAATGACCCCAAACATATGTCAAAAAGCACCCAGAAATGGATGGCAACAAAGCGATGGAGAGCTCTAAAGTGGCCTGCAATGAGTCCAGATCTAAATCCCATTGAACACCTGTGGAGAGATCTTAAAATTGCTGTTGGGAAAAGGCACCCTTCCAATAAGAGAGACCTGGAGCAGTTTGCAAAGGAAGAGTGGTCCAAAATTCCAGGTGAGAGGTGTAAGAAGCTTATTGATGGTTATAGGAAGCGACTGATTTCAGTTATTTTTTCCAAAGGGTGTGCAACCAAATATTAAGTTAAGGGTGCCAAGAATTTTGAGCAGCCCATTTTTGAAGTTTTGTGTGACATTATGTCCAATTTTCTTTTTTTCCTCCCTTTTTTTGATTTGTTCCAATACACACAAAGGGAATAAACATGTGTATAGCAAAACATGTGTTACTGCAATACTTTTCTGTGAGAAATACTTGATTTTCTGGAAAAATTTCTGGGGTGCCAACAATTTCGAGCATGACTGTATATATTTAAATTATATTGTCAAAAGTATTGGGACGCCTGCCTTTACACGCACTAGAACTTTAATGGCATCCCAATATTGAACCCTACAGACCTAAGACTAAGATGCCATTAACCCTGGGTGGGCTCATATTACCACTCCACCTTCTCCGCATTCTCTAGGGGTGTCAGTGTTCTGGTTCACAAGTCCCTCCAGTTTACCCTCCTGGATCTACACCTAGACCCACAGGGGAGATACGTGGCTCTTCATGCAATATGTGACATGCTTGAGTTGCTCATTGTGGGGCTCTATATATACCCTCACCGGCTGCGATGACTATTCTACACAAATTGACCCCGCTGTTGGCTCTCTACCCCAGGGCTGGTGTCATACTGGCTGGTGATTTTAACATGACTCCGAATCCCAGTATAGATAGATTTAACGCTGACTCAGTTGGGGACACCCCCCTGTCACGCTGGGCAGAGATGTATGGGCTACAGGATGTCTGGCGGTGGAAACACCCAAATGTACAATAGTACACATGTCATTCAGCAACGTATGTCTCTTTTTCTAGAATTGACTTGTTTCTTGCTAGTGACTCTCTGCTCTCCCGCACTCTGGCAGTGGATATTCTGTTTCACGACATCTCAGATCACGCTCCAATGTTACTGAAGCTTGGCACAGATTTGGCCGGGTCTGCCCTTTGGAGGTTATCCGACTTCTGGATCGTGGATGAGCGTGTGGCCCCTGAGATAGCGGGAGAGCTGGGAGTCTACTGGGGACATAATGTTGATACGGCCGATCTGCCGTTGATATGGGAAGCCTACAAGGCGTATACCCGAGGTCAATATCAAAGAGTTTTTGGCAAGGTTAGAAGAGATACACAGCTAGCATTGGATCCTGCAGAACTGAAAGCTCAGATGTTGGAATCTGACTATGTACACAACAAAGATGCATTGACATATACCGCTATGCAAGCTGTGCATAGGGAGATTTCCTTGCTGAGAGCTACTGCCAGTAGGAAAATTCTGCTAAGCCAAGCCCAGAGGATTTTTGAAGAGGGTGAGAGAACGGGTAGATTGCTGGAGCGCTCCTCTACATCCCACATAGCTAACATCAGAGATGAGCAGGGCACACTGCAATATAACCCCCGGCGGAATAACGCCCATTTCGCAAAATACAATGAGACCCTATATACCTCCAGAGCTGACTTTACCCCAGACACACTAAAATAATTTTTGGACCAAATAGACTTTCCAATGCTTTCTGACTCAGACCGTACCAGGCTAGATGGCCCTATAACCCTCAAAGAGGTACAAACCCGCAGTTGCCTCACTCCAATCCGCCAAAACCCCGGACCCTGACGGAATACCCACGGAATTTTATAAAACGAATGCAAAGATAGTTATACCTCAATTTCATACCTTACTGTTGTCCATGTTGAGGGAGGGGTGCCTTCCACCCTCTATGTCTGAGGCGGTGATTGTCGTGATCCCCAAACCCAGTAAAGACCCAGACCTTTGTGCCTCCTATTGCCCAATATCACTCCTTAATGTTGATACCAAAATAGTCACCAAAATTCAAGCAAACCTGCTTAACTCGGTTATCCTTTCCCTAATACATGGCGATCAAATGGGCTTAATGCCAAGCAAAGGCACCGATATTAACTTACGCCGCCTCTATACCAATATTTCCCAGGCAGCCAGGGGGTTGTAGCCTGGTTAGATGCCGAGAAAGCTTTAGACTCGGTAGAGTGGGAGTTCCTCTGGGAGGCCTTGAGAGATTTAACTTCGGCCCTAAATATATTTCTTGGATAAAACTACTTTACAAAAACCCCTCAGCAAGAGTAAGGACACCAAACTTCTCTCTAGGTAGAGGGACCAAACAGGGCTGCCCCTTATCTCCCGGGCTATTTGCCCTAGCTATAGAACCCCTAGCTATTCTCATTAGATCCTCTGCTACAATTAAAGAAATACAAGTTGGTCCACTGACTGAAAAAATTTCCCTATACGCTGACGATGCCCTTCTATACCTCCCTAGAAGAAGCCCTGAGGCTTATCAATCACTACGGTTCCTTTTCAGGTGTCAGGATCAACTGGGACAAGTCTATACTTTTCCCATTGTTTCATGCAATCCCCCCCTTATGCCGCGTACACACGGCCGTTTTTCTCGTCGAGAAAAACGACATTTTTCCCATTCGACGAGAAAAACGATAGTCTGTGGGCTTTCTGTCGTTTTTTTCGACGAGAAAAACGGCATTAAAAACGACGAGAAAAATTAGAACATGTTCTAATTTTTCTCGTCGTTTTTTTCGACATGTTTTCCGCGGCAGTGTTTCCCACAGACGGTCGTTTTTCTCGACAAGAGAAAAAACGACGTGAAAAATGACCGTGTGTGGGGAACAAGCTGTTCCCTCGTTTTTAATGACATTATTCACGGTGGTTTTTTAACCGCCGTGAATAATGATCGTGTGTACACGGCATTAGAAACCCATATACCCTTAACGTGTGTTACTAAATTTCGATACTTGGGAATAGTAGTTCAGAGAGACCTTGCCCTGTATCTAACTGACAATGTATACCCGGTACTCCAACGCCTCACCTCTAAATGCCAGACCTGGAAGTCCCTGCCCCTCTCTCCAGTTGGGAAGATCAACCTACTTAAAATGACGTTCCTCCCCAAATTCCTCTATGTGTTTCGCAATACCCCTGTTCCCATTCCCAAATCCTTCTTTAAGAAAATAGACCAAATAATAACCGCTTTCACATGGGTCAGGTCCGCTCCTAGAATTGCCAAAACTACCTTGCAACTTGCCCTCTCCCTTGAGGGAATGGCGCTTCCCTGTTTCAAGCAATATTATTGGGCAGCGGTTATGGTGACGGTGAGATGGTGGTTATCCCAATCTTACAGTAACCTGGTGTTTAGAGGCCCAAGAGCACATCCAGAAATGACTACCTCGATGCGAACAACGGTTCGAGTGTGGGAACATATGTCAGCTAAGCTTAACAAGGCCAATACCATCTCACCATACACACCACTGTGGGGTAACCCTAAGCTGCGTCACTTACAGTCTGTCCCTGATCTGGCTCTCTGGGCTCGGTATGACATCAAAATTATACGCCTTTCAGCTCCCATCCAGGATGCTATTCCTAGGAGTACCCCTTAAATCACATGGGGTAGAGAGCTTCCTGATCTCCAACAACGCAGATAGCATCCTCTCCTCATTACTGCGGATATCCTGTGAGGATTCAGGCTGAGGGACCAAATTGTTTCGGAAATGGAAAGAGGATATGCCTGCCTTGAAGGATGATGACTGGGAGAAAGGGATCCAACAATATATTCCTTTAATGATTTCTGCTAGAGACAGATTCATTCAGCTCAAATTCATACACAGAGCGTACTATACCCCATCCCCCAGAGACTTTCGAGAATATACCCTACACAATCTGATAGATGCCCAAAGTGTACCACTGAAATGGGCACTTTCTTTCATGTGGTTTGGTCCTGCCTTCTCATACAAAAGTTCTGGGTGGACGTAGTCTCTACGATCAGTTGGAGGCTTTTCGATAGATTTAGATACACTATTCTTCTACTAGGTATCTGTGATAATGTCCCACCGAGCACACACAAACAGCTGTTTATGTTCTACGCAACATTCTACGCTAGGAAGACTATCCTGCTTCATTGGAAGCAACCAGACCCTCCCACAGTTTCACAATGGAGAGCCATGGTCGACTCTATCTTTGCACTATACAAACTCACATATATGAGTCGTAAATGTCCCCAAAAATTTGGGAAGATATGGGGCAGCTGGAGTAAGAGCTGAGCACTGGTATAGGCTGACGAACACCTCGAGTGGAGGAGAGAAAAGGAAGGTGAATGAGCATTGGAAGATTGGTTTTCCCCTCTTCACTGTGACATGTTTCTGTTGTTCCTCACCCCCCCCCCACTGCTAATCTCCTGTCCCCTATGATTTATTCCCCCCCGCCCCCTCAGTATAGGAATATCATTTCCATCTATTTTCAGACTTCGAAAAAGATTGCAATAATAGGTGAATAACTGCATAATTTAAACCCACACAATCTAACGCTGGTTCCTCTTTGGTTCCTCTTCAAACTTTTACTGACTGCATTATTTTATACCCTGTAAATGTAGTACTATGACCTGAAAGAATGATTGTACACTGTATTTTGTGTTAAAAGTATGTATAATGCATTGTTAATTGTACGCCATGTTTCTCCTTTTGGAGACAAATAATCTGTTAAAAAAAAAAAAAAGACTGAGAAGCCATTAAAGTTCACGTCCGTGTAAAGGCAGGCGTCCCAATATTTATATATATATATATATATATATATATATATATATATATATATTGTGAGGGGGTTAGCTCGACAGTGGGTGTGGGTGACCCCCGGGATGGGCTCCCCACACAAAAACAGGCCCAGCAAACGGAGGTTGTGGTTTTCAAAATCAAAAAGGTGCGGTTTATTTTCTATTTACAGTGACAAAACACAGCAAAGCAAAAGAAACATAAACAAAATAAATCCTGGTCAACTTGACCTCTAACTAAACATACAGGTTTCCTAACTAACAACTGGGATCAGCCTAGTGCTGTCCTAGTCCCTAAGTCCCTGGTTTTAAATGTCCAAGCAAATAGCCACACAGGCTTTGTCTCACCGCACAGGGGTTCACTCTCCCTAGACAGTCCACACAGGTCTGGTTCCAGGCATGAGCTAACATCTAATGAAGCTGGGAGTTCTTATAGAGGCCTAAATGAGCTGACAAGGTTCAGCTGGTCTCCTCATCTCTGTCTGCACGACGCCCCACACTCTCCCTAGAGGTATGAGTCATCCATGAGCCCACTAGCCTTATACAACTCTCCACCTAGTTGTATAAGTCGGCGTAAAGCCTGAATCTGGGCGAAATATATCTACCCCCCTGGATGCAACCAGGTGACTTTACCTTCCTGCTGTCACATACCCCCCCCCCCCTCTTGTTTTAACCTCGGGGTTGGAACACCAGCAATCAGGCATTCATGTACTCGAGACAAAGCATCCACATTCCCCATTTGAACGCCAGGGCGATGCTTTACTGTGAAGTTGAATTCCTGGAGGGCCAGGAACCACCTATTCACTCTTCTATTTGTTTCCTTGTTTTGAGCCATCCACTTTAACGGAGCGTGATCCGTAACCATGTCAAAGTGCCTACCTAGCAGGTAGTACCGAAGGGAATCTAGAGCCCACTTCACCGCTAAACACTCCTTTTCAACGGTGGCGTAATTTACCTCATGGGACTTCAACTTCCTGCTGAGGTAAATGACTGGGTGCTCTTCCCTGTTCCAGACCTGGGACAATACTGCTCCTAACCCCACATCTGACGCATCACTTTGTACGACAAAGTCTTTAGAGAAGTCGGGTGAGTACAACACTGGCTGGCTACATAAGGCTTGTTTCAAGAATTGGAATGCTGCCTCAGCCTCGGGGGTCCATTTAATCATGACCGACCCTTTCCCCTTCGTCAGGTTGGTTAGGGGCACAGCCTTAGAAGCAAAGTGGGGAATGAATCGCCGATAATACCCAGCGATTCCCAGAAAGGCTCGTACCTGCTTCTTGCTGTTGGGACGTGGCCAACTCTGGATGGCCTCGACTTTGTTGAGTTGGGGTTTTATTACTCCCCTCCCAATGGTGTACCCAAGATATTTGGCCTCTTCCTGCCCAATGGTACACTTCTTGGGGTTAGCCGTAAACCCCGCTTCCCGAACAGAGTCCAGGACTGCTTGCACTTTTGGCAGATGTGAGGCCCAATCTGTGCTATGGACAATTACGTCATCCAGGTAAGCCGCAGCATACTTCCGATGGGGCCTCAGCATCTGGTCCATTTTCCGCTGGAATGTGGCCGGCGCATTCTGTAACCCGAACGGCATTCTTTTATATTGGAACGCCCCGTCTGGGGTTACAAATGCGGTTTTCTCTTTGGCCGACTTGGCCAGGGGGATTTGCCAATACCCTTTTGTGAGGTCAAGAGTCGTCATGTATCGGGCTGTTCCCAGCCGGTCGATCAACTCATCTATACGCGGCATGGGGTAGGTGTCAAATTTTGTAACTTTGTTCAACTGACGAAAATCGTTACAAAATCGCCAGCTCCCATCCGGTTTAGGCACCAACACAATGGGACTAGACCAATCACTTTGGGACTCCTCTATCACCCCTAAGTTCAGCATTTTCTGTACTTCCTCCCGTATTGCCTCCCGTCGGGCCTCTGGGATCCGATAGGGTTTTAACTTCACCCTTTCACCGGGCGGGGTAATGATGTCATGCTCTACCCCAGATGTTTGTCCCGGCAGCTCAGAGAATACCTCCTTGTTGCGAAGCACAAACTCCTTAACCTCCTGTTGTTGGGGTTGTGACAAGGTGGCTGCTATTCCAACCTCAGGAATCACGCAACCAGTTTGAGCTGGTGACCAAGTGTCTGCGACTAGGGACTCTCTATCCCTCCAGGCTTTCAACAGATTAACGTGATAGATCTGTTCGGGCTTTCGCCTTCCTGGTTGTCTGACCTTGTAATTCACTTCGCTCACTTTTTCCATTATCTCGTAGGGGCCTTGCCATTTGGCAAGGAATTTACTTTCAACCGTAGGGACAAGTACCAGTATCCTATCCCCCGGGGAAAAGGTACGGGTCTTGGCTCCACGGTTGTACACTCTCTGCTGTGCTAACTGCGCTTGGGCCAAATGTTCCTTCACGATGGGCATTACCTGTGCAATTCGGTCTTGCATCAGGGCGACATGCTCAATCACACTCCTGTGGGGAGAACTCTCACTTTCCCAAGTTTCCTTGGCAATATCCAACAGCCCTCTTGGGTGTCTCCCATACAGTAACTCAAAGGGGGAGAATCCCGTAGAGGATTGGGGCACCTCCCTAATAGCAAACATCAGATAAGGAAGTAGACAGTCCCAATCCTTTCCATCTCTATCCACCACTTTCTTCAACATTTGTTTTAGGGTTTTGTTGAATCTTTCAACCAGCCCATCGGTTTGGGGGTGATACACAGATGTACGTAATTGCGTCACTTTGAACAATTTACACAGCTCCTTCATAACCCGGGACATAAAGGGTGTACCTTGGTCCGTAAGCAGTTCTTTACAAATACCCACCCGGCTAAACACAAGAGATAGCTCTTTGGCTATGGTTTTGGCCGAGGTATTTCGGAGAGGGATCGCTTCTGGATAACGGGTGGCATAGTCCATTATAACTAATATGTACTGGTGCCCCCTAGCGGACTTGATTATAGGACCTACCAAATCCATGGCGATCCTCTCAAACGGGACCTCAATGATGGGTAGAGGGACCAGCGGGCTACGGAAATGTGGCATCGGGGCCGACCTCTGACACACAGGGCAGGAGGAACAATAATTTTCTATGTCCTTCATCACCCCCGGCCAATAGAATCTCTGTAATACCCTCTCTCGGGTTTTCTCTGTCCCCAGATGACCTCCAAGAATGTGCCCATGAGCCAACTCCAACACCAACTTCCTGTAAGGTTTGGGCACCACAAGCTGCTCAACGGTTTCTTCTGCCCTTTTTGCCACCCGATACAGTAGGTCCTTCTCTACGCTGAAGTATGGGTAAGTGCAGGTATTATCTGGGTTCACTAACTCGCCATCTATTTTCACTACGTTTTCCCGTGCCTTTATTAGGGCGGGGTCTTTCAACTGTTCTGTGGCAAAGTTTTCCCTGTGAACCTCAAGATCAGAAAACTCCACAGACGGTAGGTTTTCGTCTGAGGAGGTGGGCTCCTCTCCAGTTTCTTGAGTCTCCCCTGCCAATACTGATAAGGGAAATTCCGGAGAGTCCTCACCACTCTCAGGGGAGTTCTGGCTATCACATTCCTGGTACATAGGGGCACCAGTGGGGGGCTCAGGATCATCCCACAGTTCCCAGAACTTCGGAAAATCCCTTCCCACAATGGCGTCATGCGGTAACTGAGATACTAAGCCCACTGGATGAAAGAGGGTACCTTTGGGGGTCTCGAAACACACTGTAGTCACTGGATACTCTCGGGTGTCCCCATGCACACAAATAACAGCTACCTTGCTATTCCCAGAGACCTCTGTTTTAACTAACTCAGCCTTTATCAGGGTCACAAGGCTACCTGAATCCAGCAATACCACAACATTTCTACCATTAACACACATTTTGCATAAATGTTTCTCAGTTCCTCGAATGGCAGTGCATGCGACTGTCGCACACAGCGACTGACGTCTGCCCGTCAGAAAGTCACACTGCATGGGTTCCTCCACAACCGGGCAATTGGCTGCAATATGTCCCGCTTGCCGGCAGTGGTAGCAAACGATCCTTCTTGCCGCCTCTTGAGCCGCTGATTTCCCAGGCTGTTCTCGCCAAACTTGGGGTAGAGCTCCCACCCTCTCACTCTCTCCACCCTCACCCCTTGGAATCCTCTTATCCGCCCCTGGGGATGGTCTGGTCTTAGGGTGGAAAGTCCGAGTGTCTCTGGAAGAGGCCGTCAGGTTCTCTGTAGCCAAGTATTTCTCCACACGATCCACAAGACCATCGGCCGTCTCTGGGTCTCCATGGCTTACCCACTTTTGGATGGCAGTAGGAAGAGCTCTCAAAAACCGATCCATTACAACACGTTCCACAATCTTTGGTGCGGACAAAGTCTCTGGCTGTAGCCACTTTCTGCTCAGGTGAATGAGATCATACATTTGAGACCTGGGGGGTTTTCCAAGCTGGAAAGTCCAGTTATGCACACGCTGAGCCCGGACAGCCAGGGTGACACCCAGCCTTGCCAATATTTCAGCTTTTAGCATCACATAGTCTTTTGCTTGGTTAGGCTCTAGGTCATAGTAAGCTTTCTGCGATTCACCAGTTAACAGAGGAGCCACCAGTCCAGCCCACTGCTCCTCAGGCCACTTTTCTCTTTCAGCGGTCCTTTCAAATGTGGTCAAAAATACCTCTGGATCATCCTCTCCAGTCATTTTTGTCAATAAACGACTGACCCCAAAGGACGCGGTATTAGTGGGACGGCTTTCCTCACTGGTCTGCGGACGTTGCTGCATTACTGCTTCCATCTGTTGTTGTAGTCTCTGCTCTTGCTTCTGCAACAGGTCTATGAAGCGGGCCTCAGATTGCTGCTGGGCTTGTGGCTGAGCCTCCAGACTCTGTTGCAAAGTTGCGTTTGTCTGCTGCTGGGCTGCAAGGCTCTGTTGATGAGCTTGCTGCTGGGCTGCAAGGCTCTGTTGATGAGCTTGCTGCTGGGCTGCAAGGCTCTGTTGATGAGCTGCAAGGCTCTGTTGATGAGCTGCAAGGCTCTTTTGCAAACCTGCATTTGTCTGCTGTTGATTGGCATTTGCTAGAGCCAGCTGTTTCAGTATCTCCTCCATGCTGGCTTAAAAAAAAACTGCCACTGGTTCTCCACCAACTGTGAGGGGGTTAGCTCGGCAGTGGGTGTGGGTGACCCCCGGGATGGGCTCCCCACACAAAAACAGGCCCAGCAAACGGAGGTTGTGGTTTTCAAAATCAAAAAGGTGCGGTTTATTTTCTATTTACAGTGACAAAACACAGCAAAGCAAAAGAAACATAAACAAAATAAATCCTGGTCAACTTGACCTCTAACTAAACATACAGGTTTCCTAACTAACAACTGGGATCAGCCTAGTGCTGTCCTAGTCCCTAAGTCCCTGGTTTTAAATGTCCAAGCAAATAGCCACACAGGCTTTGTCTCACCGCACAGGGGTTCACTCTCCCTAGACAGTCCACACAGGTCTGGTTCCAGGCATGAGCTAACATCTAATGAAGCTGGGAGTTCTTATAGAGGCCTAAATGAGCTGACAAGGTTCAGCTGGTCTCCTCATCTCTGTCTGCACGACGCCCCACACTCTCCCTAGAGGTATGAGTCATCCATGAGCCCACTAGCCTTATACAACTCTCCACCTAGTTGTATAAGTCGGCGTAAAGCCTGAATCTGGGCGAAATATATCTACCCCCCTGGATGACACCAGGTGACTTTACCTTCCTGCTGTCACAATATATATATATATATATATATATATATATATATATATATATATATATATATACACACACACCAGTGTATATAATTATATACCTTGTCAACATACCGGTATATATATATATATAATTATATACCTTGTCAACATTTTAAAAACAGTAACCAAAACAGCAAAATAGGCATTTACTGTATTTTACACACATGAACATATCAGCAGTGTCTTGGAAAATATGGGACACCTAAAAACTATGCAGGTAAGAGGGCAGAGACAGGTCTCTGATGAATAAGCGGGATTAAAGTAATTCTTTGTCCTGTTTAAAAAAAATGTAAAGTCAGCAGCTACAAATACTGTAGCTTCTGAATTTTAATATAAGGACATTCACCTGTCCAGGAGTCCAGTGCTGTCCTCACCCAACCGGTTCTTCACCGGTATTTAGGTCCCCAGCACAGGTATTTCTACTGTGGGCAGCAGGCTGTGATTCCCTGCAGCTTCACAGCCAGCTGCCCACTGTGCATGTCTGATCACACTGCGATTTGTGAATGTCCCTGCAGCCATCTGGGACCTGTGAAATGTCCCAGAAGGTTCTAGACCAGGGGGGGGGGTAGAACTTCCAGTGGCCCTGCAGTGGTGATCCAACTGGAAGACTGGAAGTGGGGGCAGGTAACTGTCAAAAGCAGGGTTTCTCCTCAAATCCATATCAGACCCTTATCCCAACACGAGCGTGCTCCCCCTCCTAAACCAAAGCAGGTCGCTCTGCCCCCCCCCACTCCAAAGCACCTTGTCCCCTTGTTGATGGGGACAAGGACCTCTTCCCCACAATAATCGTTCAAAGAAGGTATTATTCCGATCTCCCTCAAGCAAGGCATAATCAAACCCCTCCTAAAGAAACCCAACCTCGACCCCAAAGACCCAAACTACCGCAGACCGGTAACAAGCCTGAACACCATCTCCAAGATCATTGAGAAAGCAGTAGTACAACAACTACAACTCCATTTGGACACCCACAAACTCCTGGACCCACTACAATTGGGTTTCTGCCCAGGCCACGGGACAGAAACGGCACTTCTCAAAATATGGCATGACACCCTTGAAGCAGCAGATGACGGAGAATCATGTCTCCTGGTGCTGCTGGACCTCAATGCAACTTTCGACACAGTAGACCACAAAACTCTGCTCATTCGTCTCAAAGAAGATACCCGGAGTCGCAGACTCTGATCTACCCTGGTTCGCATCCTTCCTAGAAAATCGATCCCAGACAGTGAAACTAGGAGCCTTCACTTCGGAAGCGCGCACCATTACATGCAGAGTCCCTCAAGGATCACCTACCTCCGCCCACTCCTCAAAATCATCAGCAAACAGGACCTGCTCTACCACTCTTACGCTGATGACACTCAACTTTACTTTTGCGTCACCAACAAAAAAGACCAATATCACGGACTAGAAAAATGCCTCACATTTATAGATAATTGGATGACGGAGAGCTCCCTCAAACTTAATGGATCCAAAACAGAACTTCTCTTTCTCCACGCAAACCGAAAGACAAACTCTAGGACTACATGGATACCACTGACCATCCTTGGACAAACCATCACCCCAAGCACCAAAGTCAAAATCGGAGTCATCTTTGACTCACACATGACTATGGACGCACAAATAGGATCAGTAGTCAGCGGCCTGCTACGTAGACTCATCCCCTTCATCCAGGAAGAGGACACATCAGTAGTAGTTGGAACAATCATCAACTCCCAACTCGACGATGCAAACTCCCTCTACCTAGGACTGCTCAAATACCAGATTTCTCGTCTACAAGTCGTCCAGAACACAGCAGCCAGACTGGTAAAGGGAAAAACAACCTGGGAATCAATCCCCCCATCCCTGAGGACCGTCCATTGGCTAGCCGTAAAGGATCGGGTCACATTCAAGACCCTCTGCCTCACTCACAAATGCACACAAGGAAACACTCCTCAATACTTATGCGAGAAAATAAAACACTACACCACTAATCGCATCCTCCGATCAACTAACCAAAACCAGCTCCACATCTCCAAGTCCCGCTACAAATCTAAGGGAGAACGAAGATTTGCAGTCCAAGGACCACGGCTATGGAACGCTCTACTCACGAACATACGCATGGAAGAAAACCATCGGGCCTTCAGGAAAAAACGTAAGACCCACCTCTTCTGAAGGATGAGGACGACACTGGATGGAAAAAGCGCCTTGAGGTGATTTAGTTCGCATTTGTAGCGCTATACAAGTTACTCACTCACTCACTCTGTGGTTTTGGGGGTTTGCGAGTGTGGGGCTTATCATAATCTGGAAGCCCCTTTTATTAAGGAGGTCCCCAGATCCTCCCTTCCCATGTGAATGAGTATGGGGTACATTGTACCCCTACTCATTCATCAAAAAAAATGTCACATAGAAAAAAAAGCATGCATCAAAAACGCAAACTTGCATTTCTAGTGCGACTCCATTGAAGTCTATTACATGCAAAACGCAATCTGCTGTGGGAAAAAAAGTCCCCGACCCCCTTAAAAAAATGCATAGATGTGAACGTGTACCATAGGAAACCATGTTAAATGGACTGTAGTGCGTTTCTGCAAAACGTACCAAAAAGCGCATAGGTGTGAACGTAGGGTCAAAGTGAGAGGGTCTTAAGGGGTAGGCTCTGAAGTCGACAGTGCAATACAAATCAACAACACAGTACTTCTTCATAGCTTACAACAGACCTCTCCTACTAAGAATATGTACATATGAACCAATAAAAAATAAAAAATAGGGGAGAAAAGGAATAAACTAGAAACGTGCCCCTATGGAAATAATTTATTATCATTTGTTTTTCAAGGTGATTAATCACATAATACCAACAGCCAAAACATACCATAAGATAAAGTCTTACCCCAATTATGGTAAAGATATAAAAAATTATGTTACAGCAATGAGCAAGCAAGATAATTCACACAGTACCATTATATGCATCAAACTGCTTAGTCTAATACACAACATACTGTACTTGAAACAAAATACTGCCTTGTCCAAATTAAATGATCCTCCTGGCCTGCTTGTGTTCTCCCTTTGCTATGGTGCCTATGCCCACCAGGCCCACTGCCAGACACTACCGCCACCAGGGCTGTCTTTACCGCAGGGCAAACTGGGGCATCTGCCCAGGGCCCTGTCACTGTTTGGGGCCCAAGGCAGAGTTGCCATTAAGCCCGCGTGCTGCCCGCAAATCGGCGCTGAAAACCTCCACACACACAGTCTGTTACTGTCAGCGCGATGCGCGCACAGTGCTGCATTTTTTCAATGGAGGAGCTGGCAGTGGGTGGGGGCGGGGCCTTGAGCGCCACTGATGCTCTGGCCCCGCCCCTTGCTATGCATGCACCTTACAGTCACTGCTGCCTGCCTGGTGACATCACGACGAGGAGAGCGGTGCCCCAACATTCGGATTCCTCCTCCTCGCGCCTAAGCTCCGCCCCCGACTCTGTGTCTTCCCTGAAGGTGAAGGCTGTTCCTGCCGCTGGAAAAAAGGTAGGAGAAATGCTCCCTGCACTGCCCTGAGTAGCTCATGGTCACTCTGCTCCCTCCCATACACAGTCATGCTGTACAGTCCCCCCATACTGCCCTCCACTACCCCCCCATTATACTGCCCTCCACTACCCCCCCCCATTATACTGCCCTCCACTAACACCCCTCCCATTATACTGCCCTCCACAAACTCTTCTCCCATGATACTGCCCTCCACTACCCCCCCCATTATTCTGCCCTCCACTACCCCCCCATTATACTGCCCTCCACTACCCCCCCATTATACTGCCCTCCACTAACACCCCTCCCATTATACTGCCCTCCACTACCCCCCATTATACTGCCCTCCACTAACACCCCTCCCATTATACTGCCCTCCACTAACACCCCTCCCATTATACTGCCCTCCACTAACACCCCTCCCATTATACTGCCCTCCACTAACACCCCTCCCATTATACTGCCCTCCACTAACACCCTTCCCATTATACTGCCCTCCACTAACACCCCTCCCATCATAATGCCCTCCACTAACACCCCTCCCATTATACTGCCCTCCACTAACACCCCTCCCATCATAATGCCCTCCACTAACACCCCTCCCATTATACTGCCCTCCACTAACACCCCTCCCATCATACTGCCCTCCACTAACACCCCTCCCATTATACTACCCTCTACTAACACCCCTCCCATTATACTGCCCTCCACTAACACCCCTCCCATTATACTACCCTCTACTAACACCCCTCCCATTATACTGCCCTCCACTAACACCCCTCCCTTTATACTGCCCTCCACTACCCCCCCCATTATACTGCCCTCCACTACCCCCCCATTATACTGCCCTCCACTCACACCCCTCCCATTATACTGATTTCATTTGAATGGGCTGCCATGCCTGCTTTTCCTGCAAAAAAAAAGTGCATGCATCATGTAATAGGCTGCGCACATGGCACACCTATGCCCATCAAGCAATGAAATACAGCACTGTCTGTCTATTCTGCTTTTGCACCATGTGACTTATCTGGAGTTCCTGCACCGGCAAACTTGCTGCATTTTTAGATGTTTAGGTCACGCTTTTAAAAACACAGTGCATTTGTGTGTGCAGGAACTGCAGGTAAGTTGCATGGTGCAAAAGCAGAATGGATTTCAAGGCAACTGCATTTTTAAAATGCTGCATGCACCTTTTTTTCTGCAGGAAACAAAGGCATGGCAGCCCCTTCAAATGAATGGCTGCTGTGCCTGCGCAAATGAGGGCCGCCGAAACACATACATGTGAACCAGCCAGGCCCAAAATAAGCTGGGGGGGGGGGGCAAAACTTTTTTTTTGCCAAGGGCCCAAACCATATTAAAAACGGCCTTGACCGCCACCTGTTCCCTTGAGCCTCAATGTCACCATGACCTTCCTGGCACTGCAGCTGTTAGCATAGCCAATACAGATTTGATTTTCAGTAGCCTCAGTATCCAAAGCCACCCAGCAGCCCACCATAGACGAGACAAGTCGCTCAACACCTCAACGAAAAATCTCTTTGCTACCAGGGTCTCTGAGTACACTCAAATATCACATCAAGATCATCATTGATGCATTTTTGCCATGGAGTCTGCCCGAGTTTGTTGTAAGATTGTAATGCACTCACCAATGATTTGCACAGTTTGAAATTGCAGCAGACTGGACGCACTGCATCCTCTATCTGATCCTCCGCATGGTTAGGGTGCCCACCTACCTTCATCTTATCACTGTATCCCCCATAACCTGTGCTCTTCTGTGGCGGGTTGCTGCTGTAGCCATGGGCATAGAGCCAGAAAAATAACGTCGCTTACACTGCATCACGTTGTTTACATCACTAGAAATGGAATTACAGAAATTTAAAAAAATTCCAATAATGACCCGGCAAAATTACTGCATTGTCGGGTCAGTTCTGTCAAGTTCCCAGGTATGATCATATACACTATATTGTCAAAAGTATTGAGACGCCTGCCTTTTCATGCACATGATCTTTAATGGCATCCCAGTCTTAAAGCGGAGTGTCACCCAAAATAACATCTATATACGAGCACACTCCTTACACTACTAACATGTCCAGTAGCCACATCTTTTTTTTTTTTCTGTTGTACATACCGTATTATGACTATGTTAATTTTGGCTTCGGGGTACTCACTCCCGTGGGAGTAGACATTTCTATTCTGAGGCGCAATGTAATCTGGGAGTTCGCCCAGATGTGTCATGTCCTGCCAAAAAAGTTCCCCCGGCGGATAAGGACCCCCCTGTACTGTGCAGGCGCGGCACGAACCTCAACGGAGTTTCCGAAAATAGACAAACATGTAGAGCTGCGAGTCAGCTCTACAAGGCGCCTGCGCAGTCAGCTCTACACGGCTCCTAGTCATTGCGCAGGCACCGTGTAGAGCTAACTCGCAGCTCTACATGTTCGGCTACTTTCGGAAACTCAGTTGAGGTTCGTGCCGCGCCTGCGCAGTACAGGGGGTCCTTATCCGCCGGGGGGACCTTCTTCGGCAGAACACCGTCCACCGCTTCCAGGAAGTCAGTGCTTGTGGGATTCACAATGCCCACAAGCAAAGTGGAAAATTCCTATAGCTGATTTTAAAAGTTCATCTTTTGCCCGAAAACGGACAGGGGAGGTTTGAAGTCACCAAACACGTGAGTACTAATTGGTGATCTAAAAATACATTGAATGCAACCAAAAAACAAAAAAACGATTTGCCGTGGAACCTCCGCTTTAATCCAAAGGGTTCAATATTGAGTTGGCCCACCCTTTGCAGCTAAAACAGTTTAAACTCTTCTTCCACACTATATTGCCAAAAGTATCGGGTCACCCCTCCAAATCATTTGGTGGAAGGAGGATTATGGTATGGGGTTGTTTTTCAGGGGTTGGGCTTGGTACCCTAGTTCCGGTGAAGGGAACTCTTAAGGCGTCAGCTTACCAAGAAATTTTGGACAATTTCATGCTCCCAACTTTGTGGGAACAGTTTGGGGGTGGCCCCTTCCTGTTCAAACCGGCACTTGACTGGCCTCAACCCGATAGAACACCTTTGGGATGAATTAGAGTGGAGACTGCGGGCCAGACCTTCCCGTCCAATATCAGTGCCTGACTTCACAAATGCGCTTCTCGAAGAATGATCAAACATTCCCATAGACACACTCCTAAACCTTGTGAACAGCCTTCCTAGAAGAGTTGAATCTGTTATAGCTGCAAAGGGTAGGACAACTCAATATTGAACCCTACGGACTAAGGCCTGGTTTACACCTATGCAGGTTGCAGTTTGCAAATTCTGGCTGGGTTCACATATGTGCGAATTGGATGCGGTTTCTCTGCATCCAATTCACATGACATACGAGTGTGACCGCCTCTCAATGGAGCCGGTTCACACAGGCCCAGAGTGGCCACGGTCCGCATCCCAAAAGGGTCCTGTGCGTCTTTGGGTCCGGTTCAGGTACGTATTCAGGCAAAAATTTCAAAAGGGTCCTGTGCGTCTTTGGGTCCGGTTCAGGTACGAATTCAGGCAAAAATTCGGACCTGATTCGCACCTGAACCGGTGAATAGGTGCACACCGGACCCAATGCTGGGACCCGCGGCCGCAGATATGTGAACCCAGCCTCCAGGAGCATTTAGCGTTTTTCAATACACGTTTTTGATCCATTGAAACCAAAAACCAGAGAAAAAGTCCCTGGTCCTTTCCATAAAATGCACAGATGTGAACATGACCCATAGGAAACCATGTTAAATCGACTGTAGTGTGTTTCTGGAAAACTGAAAATGCATTAAAAAATGCATAGGTGTGACCTTTTTCCAACCAAACTCCCATCGGAATTCCGACGGAATTTCATCGGAAAGAAATAGAACAGGTTCTATTTGAAAATTCCGATGGAATTCATCTGAATTTCTCTGATGGGGCCCACACGGTCGGAATTTTTGATGAAAAATCCCCAACGGACTCCGTGGAACTTTTTTCATCAGAAAACCCGATCGTGTGTACAAGGCATAAGACTGGGATGCCATTAAAGTTCATGTGCGTGTAAAGGCAGGCATCCCAATTAGGGTTGCCACCTCATCCCTTTAATCCCGAACACATATGAATTACACAGGTTCTGAGGCTAATTTAATGCAGGTAAGGCACCAAGTGAGTTTAATTACCACCTTAATCAGCCACACACCCTGTGTAATAAATATGTGTTCTTTTTTAAAGGGATGAGGTGGCAACTCTAATCCCAATACTTTTGACAATATAGTGTATATAGTATGCAGTGTTTAGAGCAACTTAGGGTGTCCAGTGTGTGTATTTTTTTATGCACAGACACATAAGAACACACACATACAGTATACTGTAGTTAAACCCACAAATAGAAAGTCTGAGTCAATAAAATGAGATGCCTCCATAGGCTGTAACTAGGGTGGCCACCTCATCCCTTTAAACCCGAATCCCTCCTGTTTTGAATTGTATTGTAACTGTACTACCTTCCCTGATGTTGTAAAGCGCTGTGCAAACTGTTGGCGCTATATAAATCCTGTATAATAATAATAATTATACAGGTTCTGACGCTAATTAAATGCAGATAAGGCATCAAGTGAGTTTAAAGTGGTTGTAAACCCACTTTTTCAACTTGCACCTACAGGTAAGCCTAGATTAAGGCTTACCTGTAGGTGCAAGAAATATCTCCTAAACCTACACGGTTTAGGAGATATTTACTAAAAAGACAGGCGCCGCTGTCTACGGCGCATGCGCGCCGTAGACAACAGCGCATTTATAGGGTTAATCCCATTCACAAAATCGGGTACTTCCCAGCAATCGCTGGGCGTAGCCGAATGTGACGGCTCCCGCGCGCTTGCACGGAGTCACGTCTTCGCCGCTCCGGCCAATCACAGCGCCGGAGCGGCGCTGTGATTGGCTGGTGCGGCGATACCCGGAAGTAACATTCCGGCTATCGCCGCAGTGATGTCTGCGTCTGGACAGAGGGACGCGGACTGCTTCGGGGGCCCCGATCTAAGGTAAGTGGTACATAATGAGCTAGTATGCTAGTCATACTAGCTCATTATGCCTTTCTCTTGCAGGTTAACAAAAAAAAAAAAAAAAGTTAGTGGGTTTACAACCACTTTAATTACCACCTTAATCAGCCACAGAACCTGTGTAATTAATATGTGTTCGGGTTTAAAGGGATGAGGCGGCAACTCTAGCTGTAACACCGGTGCCCTATAAGTAGAGTGAATACGGGTCTACAACATTCATCATTCACATCAAACACACTTTTACAAAACGACTACAAATTGTCAACCGTATTTGCATCAAACTTCTCATTCTCTCTGTAATGGACGCTTGATCATACAGTCAATCACAGCCAGTTTTAGAAAAAAAAAGGAGACTTGAAACCCGTCAAAGAAGGCGATAAATTTCAAGAAATACAATAGAAATAATGGCTATTGGAGATGGTAATCCATGGAATGTATTGATCAGTGGAGGGAAGCAGTTTGGGCTTCACCACAGGCTCTCTTACCTCCTCTGCCAGTCAATAACTAGCCAGGAGTGTCCTGTACTTGTCAATATCACTTAATTAAATACCTAGCATCTAATACAGAATTTAGCAGTACAATGAGGGTGATGGCTAAAAGCAGACCTTACACCGTATAGACTATATAGTTTGGCATTAGGCAAAAAGAATAGAAAAAAAACAACAACAAAATGAAGCAAAAAGAAAAAAAAGAAAAAATTTGAAAGAAGGCAGAGGAAAAACAATAAAGGAAGAATTAAAGGGATGATTCTAAACAGCCTTGAAATGTCAGCGTACATGAAACAGAGCCTCTTCTGTGGGATCTGTGTGCTACTATCCAATACTCCCCACAGATCTGAGCTCAGTACTGCTCTGAAACACCACCTGTTTACAATTTACTGCTAGGAAAGGCAATTTTAGTAATGGCTACACTTCTCAAAAGGACTACTGGCTCTTAAAGGCGTGCTTAAAAGACGCTGAGCTACAACCTCACTTCTTTTATTTATCAATATCTGGTTAGTATTTAGGAGATAAAAGAGAACTGTAGTTAAATATAAATTCTGAAATAATTATATAACATGAAAAGTGACTTATCTGCACATTTCTTTTGTTTTTCGGTGTTTGTTTGGTTTTTTTTTTAGAAGAAAAAATTGCAATCTTTAAACGTTTTGGAATATTAACCACTTCGGCCCCGGACCATTTGGCTGGCCAAAGACCAGAGCACTTTTTGCGATTCGGCACTGCGTCACTTTAACTGACAATTGCGCGGTCGTGCGACATGGCTCCCAAACAAAATTGACGTCCTTTTTTCCCCACAAATAGAGCTTTGTTTTTGGTGGTATTTGATCACCTCTGCGGTTTTTATTTTTTGCGCTATAAACAAAAAAAGAGTGACAATTTTGAAAAAAAAAAGCAATATTATAAATATCCCCAAAAAAAAAAAAAAAAAAAATGTTTTTCCTCAGTTTAGGCCGATACGTATTCTACATATTTTTGGTAAAAAAAAATAAATCGCAATAAGCGTTTATTAAAAGGTTTGCGCAAAAGTTATAGCGTCTACAAAACAGGTGATAGTTTTATGGCGTTTTTATTAATATTTTTTTTTTTTTACTAGTAATGGCGGCGATCAGCGATTTTTATCGTGACTGCGACATTATGGCGGACACATCGGACACTTTTGGCCTTATTTTGGGACCATTCACATTAATACAGCGATCAGTGCTATATAAATGCATTGATTACTATGTAAATGTGATCAGGGAGCTGTGATCAGTGTCCTGTCACTAGGAAGACTGGGGAAATGCTTGTTTACATTAGCATTTCCCCGTTCTTCCTCTCCGTGAGACTATCGCAGGACTCCCGGCGGACACCGAGTCCGCGGGACCCACAGTCAGACTCACGGAGCTTGCAGGGGGCGCGAGCGTGCCCACAATGCCGCTTCTTAAAGGGGATGTACAGGTACGTCCATATGCCCAGCCCAGCCATTCTGCCGATATATATAGTCGTGCAGCGGTCAGGAAGTGGTTGAACCTATTTGTCACATGATGCTTAATATAATACGGGATTTATATAGCATCAGCAGTTTTTGCAGTGTTTTACAATTGTAGCGGGGTCCTAAATTTAGGGGAAGTGTTTGAAAAAACCCCAATTGTCAGGATTCTATCAACCATTTTTGTCCGCAGGGAGAGTATCGGTGTATAGTTCCCTGTGGCTTGCAGGTGGCGCTGCCATGGTGGGCCAGGGTTGAACAGCTGATACAGTGCTGTGCCTTGTGTGTCCCCTCTTGGCAGCCGTACAAAGGGTGTGGCAGGCCCGCTGTGCATACTGGGAGAGGATATAAAAGGGGCAGAGGCTGCCTGTTCGGGGTCCTGTCCGTTCTGTCGTGGTCGGGGGTCCTACCCCAGGGAGTGTGTTCCTGTCCGCCCTGGGCACCTTTGGCCCAGGGGCGGAGGTCGGTGAATCAGTCCCAGGCACCTTTAGCCCTGGGACTGCAGCAAAGGCCTATGGCCCAGCACCTTCGGCTGGGGCCCATCAAGGATCGAGGAATCCCAGGGTGCCGCCTTGCGAGGGGACCCATATCTTAGACGAGGAGGCCGGGGGAGGAACTGTTCCGAGGGACCGGTGAGAAGTCACGGTGAAGGAAGGGTCCAGGTAACTCTCTGGGGGGATGTCTTCTCCTTACAAAGAGGTCAAGTTCACCAGGTCTGTGGCAGAGACCAAGTTCACCAGGTCTGTGGCAGAGACCAAGTTCACCAGGTCTGTGGCAGAGACCAAGTTCACCAGGTCTGTGGCAGAGACCAAGTTCACCAGGTCTGTGGCAGAGACCAAGTTCACCAGGTCTGTGGCAGAGACCAAGTTCACCAGGTCTGTGGCAGAGACCGTGCGATTAAGTTAGAGTACCATTTGGCTGCTAGTCCCTATCTAGGGAGACTATCCATTTGGGCTGAGTCTGCTTGAGAAGCTGAGCAGTGAAGTGATTACGTTTGTGCCTGGACCTCTCCCACACCTTATGCTGTCCTGTCTTCTTGCTCCAACCTTTACTTATCAGAGACTGTGTTATTTACGAGAAAATAAACTCTACGTTGGAGTTGCAGCTGGTGTGGACATTCAAGTCACTGGGGGGGGAACAAGGACTTATCTCTGTCGATTATAGAAGTGAGAACCATCCTCTGGAGGATTCTAGTTTCTGGCTGTGGAGAACCACCAACAACACTGCTCAACCTCTTCACACAAGAGGGTACGGGCTTGTGGCGTGGTGTGCCCTCTTTACCTGCGAGGAGCCAAAGGCAGGTAAAGGGGGTTTGAGTGTGCTACACAATATACAGGGAGACAGTACAGTTACAATACAATGCAATTCAAGAGGCTTCAGAAGGGCCTGTTCTTGAGAGCTTACAATCTAAAAAGGAAGGGGGTGCTGGTGATACAAATGTAGTAGCTGTGGTGGAATGATCTGACTGAGAAAATAAAAGTTTAGTTGTTGTAAATCCACATAAAAAGAAAAAAAAAACTAATAGGAAGGGTAGCCTGGAGCAAGAACCACAAAGAGAATATTAGGCTGGGGGTTCTTGCTTTCTTTTATTACATAGTTAAAGGAGAGGTACAGCCAAAGCTGGACCGGCATCTAGCTCAGCGAGCCGATGAGAGCCTGGGCCGGCCACTCCCACCCCCTCCACAACCCAGCCCTCCACCGTCCAGCCCAACCCAAATTTGTTGGGTTGGGCTGAAATTTGAACCGTCTGTGGGCAGCTTTAGGCCCCGCTGGCTGGTTGATGCAGAACAGAGTGACCAACAGCTCAACTTCCAGCCAATTCAGCAGCAATTGGGCCAAAATTCAACCCAGCTTTAGGCCACATATACGTTTCCCAATAAGATTTTTTTGCAATCACCCATGGGAGGCTCAGTGGGGATTCATGCAAATAGGTGTGGGCAGGAAGCCCCATTGAAAGCAACGAGAATCCTGACAGCACAAGCCTACTGTCTGCATCAAGGGCTGATCATCTGCAGGAAATCAATGCATGAGCAATTACATGCAAATAGCCATAAATGGGTCTTCCCATCCACAGCTAATTGCAGGGAACCCTGCTGATTTTCCCACGGGTAATCACAAATTGCCCCATTCACTGTTAATGGGGCCTTAAGAATAGTTACAACCTGTCTGTATATCATTGTAAAGATTTACTTTACCTATCCTGTAGAAAAGCAACAATTGCAACCACTCTGACAGAAACTAGTAAATAAGGGAAAGGTGCACATTGGCAGAGGTAAACAAAATATACAAAAAACACAGAAAGTCCCTGGCACACTTTCAAGTTTGCAAGCAAAAAACACTGTTCCAACTACTATTTCATACGTTACCTTATGGTGAAGCATAAATCGTATGCCTGCAGTCAGCAAACTCAAACAGAGGCTGACCAGCAGGTCTCAATGCTTTAAATACCTCACCATGGCATGGAGGAGGAAAAACCATCCTCCAAAATGAGGTACAGCTGGGCATAATGGCATCTAAACGCCACTCAGGAAACATGCAGCCAGAGATGGCATTCTGGGAAACATGTCGGTTTCATCAAATTAATTCATAAGGGCTGAACCCGGTCTTGAGCTTCAGCAGCCCTTTGGATGTATCTAATGGTGCAATGGGGTATTTTGAGCATTATTCAATCATGATGTCAACACATGTATGATGTTTTGCTGTAATGTAATTTTATCAGAACTTGGGTCCCTTTTATCTGATGTTTTCACAATAAAAATCAACTTTTTAATGACATAGTTTCATATGTGGTTCTGCTTCGTTAGTCCATGAGGGGCTTTTGGTGCATATATCTTTTGCTCTATTGATTTTTTGCACACTACATCACTATTTTTTCAAAGTGAAATTTTTTTGGGGACTTTTGCTTATTTTCAGTCCTGGTAACCACAAATAGAGAGGGGGGAATATCCCCAGTGGGCATACAGATTACAATAAAAACCGGACAAAGGTTTTAACCTCTCCCCACTCTATTCAAAACCCCCAAAAATCTTTGGCCTTTTATCTGTGTAGGAAGAGGACAGAGGGGGTGCATAATGCAATTGTGGTGCATTTTATTAAATTACTTGAGGCACCACAACATCTTATGTTCGCTATGTTACATAATATATAATGTAACTTACATTTCCATATACAACACTGCAATATACTATATAACGAGCTATGGTGAAAACCCTGTTGTCTCAAAAGTCGTATGTGTATTTTTAAAAAGAGGAAGCAACTTATTGATCCATAGAGTGATTACTTCATAATTTACGGTCCAAGCAACATCACCAGACACTTCCTGCTTCTCCGGAGTCCTTCCTTTCTCAGTAAAATTGTGGTCCACCTGTCCAGCAAGATGGACAAGCCTGGATTGGTCGGTTTAATGGCAAGGATGTGACTGTTATCAGGGCAGCTTGGCAGAGCAGTGCGG
The DNA here is from genome assembly GCA_029206835.1 of Rana muscosa. NCBI lineage: Eukaryota > Metazoa > Chordata > Amphibia > Anura > Ranidae > Rana > Rana muscosa. Next base: position 142,825,523 of record CM055121.1, on the reverse strand, counting down.
TTTGTGCCTAGATTAATGGCTTGTTATTTCCGGCATCTAGTAAATCCTATATGTATTGGAAAAAAAGAATACAGAAAGAAAAATTTAGTTTTAATTTCCTCCTTTTCAGTTTCAGCCTGATATAGGGATTAAGATAAATAGAAAATGTAGCGCTAAAAAATTGAGTAACCAATATTCAAATAATCAAATGTTGCTATACACATGAAGGTAGGTCACAAAGTGTGAAAACATAACATATATAAATATAACTCATATATGGAAGATTATGGGAAATGTCCAAATTAATGAACCAATTCATGTAGTGAACACATAAACTCCAGTATAAAATAGTTGTTGCTCAGAAGTAAAGCACAGTGATATAGTGAACACCTGGAAACATTGAGGTGTTTTATCTTCAATCAAAATAATGGGGTATGTACTCTTACCAGAGATGGTGGACTCGAATGTCGATGACAACAAGTCACTTGAGCAGGGAGAGCCAAGATGAGCAGTCTTCCACAACGATCATGGGAACCCAGGCGTTTCCAGGAGCAGCTTCCAGGGGTCTTGCAGGTGATGTAATGCCCTGTACACACGATCGGATTTCCGATGGAATAAAATCCGATGGAATTTTCCGTCGGAATTCCGATGAAGCTGACTTCCATCGGTCTTGCATACACACTGTCAGACTAAATTCCGACCGTCCAAAACGCGATGACGTAAAACACTACGACGAGCCGAGAAAAATGAAGTTCAATGCTTCCGAGCATGCGTCGACTTGATTCTGAGCATGCGTGAATTTTTCCCCGATGGAATTCCACACAGACGATCAGAATTTCCCATCTGATTTTTTTCCATCGGAAAAATTTAAAACTTGTTCTATTTTTTTACTCCGATGGAAAAAAGTCAGATGGGGCCCACACAAGATCGGAATTTCCGATGAAAAAAGTCCATCAGACTTTTTTCATCGGAAAATCCGATCGTGTGTAAAGGGCATAAGGTTGAGAAACCAAGTTGAAACAGCCGGATGGAAGGGCCAAAAAAACTCTCATCGAGGAAGATGTAAAGAGAAAAAAGAAGGGCTCCACATGGTATAGATCAAAAAGGATAGGGTTTATTGAATAAAAAGTGATTGGCATTGGTAGTAATAAAAATTAGTGATCACAAAAGTAAAAAGGAGCAATATGGAGAGCATGTGTATAGCAACATTTGATTATTTGAATATTGCTTACTCAAGTTTTTAGCGCTACATTTTCTATTTACCTTGTTCACCAATCTTTGTCACATTTGTATGTAGCAGCTTTCCACGTTTCACCATTGGGTTAGCGCAGTATTATTCACTTTTTACACTTGATATAGGGATTGCATGTTCAAAATAATAACACAGAAGATTCAATCGTTTAGGAAGGAGGAGGGATAAAAAGTCATATTGTATCTCAAATAAAAAGCTTGCTTTGAAGGGTTAAATAAATAAAAAATAAATTTGAATGTGGGACTTCAAGAAAATGGCTGTTGCGTCGGAAAGGTTCTGTAGTAATGGAGGTGGTGGGAATCTCAGTGTTCAGCTTCCCTCTTCCTCTCAGTGTGCACCCTCTCCCCCTCCACCCTGAAGCACACACAATGTACACAGCACCCCCAGGGGTTGGAGGACTGGCTGGCCTCTACAGGCAGCATGGGGGGGGGAGTGGTGGAATATGCAGTAAATGAGTTTCTAGCTGACAGAAAAGTACAATGTCTGGAGTTCAGTGGCAGATGTGCTGGGAGGTAGGGAGGTTTGAAGTCAGGGGTGCAAGGGGTTCAGTGGTACGGATGCTGGGTGACAGTAATGTAAAGATGCAGAGTGGCAGGGTGCTGATTTCTTCATAGGCCTGGATGCAAAAACATTCCACTTGTAAGCTTGCATGGAGGCTTCTCTGCCTGAGCACCAACCAATATGGTCCAAGCTCCTGGACTGCATCGCCCACTGATCTAAGGTGCAAAGTGGTTTAGATAGCACAGAAAGGGAGGTCATAAGGATTTTGTTATTTGAAAGTGTAGCATCCTCTAGTGTGCTAGGGAATTAGTACAGTTTTTTCCCCCTAGAGTAGGTACATTTTCAGGCTTGGCTGACAACCAAGCCTGGGTGTGTTTGATCTGGGCTGGGAGTGGTTCAGGGTAGTGCTGGGTGACTCACAGGTGGCATTACTAGGACCTCCTACTTCTTTCTAGAATCTTCTAGTGTTTTCTAGAAAGAGAGGCTGGAGGGGAGGTGGAGCCACCTGGGGTATTATAAGGAGCCCTGACCAATCCCCAACTTGGATTGGCAGGGGTCAGGTCTACTTAAATACCCAGGGTCAGCCCAGCTGGAAAGAAGTTTATCAGGTGGAAGAAGGGAGATGGAGTGTTAGGCTGTCGGGGCCTTTGATGGAGCTAACCAGGCTGTGGGGTGGGGTGACCTTGGGCCTGAACTTGGGTGCGGATAGGGCCCTCTAAGAAAATGTGGAGGTGTCCCGGACAGGAGGAGCAAGAGAGGACAGCTGGAGAACACTGCCGCACAAGTCTCCAGGAGTTCCACAGAGGCAGCCAGGAGGGCTGGTGAGTAAGCACACCATCGAGAGGACTGGGAGGCATGCCTGAGAGGACTGAGGAGCAGTCTGGGATGGGTGCAGAGCCAGTCTGGAGAATGGAGGTGTCATGGACAGTGGAGCAAGGCAGCTGCAGCCAGGAGGGCTGGCAGTGTCTGAAGAGGTGGTACTGGGAGCAGTAGCCCCAGAGGCAGCTAACATTGGGACTTTTCTATTTGCTACAACATAGGGGTCCGCGGTCCCTGCCTGTAAAGGGCACTTGCTTTAGGCCTGGCTGAGCCAGTGTCAGGCCTACCAAATCAGTGCTAGCTAATCTGAAATGGAACAGAGAGGAAGCGATGTGCAGGAGGAGTGATACTCAGTAGAGAGGAAGCAATGTTTAGGAGGAGAAATGGAGTGATGTACATACCAGATGTATATATTGTCCCAAATTGTAGTGTTCTGATCACTTGGCCATCTCATAAGTTCCCATCCCTATCCAAGTTTAGTATCCCTCAATAAAACAAACAAAAACAAAATGCAAGGACTGCTTTATTGTCTCTAAGAAGTGTAAAAGTGTGTGCCTGGCTGGGCAAGCTGACAGACGAACTACAATTCTCAGCAGCTCCTACAGGGGTACCGCTACAAAAATATATTTTGCTTTAGGTCTTCTCCAGACCTATACATTGCAGTAGTCTTCACTTTACCGAACAGTAACACAAGGCATTTAGATCCAGTCGCCTGTGCTTGTGCAATAGAACCCTATAAACCTATAGATCAATCCCTGCACATACCAGCAATCAGCTCCCAGCCCCAGCAAAGGAAGTCTTCAATTACAAATAACCTATTTTTGGCTCTCTTCAGTAGACTATGTAGTACTACCTCCGAAGGAGCCACTGGACTTCAGGCCTATTTCCCCCACACAGCACCCACAGCCAGGCAAAGGGGATTTTCCACACACTCTCCGATGGCTCAAGAAACAGTCTAGGGGTTTTGGTGTTTGGTGTTTATTTCAAGAACAAAGAACTTGGATAGGGATTGGGGGTACATGGGATGCCCCAAAACTGAAGAAACGTGTCAACTTCAAACAAGCGAATGAGGAATTACTAAGGTCTCTGGTTGCTAAAGTCCAACTGAACTATGCTGCACACCAGTGGGAGTAATGGTGCAGCTGAAGTAAAGGTAAAAGTTCCAAAAAGTCAATGTTGAAGAGTCAGCTCCTGGCTGTATTGCACGGCACCTGGCTGCTCTGGACCCAAAGTAGAGATGTTGGGTTGTTCTTGGCTGACTTGCACTGCCATAAAGGTCCTAGACATGTGCAACATTGCACTACACTGTCCTCACTGTTGCTTCAGTTATGGCACAGGCTCAAAGAGCAGCCCAGCAAGGACTTGCGGCCCGGTGGCCTCGGCCCACCGGGCAAGTGCCGGGTTTGCCCTATGGCCAGTCTGGGCCTGATAGTGGTACATGGTGTATCAGAAGAACAGGGCCTGTAAAGCATACAAGAGGTACAAGAGTAAGGCCACTACAAAGGGTTAGCTCAGCAGGACGAGTCGGAGATGGAATATAGTTATCTCGGGTAACCAAGAATTAGTGGGAAGTGAATGGCAGCCAGACAGCAGGTAGCGGTACCAGGCTCCAGTGACAGATCCTCTGGTAGCAAGGGGGTCAGTATACTGCCTCCCTCCCTAGCAGTAATTTCTCCAAACAATAGCTGGAACTGAACCCACGGTACGGAAACCCTATGTATCCAGCTGTATGGCACGGGAGAGCTGAAGGAGTTAATTAAGTGCATGCATGAGGTCTGTGCTTTGTGCATGGTGGGACCTTATTCTGTTACTGGGAGTGAGGTAGTAGAGATATGCTACACTGGTGGAGAGGGAATGGGCTCAACAGTGTCTCTCCTAATTGCAACATTCACAAGGTGAAGGTGTGTAGTGACATGGGACAGAATACTTCCCAGAGAAACTCTGTACATTACGTTAATGCACACAGGGTTCCGCCTTAATGTTGCCTTTCACATAACCATGGTCTTGCCTGGTCCCAGGCATTGATGAGCACGTAGAGGTGATGTAGAGAAGAGGTACCCCCCTCCCCCTTACTCGCATGCACAGGACAAGTGGGCCCCACCCTGCATACACACAAGCACTGTAATCTTTGGCTTGCAGGACCTCCACCGTCTGACCCCTGCTGCTGGCCAGAGGGACAGCATGTAGGGCTTTCTGCTTACAACTCCTAGCAGAGGCATCACTCACCACCATACCTGCAACTACCCCCCTAACACCACTTTGTGTGTTTGTCTATCAAGTCTTTATGGTTTGCATAAAGAGGGTTTGTGGCACAGGCATGTAATTTGCCTAAATACTTTGTGCTAAAGGTATTCCTCTATCCCATCTTGAAAAATACGGAGGTATGGAGCATTTTTATTGGTTCTTAGAATAGTGCCTCTAAATTTAGTAGTACTGTTGGATTGTCTACTTTTAACCACTTAACGACCGCTCACTGTAAATATACGTTGGCAGAATGGCACCGACAGGCAGAATCACGTATATGTACGTGACTGCCTTTGTATAGTTGGGGGGTCCGATCGGACCCCCCTTCTTTACAGTGAGCTGCCGTTATTCCTTTGGGAGTGATCAGGGATGAGGGGACAGCTGTTCGATTCCGGCCACCCCCTCTCGATCGCTCCCAGCGAATCAAATCATTCCCCTGCCTGTGTAATGTAAACACAGGCAGAGGAAGTGATGTCATCTCTCCTGCGGCGCTCACATATACCGAGCGCCGTACAGGAGAAGATGCAGGTTAGTACACAAAACACTACACTGACACCAGGACACATAGGCACATAAATTGCCCCCCCAGGCCCCCCAGACACCCCAAATCACCCCCCAGATCACCCCCCAGCCCCCAGTCACAGTGTCACTGATTGCAGTGACCATTTATTTACTGATCACTGCAATCAGTGACATTTGTGACTGTAAAAGTGTCACTAAAGTTAGTTTTAGGTCCAGTGTAGCCCCCTAACCCCCCCTAATAAAGGTTTAACCCCCTGATCGCCACCCAGATAACCCGTTCACCCCCTAGCACCGCCGTCGCTAAGCGATCATTTTTCTGATCGCTGTCTTAGCGTCGGTGATGCTGATCGGTAGCCAGTTATTTTTTTTAGGTTCGCTGCAGGTTTTTATAGCGTCGGGTACCCCCATATATTACCTAATAAAGGTTTAACCCCCTTGATCGCCCCCCAGATAACCCTTTCACCCCCTATCACCACTGTCGCTAAGCGATCATTTTTCTGATCGCTGTCTTAGCGTCGGTGATGCAGATCGGTAGCCAGTTATCTTTTTTAGGTTCGCCGCAGGTTTTTATAGCGTCAGGTACCCCCATATATTACCTAATAAAGGTTTAACCCCCTTGATCGCCCCCCAGGTAACCCTTTCACCCCCTATCACCACTGTCGCTAAGCGATCGTTTTTCTGATCGCTGTCTTAGCGTTGGTGATGCCGATAGGTAGCCAGTAATTTTTTTTTAGGTTCGCCGTCAGGTTTTTATATAGCGTCAGGTACCCCCATATATTACCTAATAAAGGTTTTAACCCCCTAATTGCCCCTAGTTAACCCTTTCACCAGTAATCACCATATAAGTGTTACGGGTGACGCTGGTTAGTTAGTTTGCTTTTTATAGTGTCAGGGCACCCGCCGTATATAACCCAATAAAGGTTTAACCCCCTGATCGCCCGGCGGTTGATATCAATTAGGTTTTAGCATCAGAGAGGGTCTGCGTCACACCCCAGGCAGCGTCAGGTTAGTGCCAGTAATGCTAACACCCACGCGTGAAGCATACACCTCCCTTAGTGGTATAGTATCTGAACAGATCAATATCTGATCTGATCAGATCTATACTAGCGTCCCCAGCAGTTTAGGGTTCCCAAAAACGCAGTGTTAGCGGGATCAGCCCAGATACCTGCTAGCACCTGCGTTTTGCCCCTCCGTCCAGCCCAGGCCACCCAAGTGCAGTATCGATCGATCACTGTCACTTGCAAAACACAACACACATAACTGCAGCGTTCGCAGAGACAGGCCTGATCCCTGCGACTCCAGTGCTGTAGGAGGTGATTTCACCACCACAGTTAAAAAAAAAAGCATATATGCCGAAGCATTGGGGCAGCAGGGGCGGAGGAGCAATTTTGCTCCTAATGCCGCGTACATACGGTCGAAATTCCGACGGAGGCTTGCCCGTGGAAAAGTCTGACCATGTGTACGCGGCATAACTTTTGCGGGAAGATGCCCCCATGCTTCGGCATATATAAATGGTGCATGTATGCCCATCATTAGAAGTGGGTGGATGAAGGGCGGTATTCTAATGGTGGGCATACCCACCGATAAATCTTTTTTTTTCGTTCAGCCAACAGGCTGCATGAAAAAAAAAGATTACAATACATGTCCAACAAGGACCAGCAACGTACTGGTATGTTGCTGGACTTTGAATGTTTATACCAGAATGATGCCTGCGGGTTTAGGTATCATCTTGGTATCATTCTTTTCAGCCAGCGGCCGGCTTTCATGTAAAAGCAATCCTAGTGGCTAATTAGCCTCTGGACTGCTTTTACAAGCAGTGGGAGGGAATGTCCCCCCCCTCCGGATATAAAAAGCGCCATTGGGAAATTGGGAAAGCATTTTATCACACCGATCTTGGTGTGGTCAGATGCTTTGAGGGCAGAGGAAAGATCTAGGGTCCAATAGATCCCAGTTTTTTCAAAAAAAGAGTACCTGTCACTACCTATTGCTATCATAGGGGATATTTACATTCCCTGAGATAACAATAAAAATGATAAAAAAAAAAAATATGGAAGCAACAGTTTAAAAATAAAAGAAAAAGCAAAATTAATAATAAAAAAAAAAAGCACCCCTGTCCTGCCCTGCTCTTGCCCAATGGCGAACGCAAGCGTCGGTCTGGCGTCATATGTAAACAGCAATTGCACCATGCATGTGAGGTATCACCGCGAAGGTCAGATTGAGTGCAGTAACTTTAGCAGTAGACATCCTCTATAAATCTAACGTGGTAACCTGTAAAGGCTTTTAAAGGCTTTTAAAAATGTATGTAGTTTGTCGCCAATGCGCGTTTGTGCGAAATTTTAAAGCTTGTCGTGTTTGGTATCTATGTACTCGGCCTAAGATCATCTTTTTTATTTCATCAAACATTTGGGCAATATAGTGTGTTTTAGTGCATTAAAATTTAAAAAAGTGTATTTTTTCCCCAAAAAATGCGTTTGAAAAATCGCTGCGCAAATACTGTGTAGAAAAAAAAATGAAACACCCACCATTTTAATCTGTAGGACCTTTGCTTTAAAATTATATATAATGTTTGGGGGTTCAACATAATTTTCTTGCAAAAAAAAAATATGTTTTCATGTAAACAAAAAGTGTCAAAAAGGGCTTTGTCTTCAAGTGGTTAGAAGAGTGGATGTAAGCTTCCTAATGTTGTGTATAAAATGCCAGAACAGTTCAAAACCCCCCAAATGACCCCATTTTGGAAAGTAGACACCCCAAGCTATATACTAAGAGGCATGTCGAGTCCATGGAATATTTTATATGTTGACACAAGTTGCGGAAAAAAGACAATTTTATTTTATTTTTTTTGCACAAAGTTGTCACTAAATGATATATTGCTCAAACATGTCATGGGCATATGTGGAATTACACCCCAAAATACATTCTGTTGCTTCTCCTGAGTACGGAGATACCACATGTGTGAGACTTTTTGGGATCCTAGCCGCGTACGGGACCCCAAAACCAAGCACCGCCTTCAGGCTTTCTAAGGGTGTAAATTTTTGATTTCACTTCTCACTGCCTATCACAGTTTCGGAGGCCATGGAATGCCCAGATGGCACAAACCCCCCCAAATGACCCCATTTTGGAAAGTAGACACCCCAAGCTATTTGCTGAGAGGTATGGTGAGTATTTTGCAGATCTCGCTTTTTGTCACAAAGTTTTGAAAATTGAAAAAAAATATATATATATATTTTCTTTCTTCATTTTCAAAAACAAATGAGAGCTGTAAAATACTCACCATGCCTCTCAGCAAATAGCTTGGGGTGTCTACTTTCCAAAATGGGGTCATTTGGGGGGGTTTTGTGATATTTTGGCATTTTATGGCCTTCGAAACTGTGATAGGTAGTGAGGAGTGAAATCAAAAATTTGTGCCTAGAAATCCTGAAGGCGGTGCTTGGTTTTCGGGGTCCCGTACGCGGCTAGGCTCCCAAAAAGTCCCACACATGTGGTATCCCCGTACTCAGGAGAAGCAGCAGAATGTATTTTGGGGTGTAATTCCATATATAACCATGGCATGTGTGAGCAATATATCATTTAGTGACAACTTTTTGTAATTTTTTTTATTTTTTTATTTTTTTGTCATTATTCAATCACTTGGGACAAAAAAAAAATATTCAATGGGCTCAACAGGCCTCTCAGCAATTTCCTTGGGGTGTCTACTTTCTAAAATGGGGTCATTTGAGGGAGTTTTGTGCTATTTTGGCATTTTATGGCCTTCGAAACTGTGATAGGTAGTGAGGAGTGAAATCAAAAATTTGCGCCCTTAGAAATCCTGAAGGCGGTGCTTGGTTTTCGGGGGCCCGTACGCGGCTAGGCTCCCAAAAAGTCCCACACATGTGGTATCCCCGTACTCAGGAGAAGCAGCAAAATGTATTTTGGGGTGCAATTCCACATATAACCATGGCATGTGTGAGCAATATATCATTTAGTGACAACTTTTTGTAATTTTTTTTTTTTTTTTTTTTTTTTAGTCATTATTTAATCACTTGAGACAAAAAAAAAATATTCAATGGGCTCAACATGCCTCTCAGCAATTTCCTTGGGGTGTCTTCTTTCCAAAATGGGGTCATTTGGGGGGGTTTTGTACTGCCCTGCCATTTTAGCACCTCAAGAAATGAGATAGGCAGTCATAAATTAAAAGCTGTGTAAATTCCAGAAAATGTACCCTAGTTTGTAGACGCTATAACTTTTGCGCAAACCAATAAATATATGCTTATTGACATTTTTTTTACTAAAGACATGTGGCTGAATACATTTTGGCCTAAATGTATGACTAAAATTGAGTTTATTCGATTTTTCTTATAACAAAAAGTAGAAAATATCATTTTTTTTTTTAAAAATCGGTCTTTTTCCGTTTATATCGCAAAAAATAAAAATCGCAGAGGCAATCAAATACCATTAAAAGAAAGCTCTATTTGTGGGAAGAAAAGGACGCAAATTTCGTTTCGGTACAACATTGCATGTCCGCACAATTTACAGTTAAAGCAGCGAAAAATTCTGAAAACAGCTCTGGTCCTTTAGCTACAAAATGGTCCGTGGCTTAAGTGGTTAACAAATGCACATTGTTACAACTTATTCTTTTTTTTTTGTCTTATATTGCTATTGAATCAGCTATTTAAAGTAAAGCAGTCATGAAAGCGAAAAATAGGGACTACTGTTGCTGACAACATTCTGAATATGTCAGTTGCCTGGCTGCTAGCCTGACCTTCTGCATTATACTGTACCATCCAATCACTGATTCAGAACAAGTATACCAATCAGAAAAATCGGAGAAAAGATAGCACATCTGATAGGAACCTTTGGAAGAAAATGCAAATTGTTTCAGGTTTCCTATTGGTCAAAATACTGTGAGCTGGGTAGAATTTCATTTTGAATCCCAGTTTGCAGACAGGTTACAGTTGCAAGGATAAACATTTATTTATTTTTATTCTTTTTTGGTGTTTTTTTGTGTTTTAGGCAGTCCTTCAAATGGACAGAATGCCTTGGGGCAACACACATTAATGCATGGTATAACAGTTGTGAGGGGGTTAGCTCGGCAGCGGGTGTGTGTGACCCCCGGGATGGGCTCCCCACACAAAAACAGGCCCAGCAAACGGAGGTTGTGGTTTTCAAAATCAAAAAGGTGCGGTTTATTTTCTATTTACAGTGACAAAACACAGCAAAGCAAAAGAAACATAAACAAAATAAATCCTGGTCAACTTGACCTCTGACTAAACATACAGGTTTCCTAACTAACAACTGGGATCAGCCTAGTGCTGTCCTAGTCCCTAAGTCCCTGGTTTTAAATGTCCAAGCAAATAGCCACACAGGCTTTGTCTCACCGCACAGGGGTTCACTCTCCCTAGACAGTCCACACAGGTCTGGGTCCAGGCATGAGCTAACATCTAATGAAGCTGGGAGTTCTTATAGAGGCCTAAATGAGCTGACAAGCTTCAGCTGGTCTCATCAACTCCCTGTCTGCACGACGCCCCACACTCTCCCTAGAGGTATGAGTCATCCATGAGCCCACTAGCCCCAGCTGGGCTTATACAACTCTTCAACTAGTTGTATAAGTCGGCGTAAAGCCTGAATCTGGGCGAAATATATCTACCCCCCTGGATGCAACCAGGTGACTTTACCTTCCTGCTGTCACATACCCCCCCCCTCTTGTTTTAACCTCGGGGTTGGAACACCAGCAATCAGGCATTCATGTACTCGAGACAAAGCATCCACATTCCCCATTTGAACGCCAGGGCGATGCTTTACTGTGAAGTTGAATTCCTGGAGGGCCAGGAACCACCTATTCACTCTTCTATTTGTTTCCTTGTTTTGAGCCATCCACTTTAACGGAGCGTGATCCGTAACCAAGTCAAAGTGCCTACCTAGCAGGTAGTACCGAAGGGAATCTAGAGCCCACTTCACCGCTAAACACTCCTTTTCAACGGTGGCGTAATTTACCTCATGGGACTTCAACTTCCTGCTGAGGTAAATGACTGGGTGCTCTTCCCCGTTCCAGACCTGGGACAATACTGCTCCTAACCCCACATCTGACGCATCACTTTGTACGACAAAGTCTTTAGAGAAGTCGGGTGAGTACAACACTGGCTGGCTACATAAGGCTTGTTTCAAGAATTGGAATGCTGCCTCAGCCTCGGGGGTCCATTTAATCATGACCGACCCTTTCCCCTTCGTCAGGTTGGTTAGGGGCACAGCCTTAGAAGCAAAGTGGGGAATGAATCGCCGATAATACCCAGCGATTCCCAGAAAGGCTCGTACCTGCTTCTTGCTGTTGGGACGTGGCCAACTCTGGATGGCCTCGACTTTGTTGAGTTGGGGTTTTATTACTCCCCTCCCAATGGTGTACCCAAGATATTTGGCCTCTTCCTGCCCAATGGTACACTTCTTGGGGTTAGCCGTAAACCCCGCTTCCCGAACAGAGTCCAGGACTGCTTGCACTTTTGGCAGATGTGAGGCCCAATCTGTGCTATGGACAATTACGTCATCCAGGTAAGCCGCAGCATACTTCCGATGGGGCCTCAGCATCTGGTCCATTTTCCGCTGGAATGTGGCCGGCGCATTCTGTAACCCGAACGGCATTCTTTTATATTGGAACGCCCCGTCTGGGGTTACAAATGCGGTTTTCTCTTTGGCCGACTTGGCCAGGGGGATTTGCCAATACCCTTTTGTGAGGTCAAGAGTCGTCATGTATCGGGCTGTTCCCAGCCGGTCGATCAACTCATCTATACGTGGCATGGGGTAGGTGTCAAATTTTGTAACTTTGTTCAACTGACGAAAATCGTTACAAAATCGCCAGCTCCCATCCGGTTTAGGCACCAACACAATGGGACTAGACCAATCACTTTGGGACTCCTCTATCACCCCTAAGTTCAGCATTTTCTGCACTTCCTCCCGTATTGCCTCCCGTCGGGCCTCTGGGATCCGATAGGGTTTTAACTTCACCCTTTCACCGGGCGGGGTAATGATGTCATGCTCTACCCCAGATGTTTGTCCCGGCAGCTCAGAGAATACCTCCTTGTTGCGAAGCACAAACTCCTTAACCTCCTGTTGTTGGGGTTGTGACAAGGTGGCTGCTATTCCAACCTCAGGAATCACGCAACCAGTTTGAGCTGGTGACCAAGTGTCTGCGACTAGGGACTCTCTATCCCTCCAGGCTTTCAACAGATTAACGTGATAGATCTGTTCGGGCTTTCGCCTTCCTGGTTGTCTGACCTTGTAATTCACTTCGCTCACTTTTTCCATTATCTCGTAGGGGCCTTGCCATTTGGCAAGGAATTTACTTTCAACCGTAGGGACAAGTACCAGTATCCTATCCCCCGGGGAAAAGGTACGGGTCTTGGCTCCACGGTTGTACACTCTCTGCTGTGCTAACTGCGCTTGGGCCAAATGTTCCTTCACGATGGGCATTACCTGTGCAATTCGGTCTTGCATCAGGGCGACATGCTCAATCACACTCCTGTGGGGAGAACTCTCACTTTCCCAAGTTTCCTTGGCAATATCCAACAGCCCTCTTGGGTGTCTCCCATACAGTAACTCAAAGGGGGAGAATCCCGTAGAGGATTGGGGCACCTCCCTAATAGCAAACATCAGATAAGGAAGTAGACAGTCCCAATCCTTTCCATCTCTATCCACCACTTTCTTCAACATTTGTTTTAGGGTTTTGTTGAATCTTTCAACCAGCCCATCGGTTTGGGGGTGATACACAGATGTACGTAATTGCGTCACTTTGAACAATTTACACAGCTCCTTCATAACCCGGGACATAAAGGGTGTACCTTGGTCCGTAAGCAGTTCTTTACAAATACCCACCCGGCTAAACACAAGAGATAGCTCTTTGGCTATGGTTTTGGCCGAGGTATTTCGGAGAGGGATCGCTTCTGGATAACGGGTGGCATAGTCCATTATAACTAATATGTACTGGTGCCCCCTAGCGGACTTGATTATAGGACCTACCAAATCCATGGCGATCCTCTCAAACGGGACCTCAATGATGGGTAGAGGGACCAGCGGGCTACGGAAATGTGGCATCGGGGCCGACCTCTGACACACAGGGCAGGAGGAACAATAATTTTCTATGTCCTTCATCACCCCCGGCCAATAGAATCTCTGTAATACCCTCTCTCGGGTTTTCTCTGTCCCCAGATGACCTCCAAGAATGTGCCCATGTGCCAACTCCAACACCAACTTCCTGTAAGGTTTGGGCACCACAAGCTGCTCAACGGTTTCTTCTGCCCTTTTTGCCACCCGATACAGTAGGTCCTTCTCTACGCTGAAGTATGGGTAAGTGCAGGTATTATCTGGGTTCACTAACTCGCCATCTATTTTCACTACGTTTTCCCGTGCCTTTATTAGGGCGGGGTCTTTCAACTGTTCTGTGGCAAAGTTTTCCCTGTGAACCTCAAGATCAGAAAACTCCACAGACGGTAGGTTTTCGTCTGAGGAGGTGGGCTCCTCTCCAGTTTCTTGAGTCTCCCCTGCCAATACTGATAAGGGAAATTCCGGAGAGTCCTCACCACTCTCAGGGGAGTTCTGGCTATCACATTCCTGGTACATAGGGGCACCAGTGGGGGGCTCAGGATCATCCCACAGTTCCCAGAACTTCGGAAAATCCCTTCCCACAATGGCGTCATGCGGTAACTGAGATACTAAGCCCACTGGATGAAAGAGGGTAACTTTGGGGGTCTCGAAACACACTGTAGTCACTGGATACTCTCGGGTGTCCCCATGCACACAAATAACAGCTACCTTGCTATTCCCAGAGACCTCTGTTTTAACTAACTCAGCCTTTATCAGGGTCACAAGGCTACCTGAATCCAGCAATACCACAACATTTCTACCATTAACACACATTTTGCATAAATGTTTCTCAGTTCCTCGAATGGCAGTGCATGCGACTGTCGCACACAGCGACTGACGTCTGCCCGTCAGAAAGTCACACTGCATGGGTTCCTCCACAACCGGGCAATTGGCTGCAATATGTCCCGCTTGCCGGCAGCGGTAGCAAACGATCCTTCTTGCCGCCTCTTGAGCCGCTGATTTCCCAGGCTGTTCTCGCCAAACTTGGGGTAGAGCTCCCACCCTCTCACTCTCTCCATCCTCACCCCTTGGAATCCTCTTATCCGCCCCTGGGGATGGTCTGGTCTTAGGGTGGAAAGTCCGAGTGTCTCTGGAAGAGGCCGTCAGGTTCTCTGTAGCCAAGTATTTCTCCACACGATCCACAAGACCATCGGCCGTCTCTGGGTCTCCATGGCTTACCCACTTTTGGATGGCAGTAGGAAGAGCTCTCAAAAACCGATCCATTACAACACGTTCCACAATCTTTGGTGCGGACAAAGTCTCTGGCTGTAGCCACTTTCTGCTCAGGTGAATGAGATCATACATTTGAGACCTGGGGGGTTTTCCAAGCTGGAAAGTCCAGTTATGCACACGCTGAGCCCGGACAGCCAGGGTGACACCCAGCCTTGCCAATATTTCAGCTTTTAGCATCACATAGTCTTTTGCTTGGTTAGGCTCTAGGTCATAGTAAGCTTTCTGCGATTCACCAGTTAACAGAGGAGCCACCAGTCCAGCCCACTGCGCCTCAGGCCACTTTTCTCTTTCAGCGGTCCTATCAAATGTGGTCAAAAATACCTCTGGATCATCCTCTCCAGTCATTTTTGTCAATAAACGACTCACCCCAAAGGACGCGGTATTAGTGGGACGGCTTTCCTCACTGGTCTGCGGACGTTGCTGCATTACTGCTTCCATCTGTTGTTGTAGTCTCTGCTCTTGCTTCTGCAACAGGTCTATGAAGCGGGCCTCAGATTGCTGCTGGGCTTGTTGCTGAGCCTCCAGACTCTGTTGCAAAGTTGCGTTTGTCTGCTGCTGGGCTGCAAGGCTCTGTTGATGAGCTTGCTGCTGGGCTGCAAGGCTCTGTTGATGAGCTTGCTGCTGGGCTGCGAAGTTCTGTTGTTGAGCTGCAAGGCTCTGTTGATGAGCTGCAAGGCTCTTTTGCAAACCTGTATTTGTCTGTGTCAGGGTCACCTGTGGCCAGGTGACAGATGCACACCGTAGGGGGACAGGAGTGCACCGCGAGGTAGTGAACCCTATGGCTGGCTTCTGTGGATAGGAAACTGGGTGGTTGTGGAAAGCGGGACCAGAGGAGCACAACCGGGATCCCAACGGAAGCGAGAGCCAAGATTCCCCAGGGCGCGGAGTCTAAGACCCAGCTGGTCTTCTCCAGGGCCTCTAGTGGTGAGGATGTTAGCTGCAGGCTGGGACCAGGTCGCGGCCCCTGGAGTTTCCTAGCTCACGCCCCGTAGGATAAGGGGAAAAGAGGGGAAGCAGCAGCACACGATAGAGAGAACCGAATAACAAGCCGAAGGTCAGGGGCCACAAGCAGACAAGGATAACGAAGAACGAGCCGAAGGTCAAGGGTCACGAGCAGACAGGGATGGTCGGGGACAAGCCAATAACGTAACAGAGAGACAGACGTAGCACACGGCAGGCAGGAACCCAAACACACAATGCCTAACAAACACGTTGATCAGCAAAGCAGGCTTGCAGTGCACAGGTTAATATAGTGTTCTGTGATAGGGCCTGGGGTGGAGTCAGGCTGGGAGGAGATTATAAAGGAAGCCAGGTGAAAGGGCTCAGGCCTCTAAGATGAACACATGGGAAGGAAGGTAAGCTGACAGACAAACACTACTGCATATCCATGACAGTACCCTCCCTCTTATGGGCCCTCCCCCGCCTGGACCCAGGCTTAAAGGGAAATCTCTGATGAAACCTTCTCAACAGATGAGGTGCAGCGACATCAGATGCAGCAATCCAAGACGCCTCCTCAGGACCAAAACCTCTCCAATGCACAAGGTACTGAAGAATGCCTCTGCAGAGCCGAGAATCCAGAACTTGTCTAACCTCGTACTTAAGATTATCCTCAGAGACCGAAAACGAGGTAGGGAGATGACAAGAAGATCTATTGAGGACCAAAGGCTCTCTAGGAATAAGCAAGGGCATGAGAGGATCAACAGGAATCTGAGGAGGGTCCCCTAGACCCTTAAAGGGGAACTGGTCATCTTGCACAGGACCATCAGACTGGGCAGATGTCAGTGGAACCCTGAAGTCAGGTTGGTTAGAAGGTGACATGTCGCCGGAGTCAAGCTGAATAGCTGAAGGACAAGCAGAATGTCCCGAACAAGAAAAAGTAGGAGGCTCACTGGGCATGGGCTGGACTGGCATAACTAGTACAGAGGCAGAGTGAATAGCTGAGTCAGGTGTAGCGACTACCTGAATCGCATCGCAAGACGTAGCGACTGCAGGACTTGTAGACAAGCTAGCCTGGCTGTGCGTCCAAGGGTGGTTAGGGACAGAGAAATGTAAATGGTTATGCAACCTGGAATGAATGACCGGCTCAGGTTCACAGGAGGCAACCTTGGGTAGGCAGGACGAGGAACAGGAGGGGCCCCAAGCCAGGATCTGTCCAGTAGTCCAGTCCACATGAGGAGAATGGAGCTGTAACCATGGGAGACCCAAAATTATAGGCGTTGAGGCCTTGGGTAAGATAAGGAAGGATATCCACTCCTGGTGGAGTGTCCCTACCGACATCTTAACAGGGAGGGTCTGGAAGCGGATAGGGCCCCCTGGGAGAACAGTGCCATCAATTGCCGAGACTACCAATGGGGTAGTGAGAGGTGAAAGGGTAAGCTTCATAGAAGAAGCAGTTCTCCAATCCATGAAATTGCCGGCAGCCCCGGAATCCAGGTATGCAAGGGTTGACTGAGGAGAAGTGCCTACATGAAGGGACACCGGCAAGAGCAGGCGAGAAGGTGATGTTTCTGGGTCCAATACTCCACCTTCCAAATGTATTAGACCCGAGCGTTTCCCGGACGAAGCGAGCAGGAGTCACGAAAATGACCCTTGCCCCCACAATAGAGGCACAAGCCCAGAGTTCTGCGCCTAGCACGTTCTTCGGGGGTTAGTCTGGTCCGGCCCAGCTGCATAGGTTCTTCAGCAGGTAGAGGATGCTCCACGGAATGAAGGGAGGGGAGCTCAGACTGGCTAGGACCCAGAGAGTGCTGGCGTCTTTTTTCTAAGGACCTCTCTTGAAAACGAATGTCGATCTGGTTGCATAATGAAATTACATCGTCCAGACCGACGGGAATGGCTCTTCCCGCTAATTCGTCTTTCACTCGGTCAGAGAGGCCATGTAAAAAGGTAGCGACCAGGGCCTCATTATTCCAGCTCAATTCAGCTGTGTGGATACGGAACTGAAGAGCATATTGCCCCACTGAACTAGATTCTTGGCGAAGACGTAAGACAGCACTAGCCGCTGAAGAAGCCCGAGCCGGCTCTTCGAAGATATTACGAAAGAGCTTCAAGAATTCGGACAGACTGGAAACCACCGGATCGTTCCTCTCCCACAGGGGGGCAGCCCAGGCCAAAGCTTCACCGGAGAGGAGGGAAATGATATAGGCTACCTTAGCCCGGTCAGATAGGAAGCTTTGAGGCTGAAGCTCAAAATGAATAGTGCATTGGCTGAGAAACCCCCTGCAGGCCTTGGAGTCCCCAGAGAAACGGAACGGAGCTGGCAGTTGTAGCGAGTGTGTGGCTGCGACTGGTGCAATAGGTGCAGCCGCTGATTGTATTTGAGGTTGCGGATTCAGGGTTCCCAAGGAGGCCTGAAGCTGCTCGAAGCGAGAAGCCAGATCCTGGAGGAATCGCATCACCTGAGTCTGATTCGATTCCTGGGTTTCAAGTCTGCAAACTATGCCCTGCAATGGATCATCCGCGGGTAGCGGGATGTCAGCCGGGTTCATGGCTGATCAAACTGTCAGGGTCACCTGTGGCCAGGTGACAGATGCACACCGTAGGGGGACAGGAGTGCACCGCGAGGTAGTGAACCCTATGGCTGGCTTCTGTGGATAGGAAACTGGGTGGTTGTGGAAAGCGGGACCAGAGGAGCACAACCGGGATCCCAACGGAAGCGAGAGCCAAGATTCCCCAGGGCGCGGAGTCTAAGACCCAGCTGGTCTTCTCCAGGGCCTCTAGTGGTGAGGATGTTAGCTGCAGGCTGGGACCAGGTCGCGGCCCCTGGAGTTTCCTAGCTCACGCCCCGTAGGATAAGGGGAAAAGAGGGGAAGCAGCAGCACACGATAGAGAGAACCGAATAACAAGCCGAAGGTCAGGGGCCACAAGCAGACAAGGATAACGAAGAACGAGCCGAAGGTCAAGGGTCACGAGCAGACAGGGATGGTCGGGGACAAGCCAATAACGTAACAGAGAGACAGACGTAGCACACGGCAGGCAGGAACCCAAACACACAATGCCTAACAAACACGTTGATCAGCAAAGCAGGCTTGCAGTGCACAGGTTAATATAGTGTTCTGTGATAGGGCCTGGGGTGGAGTCAGGCTGGGAGGAGATTATAAAGGAAGCCAGGTGAAAGGGCTCAGGCCTCTAAGATGAACACATGGGAAGGAAGGTAAGCTGACAGACAAACACTACTGCATATCCATGACAGTCTGCTGTTGATTGGCATTTGCTAGAGCCAGCTGTTTCAGTATCTCCTCCATGCTGGCTTAAAAAAAAACTGCCACTGGTTCTCCACCAACTGTGAGGGGGTTAGCTCGGCAGCGGGTGTGTGTGACCCCCGGGATGGGCTCCCCACACAAAAACAGGCCCAGCAAACGGAGGTTGTGGTTTTCAAAATCAAAAAGGTGCGGTTTATTTTCTATTTACAGTGACAAACCACAGCAAAGCAAAAGAAACATAAACAAAATAAATCCTGGTCAACTTGACCTCTGACTAAACATACAGGTTTCCTAACTAACAACTGGGATCAGCCTAGTGCTGTCCTAGTCCCTAAGTCCCTGGTTTTAAATGTCCAAGCAAATAGCCACACAGGCTTTGTCTCACCGCACAGGGGTTCACTCTCCCTAGACAGTCCACACAGGTCTGGGTCCAGGCATGAGCTAACATCTAATGAAGCTGGGAGTTCTTATAGAGGCCTAAATGAGCTGACAAGCTTCAGCTGGTCTCATCAACTCCCTGTCTGCACGACGCCCCACACTCTCCCTAGAGGTATGAGTCATCCATGAGCCCACTAGCCCCAGCTGGGCTTATACAACTCTTCAACTAGTTGTATAAGTCGGCGTAAAGCCTGAATCTGGGCGAAATATATCTACCCCCCTGGATGCAACCAGGTGACTTTACCTTCCTGCTGTCACACAGTGTGAACAGGCCCTAAGTGTTATGCCGCGTACACACGGTCGAAATTTCCAACAGAAAAAGTCAGATGGGAGCCTTTGGTCGGATATTCGGACCGTTTGTATGCCCCATCTGACTTTTTCTGTCGGAATTTCCAACGGACTTAGATAGAGAGCAGGTTCTCTATTTTTCCGTCGGAAATTCCGACTGAGGTTTTCCGGTTGGCAAGTCCGACCGTGTGTACGCGGCATTAGGGTGTACTTTAAAGCCCCGTACACACGATCGGTTTGACTGATGAAAACCGTCCGATGGATGGTTTTCATCAGACCAACCGATCGTGTATGGTACCCATCGGTCTTTTTTCCATTGGTTGTAAAAAATAGAACTTGTTTTAAAATTTTCCGATGGATAAAAAACCGATGGGAATTTTCTATCGTCTATGGGCAAGTCCATCGGTTAAAAAACCCACGCATGCTTAGAATCAAGTCGACGCATGCACAGAAGCATTAAACTTAATTTTTCTCGGCTCATCGGAGTGTTTTACGTCACCGCGTTTGGAACGGTCGGTTTTTTGACTGATGGTGTGTGGCCAAGACTGATGAAAAACAGTTTCATCGGATTTCCGATGGACAAATCCATCGGACGAAAATCCATAGGTCATCCGATTGTGTGTACGGGGCTTAAGAGTTATTATTCATTTTTAACTGGTGGTTAAATGCTAACATTCGATTGAGGAACAGGTTATAGTGGCTGTAAACCTCAGACATGAAATATGAACAAAGCATATCCCTCTATAGTGTGTCTTAATTAAGAGCACTAAATGTAATTTCTGTCTGCTGTATAAACTAGTACTAGTGTGGTACTCCTGCGCTACCAAATCAATCACCAGTATAGTGAATGTGAAAGTGCTCCAGTGCTTAAAGTGACACTAAAGTCTAGATTTCTTGTTAAAAAATAACAAACATGTCATACTTTCCCCCTCTGTGCAGTAGCTTTGCACAGAGCACCCCAGATCCTCCTCTTTTTGGGTCCCTCACCGGCGCTTCTGGACCCTCCTTCCTGCTGAGTGCCACCACAGCAAGCAGCTTGTCATGGGGGCACCCGAGCCAAACTGGTGCTCTGTGTGTCCATTCATAATAAATCCAACTAAATTCATCCAAATTCAGTATACAGTGATTAGTGGTGGTTTCATTCCTTAATATCCACAATTGAGTCCAAGCAAAATGTCTGAAGTCTCTCCACGTGCTTGGAATCTTGTGTGTTTCCCTCCACCTTGCATTCACAAATAAAGTCACAAAATGCTATACGACACCACCTGCTTTTTATAGGGTCCCAGAACTCTCACCTCAGGTTTGTATTAATAAAGCCTGTACACACACTGTACTATATATATATCCCCTTCTTAGGACGAATACCAGTCTCTCCTTCTGTCCACAGGGGCCGCTCTCCAGCTCACTCACTTATTATGCAGGTTATGTGTATGGCTCCTTAATCCTCACTCTCAGAATTAATGTGGTCATTCTGCACAGCTCTGAAAGGGGAGGTGAAAATGCAGAGCTCCCATAGTGTAGTATATCATAAAATCAGCATCTATTTATTTAAAAAATATATACACTCACGTTTAAAAGAAAAAACTCACGCTTTGTAATTAAAGATGAAACTGAAACTCCCGGACTTCCAACTGTGTTACTTCTGGTTTGTGTCAGCCTCTCCTCTCGCCCTACGTGTTACGTCACACACACATGACTTCTTCAGGTGGGGTTTACAACCACTTTAAGTGTGAAGATAATGATGCCTGATATGGATAGATGATAGCTGAAGTGGCAGAGTGTGATTGTTTAAAGTAGTAGTAAACTCTGTTACACCACTTTTACCTACAGATAAGCCTGTAATAAGGCTTACCTGTAGATACTGTGAATATCTCCTAAACTGAGACTGAGACCCAGGCCTTCTTGTCCACATCAGTACCTGACCTCACAAATACTCTTATGGAAGAATGGTCAAACATTCCCATAGACACACTCTTAAACCTCGTGGACAGCCTTCCCAAAAGAGTTGCAGCTGTTATAGCTGCGAAGGGTGGGCCAACTCAATATTGAACCCTATGGACTAAGACTGGGATGCCATTAAAGTTCATGTGCGTGTAAAGGCAGGTGTCCCAATACTTTTGGTAATATAGTATAGATACAGGCATACTACTATGATCCTGCTGTGCCTTGTGCCTCCCCTTCCAGCAGCACTGACAACGTTATCAACCGACACCACACATGGAACTTGTTTTAGAGAGCTAATGCCAGGATCCTCATATTCACATCTGAGAAATGTCAGCTTGTTACTTACTAAACGCTACACTACTTCATATCACAAGAGCGCGAAAGGTAATTCATTCTCATCACCAGTGACAACGCAGAAATATGCTGATTAGAATAAAGAAACATCAGCTCCCTTTTTATATTTCACAGTGAGCGCCTCCTGCAAATGAAAATCAGCTTATGCAACGGGAAAGTGCATTCAACATCTGCTGAGTTTGTTACACCATTAACATATGTTAATGCCATTGCATCTAATGTGGGTAGTTTGTCTTCAGTGAGAGCCAAAACACATCAGTGTCAAGGCTGCCAGCAAACTAACACCCAAAGATCCTTTCTGGCTCCATGAAAATAAAGCTTCACTTCAATCACATCTCAAGTGCTAGATCTTGCAGTACATATTTTAGTTTTAACTGGTATTTTAAATTGATGGAAATATGGACAGCAAACACCAGATGTAGTGCTCATGCATTTGAAAAAGACACGTATTATATCTTTAAGAAGAAAAAAAAAAAAAGGGGGAGCTGATGTTTTCCAGAGCTGTATTTAAAGGATTTGCTGACCCAAGGCTGATGTTTTGTTTTTGTTTTTTTAGTAAATTTTGGAATTTTAAACCTACTAGTTTCTTGCATCTCTAAAGAACTGCAGCGTTTGTGTGGTATATTCTTTGATCAGACAGATAGCCTTTGTGATTCGCCAAGAGATAAAAATTGGCAAATCCCAATGGATCTCAATGGCAGTGGAAGTTTAAAAATAGCGCACATGACAACCCAGCAGAGAAGTGGTAATTGAGCAGTTGAAAACGGTTGAATGATCGCGCTGACCCCTTCGTGATTCGTGAATGCCCCCCAATGTGCCTCTAGGGTAGAAGAAGATGTGCAGTGCCGGGCCCGGGACACTGGAGTTATTTCTTTTGAGCAGATCTCAGAGTAAATATTGCATAAAATTAAAAGATTGGTCTAAGCACCGACAGCCTCTTCAGAACCGCGTTACATTATTGAAATAATAATAGCTACATGTCGAATCACTTTTTTCTTGGGGACTGATTCCTTTTAGCCATTCATGTGCTGTTCATTGCATACAGCAATTCAGCTCACCTTCAGCAGCCTTCTAGTTCTTAACTCTCGTATCAGCTCGTCTGTCTCTTTTCTAGGGGTTACCTTAGAGGAGAGAGAGAGGGGTCACCACGCCAAGCCCTCACCGCAAGTAGTTGTGAGCAAAGTTCTTTTACCTCCAGGCCGGTGTCCTGCATCAGAGCCTCCACCTCCTTTGGAACAATGTCTGCCAGAAAATGAGCCCCACAGCAATAAAGTCCAACACTCTTTTATTCTTCCAATAACAGAGTATACACAACAGTTGAACTCCTTCTCTCGAGTGGAACAGACAAGGGGGGGGGGGGTGTGGGAAAGAGTAGGCCCCAGACACAACGAACTCTCCACTTTCCTTCCTGAAAGTGGGTTGCGGTCTCCGAGCGAGGGGGAATTTCCTTCCAGGCGGTCTCCGATGGGAGGCTCACCTGTCACTGGCAATATGCTGCACCAGGTCTTCAAGCAAGTATCTCCCACCGGTCCATTAGGCCTTCCGGATTCGGGTACCCACTCCCGGGGTTCCCTAGGACCTCCTTCCCTCGCGGAACTCAGTGGTGGGCACTGAGCTCCAGACCTCCATCCAAGTACCTCACCCCAGGCTAAAGGTGCCTGGGATGGAACACGACCTCCGAACGTCCTCTAGGCCTAGACCGCCTAGGACTCAAACACGACCACCGCCCTCAGGCTGAAGGTGCCTGGGACTCCGACCCCGTGACAAAGATGACCGGCCCTTTATACCCTCCCCCAGCAAGCACGGCGGGTTCCCCGCCCCACCATACCGCTGCCGAGAAAGGACAAAAAATGGCACGGCTCACAGCAATGGTTCAACCCTAGCCCTGCGCCTCATATAAAGTCCCAATTTTTGGGTTTTATCTATATCCTTCTGGGATGGCTGTCCACAAGGTTTAGGAGTGTGTCTATGGGAATGTTTAACCATTTTTCTAGAAGCGCATTTGTGAGATCAGGCACTGATGTTCGACGAGAAGGCCTGGCTCGCAGTCTCTACTCTAATTCATCCCAAAGGTGTTCTATCGGGTTGAGGTCAGGACTCTGTGCAAGCCAGTCAAGTTCCTCCACCCCAAACTCACTCACCCATGTCTTTATGGACCTTGCTTTGTGCACTGGTCCAAATCATTTGGTGAAAGGGGGTATTATGGTGTGGGGTTGTTTTTCAGGGGTTGGGCTTGGCCCCTTAGTTCCAGTGAAGGGAACTCTTAAAGGGGTTGTAAAGGTTCGTTTTTTATTTTCTAAATAGGTTCCTTTAAGCTAGTGCATTGTTGGTTCACTTACCTTTTCCTTCGATTTCCCTTCTAAATGTTTTTTTTTCTTTGTTTTCTTTGTCTGAATTTCTCACTTCCTGTTTCCCCTCAGTAAGCTGTTCAGTAAGCTGTTCTGGCTGACTAAACACCACTCGGATGATGGTGTGAAGTTTATTGAGGAGAAACAGGAAGTGATAAATTCAGACAAAGAAAAAAAACATTTAGAAGGGAAATCGAAGGAAAAGGTAAGTGAACCAACAATGCACTAGCTTAAAGGAACCTATTTAGAAAATAAAAAACAAACCTTTACAACCCCTTTAAGACGTCAGCATACCAAGACATTTTGGACAATTTCATGCTCCCGACTTTGTGGGAACAGTTTAAAGGATGGCCCCTTCCTGTTCATAGTAAAAAACAGTCCACTGCGCCCGGTCCAATATAAATGATATACACAAATATAGAACAGTCCCAATATTATAGTGACATAAAGTGCTCGTGCTCAAAGATGATATATCCGTGCTTAAATGTGCTCAGACTTGGGTGCCCCACATAGATGTAAACTTACGCCCTGAGTTGACCAACTATCGCTAGTATGGTCCTTTAAGCATGTGGGGAGACCCCAGTAGAGATCCGCTGCTGGCGTTTCATGAAGTGCAGTTCCTCATACAGATAAACAAACCAAAAGAATCCCCCTTGCGAAAAATATTGTTCCAAAACGTTTATTAACCACTTCCCTACCGGGCACGAAATTCCCCTTCCTGCCCAAGCCATTTTTCAGCTTTCAGCGCTGTCACACTTTGAATGACAATTGCGCGGTCGTGCGACGTGGCTCCCAAATGAAATTCGCATCCTTTTTTTCCCACAAATAGAGCTTTCTTTTGGTGGTATTTGATCACCTCTGCGGTATTTATTTTTTGCGCTATAAACAAAAGAAGAGGGTCCAGTTTGAAAAAAAACACAATATGTTTTACTTTTTGCTATAATAAATATCCATTAAAAAAAAAGAATTCTAATTTTCCTCAGTTTAGGCCGATACGTATTCTTCTACATATTTTTGGTAAAAAAAAATTGCAATAAGCGTATATTGATTGGTTTGTGCAAATGTTATAGCGTCTACAAAATAGGGGATAGATTTATAGCTTTTTTTTTTTTTTACTAGTAATGGCGTCGATCTGTGATTTTTATTGTGACTGCGATATTGCGGCGGACAGATCAGACACTTTTGACAAATTTTTGGGACCATTCACATTTATACAGCGATCCCTGCTATAAAAATGCATTGATTACTGTATAAATGTGACTGGCAGGGAAGGGGTTAACACTAGGGGGCGAGGAAGGGGTTAAATGTGTTTCCTAGATGTGTTCTAAGTGTGGGGGAAGGGGACTGACTGGGGGAGGTGACCGATGATTGTCCCTATGTACAAGGGACACAGCATCGGTCTCCTCTCCCTGACAGGACGTGGATCTGTGTGTTTACACACACACAGATCCACTTTCCTGCTCGGTTACTGGGCAATCGCGGCTGTCGGGCACGCGCATCGATTCCCCAGCAACGCAGCGGGTGCGCACACACGCCGCCGGCAGCTCACGCGCGCCCCCTGGCTCCTTTTAAAGGCAGGACATCATATGACGTCCTGTCAGAACGAGAGAGTCTTCCACCCGCCGTCATTTGACGAAGGGCGGTAGACAAGTGATTAAAAACATTTAAGAATGAAAGAAAACACTCACTTATTAGGGTGCCTGAACATCCTGGCACCCGGCGTGTGTAACAGGTGATTTTTTGGGGGAGCTGCTCGATTCCCTGTATTCGTTTGGGCAGAAGTGTGTCACGGTGTCTCGGTGACGCAGTATTACTTTGACGCGTTTCAGCCAATCAGCGGGCTAACATCAGGAAGTTCCTGTTCATGGCTGCTCACAGTGCACAAACAAGGTCCATAAAGACATGTATGAGTGAGTTATCTTTCTGTTGACTTAAAGCTGGACTCCTGGTATGATCTTAATGTATATGTGAACCCTCAACTTGTAAAATAATTAATTCAGTTTAAAATATAACTGAAGCCCTGTGGGGGAGGTGGCCCACTGATATTCCTAGCCTAGACAGGGAGACCTGGGAAGAATTCTTCGAGGCTGGCTCTAGACTAATGATCTCTTCCAGAGACAAGCTAATACAAACTAAATTTATACACCATGTCTATTATACGCCACAAAGGCTGCACAAGATCTACCCACAGAGGTCGCAGAATTGTCCCAGATGTCAGTCCCCTGATAGCACGTACCTGCACATGTTCTGGACCTGCCCCTCCTTGGCCGGGTACTGGGCCGCAGTTTTTGAACGTATCAATATCCGCCTGCAGTTATCACTTCCAATATCACCTGAATTGGCCCTGCTGGGCATTCAGGATGATGACCAGAGACCTCGATATTCTTAAGCCTAGTACACACGACCGAGAATCTCGTCGTAAAAAAAACCGTTGTTTTTCTCGACGAGATTCTTGTCAAGCTTGACGAGATTCTTGTCAAGCTTTCCTTGCATACACACTGTCAATTCCAAATCTCGTCGTTGTAAAGCGCGGTCACATACAACACGTACGACGGCAGTATAAAGGGTAAGTTCGATTCCATTGGTGCCACCCCATGGGCTGCTTTTGCTGATCTCGTGTTACCGCGTGTTAGTAAAAGTTTGGGGAGAGACGATTTGCGCTTTTCAGTCTTCGTGCTTTCAGTCCGTTACAGCGTGACAAATGTGCTATCTCCATTACGAACGCTAGTTTTACCAGAAGGAGCGCTCCCGTCTCATACTTGATTCTGAGCATGCGAGATTTTTTTAAGACTCGGAAAAGCAAACACAAGACTGGTTTTCTCGTCGGGAAACAGGCCGACAAGAATCCAGACGAGAAAAACGAGAATCCTGACGAGAAAATGGAGAGCAGGTTCTCTATTTTTCTCTTCGAGATTCCAGGCAGTTTTCTCGACGAGAAACCATACACACGAACGGTTTTCTCGGCGAGAAAACCAGTCGTGTGTACGAGGCTTTAGATGCTTATTTCCTTTGTCCTGTTTTGTGCTAGGAAAGAAATTTTGCTTAAGTGGGCATCCCCCTCTCCCCCTACGGTTGAATCCTGGGTCTCCTCCATAAATGTTGTGTTGCCCCTATTTAAGCTGACATATACCAACAGAGGCTGTCCCAAAGAGTTTGATCGCATTTGGCTGCCCTGGACTGAACAGTTGTAAGTTTCTGTGGCAGTAGACCTGGGGATCTGTACCCGGGATCCCTGTTAGGGGGGCGGCCGCCCCCCCCCCCCTCCTCATCAATGCAGGATTTCCTATGATCTGGTACGACCCCATGTGTTTGCAATGGTTACTTGCTCATGTACTGGATTTTATACTTGAACACGTAGTGCTATGCATTTGAATATCTTTACACCTATTTGTTCAATTTTTCCTGAATTGTATCTGAGTGTTTTAATGTCTGCCTTGTGAGATAACTTGTTTTTTTCAATAAAGACCAACCTTGTTGTTAAAATATAACTGAAAGATTGAAAAATGGAAAGTTTAAAATAGAGATGAAACATTTTTGTGTATATATATATATATATATATATATATATATATATATATATTTATATAAAAAATAAAAATCATAAATACCCTTTTTTTCTTTATTTATAAGTGAACACATACCCTCTGTTCTCAGTTGCATAGGGATCTTAAAGTGCTGGGGGAGGAGAAACAGCAGCACGCTGGTCTTCCCAGAGAATGGCTGTGCAGGGGGGGCATGTCAGGACAAGTCTGATCATAGGAGGAGAGCAGGCTGAGTTCCCAGACAGAAAACTGACCATGCTGTGTTCTCATGCCTATTGTGGTCAGTTTTTAATAGGGAAAC
Organism: Rana muscosa; assembly: GCA_029206835.1. NCBI lineage: Eukaryota > Metazoa > Chordata > Amphibia > Anura > Ranidae > Rana > Rana muscosa. The sequence goes on along the minus strand of CM055121.1, from coordinate 142,797,450 downwards.
AGGCAGGATCACCAGGTATTTCCTACAAAAGAAGCAATACAAAGAGAACAGGATACTTTTTGACACAAGTACATGGTACAGGAGGCACATATCAGGAATATGAAATGTTGGGGTAACATATTCTTTAATTTCATACTTGCATTGATCCAGCTTGGGTGGAGAGTGTGAAATCATGTCCCCCTCCTCCTCACTTCATCCATTTAGAGAATGCCTTGTACTGTATTTATTGAAAAATATGCAAGGCGTTCTGTTAATGGTGGTGATGCCAAGAAGATTGTGATAATCACTGTAGTAGCACTAACTACTACAGTGATTGACAGCTTACACAGTGGTCCCTCAAGTATGAGATATGCATACTTACAAACTGGAGCATTGTAGCCATGCAAATTAATCATAACTGGAAGTCAACTTTAAAAAAATAAGTCAGATTACCTAATAAATTGTCAGCCTGAAAACCCTATCGATTTGATTTGCTGCCTTAAAATGTTCTTCTGTGTTAGTAGTGGCTCTGTGCTGCTTATCTAGTCTGACATTTACAGAATCCTGTCTTTCCATGTGTACTTACCCGTGTCTCCTACCCCTAGGCACTTTAAGACCAGGCCTTTTTCTGACATTTGTTTTTTACAAGTAAAAATCTGCATTTTTTTGTTAGAAAATTACTTAGAACCCCCAAACATTATATATATTATTTTAGCAGAAACCCTAGAGAATAAAATGGCAGTCGTTGCAATATTTTATAACACACTGTATTTGGGCAGCGGCCTTTCAAACTGAATTTTTGGGGAAAAAATACACTTTAATAATTAAAATAAAACAAAACAGTAAAGTTAGCCCAATTTTTTGCATAATGTGAAAGATGATGTAAATAGATACCTAACGTGTCACGCTTTAAAATTGCGCCCGCTCGTGGAATGGTGACAAATTACTGTACGGTACTTAAAAATCTCCATAGGAAAAGCTTTAAAACTTTTACAGGTTACCTGTTAAGAGTTAAAGAGGAGGTCTTGCACTAGAATTATTGCTCTCGCTCTAATGTTCGCAACAATACCTCACATGTGTGGTTTGAACACCGTGACTTATGTATGCATTCGCTTCTGCGCACAAGCTCGGAGGGATGGGGCACTTTAGAAAAAAAAATCTTATTAATTTTACTTTTTATTTTTACAGTGTCCCATATTTTTTTTTTTATCACTTTTATTCCTATTACAAGGAATATAAACATTCCTTGTAATATAAAAAATCAGAACAGGTCCAAAAAAAAACAGATCTCTCATTTACCTTTAAAAGCAAAAAAAAATTTTACATTTTGCCTTTAAGCACCTCATAACTGGGCACTTTCACCCCCTTCCTACCCAGACATATTTTCAGCTTTCAGTGCTCTCACATTTTGAATGACAATTACTCATTCATGCTACATTGTACCCAAATGACATTTTTATAATTTTTTCACACAAATAGAGCTTTCTTTTGGTGTTATTTATTCACCACTGGATTTTTTATTTTTTTTGCGATGAAAGTGAAGAAAGAGCGAAAATTTGGAAAAAAACGATATTTTCTACTTTCTGTTTTAAAAAAAATCAAAAAAAATCGAATTTAGTCATGAATTTAGGCCAGAATGTATTCTGCTAAAAATCCTGATAAGTGTATGATAATTGGTTTGTGAGAAAGTTATAGTGTCTAAAAGCTATGCTACGTATCACTAAAGATTGATCAATCCTGATGTACTGACTGCCTATTTCATTTCTTGAGGCCCTAAAATGTCAGGACAATACAAATAGCCCCCAAATTAGCCCTTTTTGTAAAGATGACAGTCCAGGGTATTTAGTAAGAGACTCAACATTTTCATATTAACAAGTTATTTCTCACACATGGCATAGGCATACTTGCATTTACACTCCAAAATATATTCTGCTACTCCTCCTGAGTATGGCGATACCACATGTGCAAGACTTTTCCGCAGCCTGGTCACATAGAGAAGCCCAATATTCAAGTAGCACTGCCAGGCGTTTCGAAAGGCATAAATTACACATATAGTTTCCTGACTACCTGTTACATTTTTGAAGGCCCTGGAGCACCAGGACAATGGAATTACCCACACAATGACCCCATTTTGGAAAGCAAGCATTCCAATGTATATTCTATGAGGCATAATGAGTCTTTTAAACATGTCATTTTTTCCACAAGTTTTTGGAAAATGTGGAAAGAAAATGAAAACGTATTTATTTTACACAAAGTTGTCAATTTATAAGATATTTATAACACATAGTATGTACATACCAAGTATTACACCCTAAAATACATTCTTCTACTCCTCCTGAGTATGGCAATACCACATGTGTGAGACTTTTCCACAGCCTGGCCACATACAGAGGCCCAACACCCAAGTAGCACCGTCAGGTGTTTGAAAGGCATAAATTGCACATTTGATTTTCTGACTACCTATCACATTTTTGAAGGCCCTGGAACATCGGGACAATGGAAACACCCACAAAATGACCACATTTTGGAAAGCAAACACCCTAATGTATGTTCTATGAGGCATAATGAGTCTTTTGAACATGTAATTTTTTTCCACAAGTTTTTGGAAAATGTGGGGGGGAATGAAAACTTATTGTTTTACACAAAGTTGTCAATTTAAAAAAAAATTCTAACACTTAACATGTGTATACCAAGAATGACACCCTAAAAAACATTCTCCTACTCCTCCTGAGTATGGCGATACCACATGTGTGAGACTTTTCCACAGCCTGGCCACATACATAGGCCCAGAGGGGTAACTAGATCCTTCAGGGCACCGGTGCAATTAACCATGAAGGGCCCCACTAACCCCCCCTTTCCATCCAAGCCCTGGGCTTTCAGTTCTGGGAGGGTATCCATGGACATCCTCTTAGAACCCTGTCTCCTGCGTGCCGTATAGGGCACACATCCAGCACGCTATGTGACACAGCTGATCATAGATCACGGTAAAGGACTGACCACAGCAGCCCTTTATCATGTGATCAGCTGATCACATGTAAACAGTCTTGCCGGCTATTGGCAGTCCTTCCTTCCCACGCTGTGTCTGTGTGAGGAAAGGAGAGCCGTTAACCAGCAAGAATGTCAGTACATTGTTTACACTGATAATCAGGGCACTGATCATCAGTGCCCTGATTATCAGTGTAGCCCCATCAGTACTGCCTATCAGTGCTCATCAGTGCTGCCTATCAGTGCTCATCATTGACACTTATCAGTGCCCATCTGTGCTGCCTATCAGTGCCCATCAGTGCTGCCTATCAGTGCCCATCCATGCCACCTATCAGTGCTTATCAGTGCCGCATATTGGTGCTCTTCAATGCCGCCTATCAGTGCTCATAAATTCCACTTATCAGTGCTCATCAATGCTGCCTATCAGTGCCAATCAGTGCTGCTTATCAGTGCCACATATCAATGCTCATCAATGCCACCCATTAAGGCCCATCAGTGCTGCCTATTAGTGCCACATATCAGTGCTTATCAATGCCCCACATCAGTGCCAATCAATGCCCCATCATTGCTCATCAGTGCCACTTATCAGTGCTCATCAATGCCCCCTATCAGTGTACATTAGTGCCACTTATCAGTGCTCATCAATGCCCCCTTTAACTGCCCATCAGTGCTGCTTATCAGTGCCACATATCAGTGTTCATCAATGCCCCCTATTAGTGCCCATCTGTCAGGGACGTGCTGGGCTTGAACCTGGGACCTCTTCTGTGTCTGGCATTGACTCTTCCAGCGGAGCTATCTGAGATGCTGGACAGTTCCCTGCCTGATCTGCTGGATAACCTATCTGATCCATTAGACTACTCTGCTTGGTGTCTGATTACTGTTGAACTCTGAACCCCTTGCTCCTCCCATGTACTTCCTATAAAAGACATTCCAGAGATGTTGCCCCTTGCGGTTTGATCTGCTTCTGTTCCCTGAGTTCCTGATTCTGTGCTTGTATCCTGTTCCTGTGTTTGACCCGGCTTCCTGACCACGCTTCTGTCTCCAGTCCTGACCTCGGCTCGTTTGACCCTGCTCAGTTATCTGCCAGTCTGCCTGTTGCCAAGATTCGGCCTGGACTTTGACTACTCTCTGCCTGCCACTTGTGATGTTTACCTTGATGTGTATGACCCGGCTTGTCTGACTCTGCAAACCTGCACCAGCTTACCTGCATCCTCTGCTCTGCAAACTGCACACGCTGACCTGCATCCTTTGCAATGCAAACCTGCACCTGCTGACCTGCATACCTGCTCTGCAAACCTGCACCTGCATCCCTGCTCTGCAAACCTGCACCTGCTGACCTGCATCCCTGCTCTGCTGACCTGCATCCCTGCTCTGCAAACCTGCACCTGCTGACCTGCATCCCTGCTCTGCAAACCTGCACCTGCTGACCTGCATCCCTGCTCTGCAAACCGGCACCTGCTGACCTGCATCCTCTGCTCTGCAAGCTGAACCTGCTGACCTGCATCCGCTGCTTCCGGAACCAGCTGTTCCAGTCTCCACTCGGCTCCACCACTCCAAGCAGTGAGGATCAGACAGGCGCCCTTACCTCACCGTGCTCTTACCACCACTGTCCCCACTCCAGTGGTCTCCGAGCCGGGGTTGTACGGGAGGTCCCTCTCCACACGTCAGGCTCACACCTAAGGTACGTTACAGTATCAAACCGCCATGCCTGAGCCTGCAGGAGATACCTTGCCTATGGACAATGTCTATCAACACCTTACAGCTCTCACTCAGATCGTGAAGTCTCTGCAGGGCAGCCATGTCCGAATGGATAAGCAGACACAAACTCAAGCCACCTCTGCAGATTCACCTCCAACCCCAACTTCCTCTATTGGAATGTTACCATCTCCTGAGCCCAGGGTCCCTGTTCCTGAGAAGTTTTTCGGGGATCGGAGTAAATTCCGTGCGTTTCGCAACGCATGTGAACTTTACTTTTCGTTGCTACCTCTGACTTTTTCATCTGAAGCCACCAAGGTGGGCTTCGTTATCGCTTTGCTGCAGGGGGAACCTCAAGCTTGGGCCCATCACCTACTTGAAGTCCGCCATGTAGTTCTAGACTCTCTGCCCTCTTTTCTTGATGCCATGGCCCGACTTTATGACGATCCACAGCGGACTTCTACTGCCGAGGCTGCTCTCTATGCGCTCCAGCAAGGCCGCCGAGCGGTCGAGGACTATGTGACTGATTTCAGACGCTGGAGCGCGGATACCCAGTGGAATGAGGCGGCTCTGCGGCATCAGTTCCGTCTTGGTCTCTCTGAAAGCCTGAAGGATGAGTTAGCACGGGTCGGTGTTCCTGATGTTCTAGAGACTTTAATTAATTTGTCTATCCAGTTAGACCGACGACTCCGGGAGCGCAGAGCAGAAAGGTCTACCCAACAGCTCCGCCCAGCTTGGATGCTACCCCGGATACGAGCCCCTGTGTACCCTGCCAGTGCCAGTATGGTTCCAACTGAACCCTCATCCCTCAACCAGACCATCAAGCCAGGGCAGCTTGGACTAATGAAACATTCCCTATCGGCCAAGGAACGACTTCGTCGGCTGCAGAATTATCTATGCCTGTATTGCGGTGAACCCGGTCATTATGTCTCTTCTTGTCCTGCTAAGCTGCGCAAGGTCCTGGCTACCTCTTCTCCCAACTACTCACCTCCATCTACCAATGCTACTCACCTGGCTCTTCCTATCTCTTTCCAACTACCAGGGAGGACAATACCAGTAACTGCAATAATCGACTCTGGGGCATGTAGTTGTTTTGTCGATCTAGACTTTGCAGCACAACAACACATCCCACTCCAACCTAAGACTCAGGGACTTTCCATTTTCCTGGCAGATGGGTCTCGCATCAAGTCCGGAGTAGTGACCCAGGAGACCCCTCCTTTGCCTGTGATCACCTCCATGGACCATAAGGAACTATTGACTTTGGATTCTATTGCATCTCCCATGTTTCCAGTTATCCTGGGTCTACCCTGGCTTCAGGCACACAATCCACAGATTGATTGGGGAACCGGAAGTATTAAGTTCCAGTCACCATACTGTCAACGCCACTGCATGCTTCCACGTCCCAGCACCTTGGGGCCTCTGTTATGCCTGTATTCAGATCCAGAGATACGAGCTTCTGTACCCAAACAATATCATGAGTTCCTGGACGTCTTCAGCAAACGAGGGGCCGAAGTCCTCCCGCCTCATCGTCCTTACGATTGTCCAATCGAGCTTCTTCCCGGTGCTGAGATTCCTTTCGGACGGATCTTCCCCCTATCTGAACGGGAGCTTGAGGTACTGAAAGAATACGTTGATGAGAACCTTAAGAGGGGTTTCATCCGTCCTTCCACTTCTCCAGCAGGGGCAGGAATCTTCTTTGTGGAGAAAAAAGACCATTCTCTTCGGCCCTGTGTAGATTACCGGGAATTAAATAAAATCACGGTCAAGAACCGGTACCCTCTGCCTCTGGTACCTGAACTTTTTCAAAGACTCAGGACTTCCTCTGTGTTTACCAAATTAGACCTGCGGGGGGCGTACAACCTGGTACGCATCCGAGCAGGGGATGAATGGAAGACTGCCTTTCGTACCAGGTTCGGCCATTACGAATACCTAGTAATGCCCTTCGGCCTATGTAACGCCCCTGCCACCTTTCAGCATCTAGTCAATGATGTTTTCAGAGACTGTCTGGACATTTATGTAGTTGTCTATCTTGATGATATTTTGATTTTTTCCTCCTCTCTTGAGCAGCACCGGAAACATGTCAAGAGTGTACTCTGTCGTCTCCGCCAGCATGGACTGTACGCAAAACCAGAAAAGTGTGAATTTGAGCGACAGAGTATCCAGTTCCTTGGCCTAGTGATCTCTACAGAGGGATTCAAGATGGACCCACAGAAGGTTTCAGCCATTCTGGATTGGCCTGCACCTTCAGATAAAAAGGGGGTGCAGCGCTTCGTTGGCTTTGCCAATTTTTATCGGAGGTTTATCAAGGGATTCTCTGCTATTATTTCCCCGATTACACAGCTAACGAAGCAAAATGCTCGATTCCAGTGGACATCTGAAGCACAGGCTGCTTTCACAAACCTAAAAATACTTTTTACGTCTGCTCCTATCCTAAATCATCCCGATCCTGCCCTACCGTATCTACTTGAGGTAGATGCCTCAGAGACAGCGGTTGGAGCTGTTATCTCCCAGCGCCAAGGTCTCAAGGACTTGATACACCCGGTAGCCTTCTTCTCCCGTAAGCTTACCCCATCCGAGAGGAATTATGATGTTGGAGACCGGGAGCTCCTGGCCATTAAATCTGCCCTTGAGGAGTGGAGGTACTTGTTGGAGGGAGCAGCGCATCCTATACTCATTTACATAGACCACAAGAACCTAGAGTATCTGAGAGCTGCCAAACGTCTGAGACCACGCCAGGCACGTTGGGCACTATTTTTCTCTAGGTTCTCGTTCCACATAACTTACCGGCCAGGCTCCAAGAACACCAAACCAGACGCTCTTTCCCGCATGTTTGATGATCCAAAAGAGGTGTCAGCTCCAGATACCATTCTATCGGAAGGCAACTTCTTACTTTTACAAACTAGCCTGATGTCTGTCTTGAAGCAAGCTTCTACAGGTGTGTCTGGTCCCTCTGAAATCACTCTGGTACCCAAGGACGGGTTACTTTGGAAGAATGACAAAATCTTTGTGCCAGAAGAAGTTCGAGTCACAGTGTTAAACTTGTGTCATGATCATCCCCTGGCAGGCCATTTCGGAATGCATAAAACCCTTGAACTGATTCAACGCACGTTTTGGTGGCCGGATCTTGAAAAAGACTGCAGGGAATATGTAGGTTCATGTGCCACCTGTATCCGTAGCAAGACTACTAGAAGCAAGGCCTGGGGTCTGCTCAGACCCTTACCAGTCCCTGACCGTCCCTGGAAAATGATTGCCATGGACTTCATAGTGGAACTCCCCCCATCTGAAGGTTGCACAGCCATCTTTGTAGTGGTTGACCGTCTATCCAAGATGGCCCACTTCGTGCCTCTCAAAGGCACGCCCTCTGCCATGGAAACTGCCCAGGTCTTCATTAGGGAAGTAGTAAGGCTACATGGGGTCCCTGCGGACATCGATTCGGATAGAGGGGTGCAGTTCACCTCTCGCTTTTGGAAGGCTTTGTGCAAGGTCCTGAAGATTGAGTTGTCCATGTCCTCGGCCTATCACCCCCAAACTAACGGGCAAACCGAAAGAACGAATCAGACGCTCGAACAGTACCTCAGATGCTTCACCACCTTCGTTCAAGACGACTGGGTAGCTTTACTACCCTTGGCAGAGTTTGCCTTTAACAACGCCAGTCATTCGGCTACAGGTCAATCGCCATTTTTTGCCAACTACGGGTTTCACCCGACCTTCTTACCTGATCTCATCCCTGATTCAACAGTCCCAGCGGTCCAGAGTATTGTTGATTTCCTGACCCGTAACAGCAGGATATTGCAGGAAGCCATGACTAAGGCACAAGCAGCCAATAAAAGGATCTTTGACAGGAAAAGGAGAGGGGAATTATGCCTGCAACAGGGTGACCAAGTATGGTTATCGACCACCAACCTTAAGATGGCTTGCCCCACAAGGAAACTGGCACCCAAGTTCATCGGTCCTTTCCCAGT